>PVHT021183595.1:5770-16164 GCA_004024745.2 Catagonus wagneri
CAACTCTCCCTCCTCCCCTCCCCCTCCCCCTCCCTTCCTTCCTAATCAAGCCCCTCCCCCCATTGACCTTCAGGGAAATGGCCCTCCCTGGAGCCTATTCTTCCCTGAAGCCAGTTCTTGGGCTCCAGGCCCAGGGGTGGAGGTGGAGGGGGATGAAGTGGCCATCTTCACGGGGTGCCTGGCACCTGAGGGGACTCTTCCAAGAGGAAAAGTCTAGACTCCAGGTGGTCCAGAGGGTCCAGCTTCTCCCCAGAAACAGAGTTCCGTGGAAGTGGAATGAGTCTTCTCCAGTGCAGCCCAAGGCTGGGCCTTGAGGCGTCCGCTCGCTTTCTGTTCTGGAACACAGCCCGAAGGGACTCCAAGGGTCCCCCCAGGCTGTGCGACCTCAGACCAGTGACCTGCTCTGCTGGGAATTCTGGGGGGGGGTCTGGGCACCTGGCGGAGGGACAGGAGCGGGGTTCCGGGAGAATCTGCTGGGAAGGCAAGTCCCTTTAGCCCAGGGAAGCGACTCACTGCCTCAGGCTCTCAGAACTGCGGAGCCCATGGCCCTAAACGTCTGCATCTCTGACGCCCGCCTCTGCAGCGTGGACACCCCCGAGGCCCCCACCCCCCAGCACCTCCAAAGGCCAAGGGTGGGGGAAGCCTTTCCAGAACCGACCGTCTGGGTCCGCAGGGTGGCTGTGGGCCAGCTGCTCCCCGAGTGCTCCCTGCTGGGGAGGCCCTGTGCGTGCCAGGTACCGCGCTGGGCCACTCCGTACACCCACTGGGGCTGAGGCGGGGCTGGACACACAGGCCGGCAACTGGCAGCCTCAGGCCGAGTCCTGACCCTTCCCTGCCCACCTCCTGTCACAGCGGGGGTAGGGGGCGTGGGTGTTCAGGGCCCCCAGCCCAGCCGGATGCTGCCGAACACCCCGAGTTGCTTTTTTTTCCCCTTTTCTTGAATGTGCCCCAAGAGCCCTGCTCTGGAAGGTCCTGCTGGGATGGAGGAGGCGGAGGGCAGAGGCCTGCTGTGCGCGAGGGTCCCCGGGGCCCATCCTGCCTTCTCCGGGGCCCCCTGGGCTCAGGGCGGCCTCTCCTCCCCCAGGGCCTTCCCAGACCCCTGACGGGAGGAAAGGCAGGAGACAGGCTCTGAGGGCGGCTCAGCCTGGGAGGTCAGAGCCTCGCTGGCCCATCCTTCAGAGTCCAGACCCCGGGCCTGGCCTGTGAGGCAGGAGTGCATGGTGAGCAGGTGGCCAGGCTGAAATCGCAGCAGCAGCAGCAGCAAAGGCGGCTGGCGGCCTTGGTGAGCTCCCTGACGCCGGAGACTCTGTGTCTTCACCTGCAAGTCACGGGGCTGGGCCCTCCCGCGGGGCTGACACCAGGTGATGCAGGCAGAGGGCAGACACGAGGGCGGCAGTAGCACCTGGTACCCCGAGGGGTTAAGGCAGGGACGCTGCGTGACGGCAGGTCCCTCTGCAGGCCCACGGGGCCACGGGTATCCGGCCCCAAGAACGGGTCTCCCCCTCTTCCTGGAAGTCCAGAGGATGAACTTCAACCTGGCGGGCGTCTCCCCCGTGTGCTGGAGCAGAGGGGAGGCGGGAAGCAGGGCTCCAGCCCCTCCGGCCGCCCCAGTCCCGCACCTCAGCTCATCTGGGCCCTGCTGCCCCAGGGCTCAAGGTACAAGTCCTTCTTGTTGGCTCTGGAAGAGGAATCGAGTAGCGGCAGGAAATGGGCCCAAGGGGAACCCAGGCTCCAGAGGTGTCCTGTGGCTGGGCAGCTGGGCCCGGCCCCCGCTCGCCCTCCCGCTGCCAGCCCGCCCGGGGCCGCTGGCCTGGCTCCGGGGGCCCAGTGCCAACCCCGAGCTCTCCTTCCCACCATGCACTTTGGCTGCTTCCAGAATAACTCTCTGCTCTCTGCCCAAGTTTGGCCTCTTGGCTGCTTTTGTCCCCCTGAGACGGGTCCTCCTATGTCTGAGGCGGCAGCAGGCCCGAATGGAGTCTTTCATGGGGGCGGGGGTGTCGGGGGGGCTGGACCCCCCATTTCAGACAGGAGGCCTTCTCCTCAGGACCACCTCACGCCCCCTTCTCACACACACACACACACACACGTGGACACACATGGAGACTCACACGGACACGCAAGCAAACACACACAGACAGACACAAAGACAGAGACACACACGCACACAGACAGACAGACACACAGACTCACACAGAGACACACACACATACACACGTAGACTCACACAGAAACGCACAGGGAGCCCGTTGTGGCTCAGCGGTTAACGAATCCGACTAGGAACCATGAGCTTGTGTGTTCGATCCCTGGCCTTGCTCAGTGGGTTAAGGATCCGGCGTTGCCGTGAGCTGTGGTGTATCTTACAGACGTGGCTCAGATCCCACATTGCTGTGGCTGTGGTGCAGGCCGGCAGCCGTAGCGCCAACTAGACCCCTAGCCTGGGAACCTCCACAGGTTCCCAGCCGTAGGCTGTGGGTGTGGCCCTAAAATGACAAAACAACAACAACAACAAAAAAAGAGAAACACACAGAGACACACACACATGCACAGACACAGACACAGATAGACACACATGCAGGCACAGATACACAAGCCCAGCCCCAGCACTCGTCTCACCTGCAGGGGGCGCCCTGCCCGGGGTGAGAGCAGCCTTTCCAGGACCTGCCAGGTACTGCCCCCCTACTGCGATCCGGGGCGCGGTGGGCGTTGAGGATGGGAGGGGAGCCATGGGGCGGGAAGGGCAGTGTAGGGCCGTGGCCTCCGCGGTGGACGCCCATTAGGAGGCCGGGGGACTGCTGTCCAGGACAGAAGCCCAGGGATGGGCAGGCCTGGATCCCGCCTCCCTTACCAGGGACTCGGGACTCACCCCTGCCAGCCGCTCGGACCCTGGCCCTCCCAGCGCAGTGACACCTCAGCGCCTGAGCCTGCTACCAACTCTTAGCTGCGTTGCCGGGGGAGGTGCTGTCTCCGAGGGCCGCCCTGGGTGCGTGCCCGCTGTTGCCACAACGTTTAACCCAGGGCTATGTGTGTGTTTTGCGCTGTACCTCTGAGCCTCGCGCCGCTGGCTTGTAGAGTGAGGTCCCTGACCCCCTCTCACCCCTTTCAGGCGAGGCTGGGGGGCGGGGGGCGGCCCCTCTGAGGGATGCTGAGGGGAGGGGTGGCCTCGGCCGAAGGGAGCCTGGGCATCGCTGGGCGGGGACCCCATGACCTGTGAGGGGGTTCGTCGCCGTGTCCCTGAGCGTCAGGCTCAGGTGGGCGAGGCCGCAGGGTGAGAGGAGCCGGGGGCCCCCTCCCATCCTTTAAAGTCAACAAATCAGGGTCACCACCGCTTGGAGCCGCCTGCCTGGGTTCAGACCCCAGCTCTGCTTCCCCAGCCACTGAGAACTGGGGGTGACAGTGATCTCCTGGGGCAAGGGTCAGTTAGATATCCTTGGAGTGGTGTCTGACACACAGACCGGTCAATGCGGCTTATTCACTGCCTAGTCTGGGCATTTACTCAACAGCCGCTGGCTGTGCCAGGCACTGGTATCACAGCAACCACCCTCTAGACAACAAATCAGGGGGAGACAAGGAACCCCCCCTCCCCAGGGCCCCCTCCAGACCCCGGCCCCCCTCCCCTCCTGACACGGCCCCTTCTTGCTGCGGTACAGCGAGGGGCTGCTCCGTCGGCACAGGGCAGCGTGGGGTGGAAGGACGGGGGTGTCCACGGGTCCCCTCCCCCAGTTTCATCTGCAGCTTTGGGGTCCTCTTTGTTCGGTGCATTGGGACACCACGGCCTCGAATTCTGTCTTTGCCACCAACTTGCTGGGGACCCTTGCACGAGCCCTGAACTGGGCCTCCTTCCTGCTGGGTTGGTGGTTCTGGTCCAGAGGCTACGGATGCAGAGGGGGAGCCAGGTCCCCACGAGTGGCCGTCTCACCCGGGAGACTTGCAGTCCCAGGGTGGGACCAGGCAGGGCCGTCGCCAGCACCTCGGGGGCTGTGTGCCCAGCCAGAACAAGGCCCCCTGTTAAGCACGTGCAGCCAGCGGAAAGAAGAACGCCCTCCCCCAACCCCCGGCAGCCGACGCCATGCCACCCCTGCTCTGAGTGCAGAAGCCCCCGGTGCCGCCTCCACCTGCCAGAAAGTATTATCGTCACCTTCCAGACCGGCACGGGCGCGGGCGGAGGTGTGTGTGCAAAGGCGCTGAGCTGCGGGTGGGTACCTGGGCTCACGCTGCCCTGTGCCGACGGAGCCCTGGAGCCGTTGGGGGCGGCAGGTGGAGTGGAGGGAGGCGAAGCTTTGGAAGCTTGGCCTGGGGGCTCCCCTGCACCTGCCAGGCCACCCCCCCATACTTGCGGTGGAGTTGACCCCTCAGGAACATGACCCCTCGGCGTTCTCCCTGGCCCCACTCTGCGCTCCTCTCACGCCTGCGTTTCCTTCCTGTTCTGCTCAGCACAGAGGGGACAGAGGGCAGTGACCCCTACTTTGCCACCTGTCCTGGTGGGTGGGCCTGGCCTAGAGAGGCAACCTTGGAGGCTGGAGGTGGATGGGCCAGGGGGCCCAGGGACCCTGGGGGCAACCTTGCCGCTGAGGGGGCGGAGGGTCTGGGCTGCCCCTCGTGGGTCACCAGTCACTGCAGCATCCCCCCAGGCGTCGCGGCCACACGGTGTGAGAGGACAGAGCTGGAGTGGGGGCACTCGCCTCTGCCTGCCCCCCACCTCCACGCCAGCCACCCTTGTCCAGGCCAGGCCACAGCTGGACAACGAGCCAGTCTGCTCAGTGCTTAGCAAAAAAGTGATTGGGAAAATGTCTCAGGGGGCAGCTTAAAGGAGATTTGCCCCTTCTGGTCCCTTGGGTGTTTGAAAGCCTGTTACTCCATGTGTGGTCCCCACACGGTATGCAGGAACGGAGCGCCAAAGCTCAGACCCCAGCCGGACCTGCCTTTGACAGTGTGCCAGGCGTGGCCCCAGCCCACTGGGGAGTAAGTCAGACGCCAGTGGCCAGCCCCTCCCTGCCCCTGCCCCGCCGCGGCCGCTCTCACCTCATTCGTCCTCAGGGGAGGCCCGTGGACGTCACCACGAGTTGGTGCAAGGATGTGGTTACAGAGTGGATTCGGGCAAGAAGCCTGTGGCTCCCGGGGGACCCTTTGGAGCATGTGCTTGGTTTAGAACACGCGAAGGGGGTGCCCGAGACGTCTCTTACTGCTGGTCCCTGAGCCCTGGGCCTGCCCCGGAGCTCAGCTTCTGGGTTCTAACCCTGGGTACCTGCCTGTTTCCCAAACAAGCCCCGGGAAAGCGGGACTGGAGGCATCCTTGCACGTGGGATGGATGAGCGAGGAAATGAACCAACAAATGAGTGAACTGATGACCGGAGAGGCAGAGCCAGCCCCAGCCGGGAGCCGCACTTACCTGAGCGGAGTGGCGGCGGGCAGCCCTCGGTGCCCGTGCGGGGCTGGCCTGGCGCCGCATGGCACCCCCCCACCCCGCAACACCGGCAGCCGTGGTGGGCACGGAGCCCAGACTTAAGCTGCCAGTGGGCCGGGCCGTGGCTGGGCTTGGGTTTCATGAGAGCAAGACATCTGCTCTATTAACCCTGCCGCATAGAAGCTTTTACCTTTCTATTCATTCTCTTTACTACTTTTTTTTTTTTTAAAGAAAGCTGCTTTTGAAAATTTTCATCCGGTTTTAAACAAGCTAGGACAACCAACGGTGTGCAGGCTCGGATGGAGAGAGGGCTCCAGGGACCAGAGGCTGTGGGCCCTAGAATCTGCCCTGTGTGTCTGGCCCTGAAGCTCCAAGTGAGTTGGAGGGTTACTGTGTGGAGACAGGCAGAGGCCGTGTGGGCCACGCGGGCCGGAGGGGCGGCCGCAGGTGTGTGTGTGTGTGTGTGTGTGTGCATGTGCGTGTGCGTATGCCCTGCTGTGGAATCCTGGGGCAGCCCAGGGCACTGGGACACATGTCCAGGGACCCATGGGGGCCGATCTGGAACCCCCAAGCCCTTGGCCGTGCAGCAAACCCAGCGAGTGTTTAGTGAGCACGTACCGAAAGGTAAAGGCCGAGAGGAGTTCCCAGGGAGTCCGGGCAGGGTCGGGGGCCTAGACTGGAGCTGGATTCACACAGGTCTCTCAGAATAAGTCTCTCTCTCATTTTTCTCTTCTTTTTTTGGCTGTGTCGTGTAATCGCCTGATGTGGCATCTCAGTTCCCAGACCAGTGATTGAACCCGGGCCACAGCAGTAAAAGCGCCATCTTAACCAGCAGGCCACTGGCGAGCTCCCTCTCTCTTATTTTTCAAACTAACTTAAAAACAAATTTTTATTATAGTTGATTTATAACGTTCTGTCAATTTTTTGCTGTACAGCAAAGTGACCCAGTTATACAGAGACATACAGCCTTTTTCTCATATTATCTTCAACCATGTTCCGTCACAAGAGATCAAACTAACATTTAAGGAGACTATAGATCCCAGAAAGGAGCACCCATGGCAACTGTGAGCCCTGATGAATTGGCGTAATTTCAGCGCCCAGACCGAGGAACGGGGCGGCCTCCTGCCTCGCTGTTAACTAACCACCCCCTCCCACCGGGCGACAGCCCCGTGCCTGCCGACAGCTCTTTGAACTTTCTGTGCAAGGAGTCTGGCTTTGCATTGGCCGCCTGCCCCTGGTGAGTCTGATGACCCATCCGTGCTGTTCGCACTGCTGCTGTGGTCACAGCAGGAGGACACGGACCGTGTGGCCGGGCCCCCAGCTCGGGGCTGCCGCCTGCGTGGTTCTGGATGGGGCTGGCAAGCACGGAAGTTCTTTCTGTTGGTCGGATGCCCTGAGTGGAATTGCTGGGTCCCAGCAGATCCAGTAGGAGTCTGAAGGGTGAGAATGTTCCCAAGGGAAGCGTGGGAGGGGCCAGTAGTCAAGGTCAGGAGGGAGTACTGCCCAGAGGAGGGTGGGAAGCCCCGGGCGGGGAGCCCCTTTGGACCCGCTCAGTGAGTCACTTCCAGTGGCTCCTATAGCAGGGCTCCACAGACCTGATGGTTGAAAACGGCAGGACTTGGTTCTCGAGGAATCTAAGTGTTAGTGGGCCACAGGTGTGGCCAGCTTCTGGGCTGGTGGCCTCAGGCCTCCAGGACACCGTCTCCACCTAGCCTCTGTGTGTCTGTGTCTCTTCAAGGGCACTTGTCGTTGGATTCAGGGCCCACCCATGTCATCCGAGAGGCTCTCTCCATTTCAAGGTCTTTCACTTAATTTTGCGGCAAATTTTCCGGGTCAGGTGACACTCCCAGGTAACAGCGACCACGACGTAGACACAGCTTGCTGAGGGCCACCATTTGGCCCACTGCCCTGTGCTCGGTGCCCCAGCTCAGGCCCACTTCTCAGGGCTGGCCCTGTCCCTCCTGACCTTCCTCCAGGAAGCCCTCCCTGGCTGCGCCCTGGTCCTCAGGCACTTGAGTGTCCTCCAGCACTGAAAATCAAGGCTCCGGCTGGCAGTGCCTGCGGCTCTGAGTGTCTCAGACTGTGGCTTCCTGAGGGGGGTGCTGGACCCACCGTCCTCTCTTGGCTGCACACGGCACACACCCCTCCAGGTGTGCACACACCTCCCAACAGTGTCCAGCGGGGCGTCCCACCCAGTGAAGGCCCAGTGGCCCTTCTCCATGTCCCCTCTCCCCACAACACTGCCCCGGGGGACCGGGTTATGTCCTTGTCCCAGGGCCTCTGTCTGTGGGAGTCCTGGACACACCCCAGCCCAGGGGGCAGGAGGAGTGGGGTGGGGAGAGCACCCAGCCCTCTGCTTTTCCTTGGAAGAGCCGGAGACAGGAATGCCGTGGGGGGGGACCCTGGCCAGAGATCAGAAGATCAAAGACGAAGGAGGCTGAGGCAGGTGGCACTCACCGGCAGGCTGCAGAGACGCACAGCTGGTGCCTCCCACGGGCAGGGCTGGCCTGGCGCGCCCGCCCCGCCCCACCCACTGCTGCTCCAGATAAAAGGCTCTGGGGGTGAATGCGGGTGAGGGGGTCTGTTTATCTCCTAAAACCCCGACACAGTTCCCTTGAGAGGGGCCGCCCTGTAACACCTGTAGATGCGGAAACTAAGGCACAGAGAAGAAAATCACATGCCCAACATCAAACAGCTGGGCAGTGGTCGGGCCACGGTTCAGACCTGGCAGCCAGAGCCCCCAGACTGCCTCCCCCGGCGGCAAAAGTTCAGTCCGGCTCCCGAGGGAGCGAGGCTGGACGGCAGGAAGGACCCCCGTGAGCCGGCTGCCCAGGTGGCGATCTCGGGTCTGGTCTTCCCACGGGCGCACGGCCCGAGTCGTGGGCCGCTGGGGACGGGGGGGTTGCTGGGCGCCGGCCGGGAGGAAGGACAGAGGGGGCGGCACAGGTGAGGCTCTACAGGGGACGAGGCGGGAGCCGCCCCTGGGGCCAGGACTGGGGCCTCGGAGGCTGGGTGGCGCCAGAGGAAGGACAGCTGAGGTTCCGTGGGTGGGCAGGACCTCCCTGGTGGAGAAAGCAGGGCGCGGCTTGGCCAGGTGAACTCAGAGGAGGGGGCCCGGGCTCCGGGCTCTGGAAAGTTCCACTGGGCCTGGCAGCCTGGCCAGCCCCTCCCTCCCCTAATCCCCTCATTGTTCCCATGAGGCGCCGCCCCCACTTCCGTGCCTTTCAGCCAGGTGTTGTGGGGGGGGGGGGCTGGTGGCGGGCACGAGACCTAGCTGGGCTCCACAGAACCAACAGAACTGGGTCCGAATCTGCTCCTTATTAACCGTGTGACATGGGGAAGAACTTGAAATTTCCACGTTTCCCCTTCTTCCTTGAAAAGGGTGTCGGAGCCCCCGCGGTGGTGCCCCTGCAACGAATCCATGAGGGGGCGGGTTCGATCCCTGGCCTTGCTCAGTGGGCCCGCGATCCAGGGTTTGCTGTGAGCTGTGGGGTAGGTCGCAGATGCAGATTGGATCTGGCATTGCGGTGGCTGTGGTGCAGGCTGGCAGCTGTGGCTCTGAATCAACCCCTAGCCTGGGAACCTCCATATGCAGCAAGTATGGTCTTAAAGAGCAAAAAATAAATAAATAAAAGGGAATAGAAACGCTTCTCTCTGCGGCCTGATGAAAGAGTTGGATGAATGAACCTGAGGGCGAGTAGAGCTGCTCAGGAGGCATGGGGGCAGGGCGGGCGTGGCGGGCCCCCCCAGAGCCCGTTGTCTGGGCAACCGGTGGGTCTGCCCAGCAGGGAGACCCCTTCTCAGAGGACCTGATGTGCAGCTTCCCCGTTCCCACCAGATTCCAGTTGAGTCTAGAAAGCCATCTGGCTGGGGTGGGTGCTGGTGGCGGCTGGGTGTTGAAGGGGACAAGGGATCCCGATGAGACAGGAAGGCCTCCAGCCTTGTGACATGGGGTGGCGGGCCTTCTCCAGTTCCCCCCAGACACACTCTGTCTCTTTATTCTGTGAAATAAAGGCCCAGGTCCAGAGCTTCAGCTAAGCCAGCAGGTGCAGGGCGGTGGTCTGCTCCCCAGAGGACGCCGGCCCGCCCCCTCCAGGTCGTGTCCCCTGCTCCAGCCCTGCCCTCTGGGGGGGCCCTGACCCTGGGGCATTCCAGCCCCTTCTCTGAGGGCTTCGCATCCACAAGGAGGCCAGGATTCCCTGCGCGGAGATGGAGGAGTAGCCATCAGAGCCGGCTGGGAGGATGCTGGTGGGCGAGGACACGCGGAGGGCGGGTGGGATCCAGGGCGAGTCCTTCAGGGTTTGTCCTGGACCCTTCGGCTGCAGGTCAGTCCTTCTGGCCAGGCCGCCTGTGGGTCGCCCACCTCTCTGTGCTGCGTAGAAAAGGGCCTTGATGCTTGTGTGTGTGACAAGGACAGTGACTGGGGAGACCGGCCCCACTGGCCATGAGAGTCTCCATCGAGGGGTGTGCGTGGCCTGACACGGGAGGCCTGCAGAGATCGGGGTCTGGTCCCAGGCCCTGTGCCTCTCGGGCCGCAGGCCCAGCCCTTGCCAGTGCCCCACCTGACTGGGCTCAGACTGAGGACAGGGACCCCACACTGTTGGACTGGGCAGCTTCACCACCCAGCACAGTGCCTGGTGTACAGTAGGTGCTTAATAAATGCTGGTTGAATGATGCACGGCTGGATGGTTACAAGGGCAGCTGGGGCTTGGGGGCTTCCTGGAGGAGGAGGCACTTGAGCTGGGCCACGTGAACAGCCGCACTGGTGGCCAGGCACTGGCGAGGCTCTTTGCCAGGGAGGAAACCACAGCAGAGGAAAGTGTAGTCATTTGCCCTAAGTCACACAGCCGGCATGAGGCAAAGCCAACAGGCACTATGGACCCGCCCTGTCTCTGCGCTGTCCAGTGCAGGGGCCACTAGCCACATGTGGCCAGTGTAGCCAAGGAACCCACTTTTGACTCTGATTTAAATTTTTTTTTTTTTTTTTTTTTTT
>PVHT021183595.1:17164-28301 GCA_004024745.2 Catagonus wagneri
GGGCGGGCAGTGGAGTCTGCGCCATATCAGGGAGGAGCTGAGGCGAGCTGGTGGGCAGCGTGTGGCAGCCCTGCCCAGGCCCAGGCCATCCCTCTGGTCTCTCCGGGGTGGGCGGCAGCGCTGGGCAGGCAGGAGGGACCCACGCAGGGGAAGCAGACACACGCACGGGCTGGGCCGAGTTTGCTCCGGAGAGCTCTCACCTGCTCTGGGCTCTGAGGAGGGTTGATACTCCGGGGCAGGGGTTCTGGGACCGCCGCAGCTTGGCCACTTTGCCTGGCAGAGCAGAGATGTCCCCTTGGCCTGGGACGGCCTGGTTCCCTCGATACGGGCTTCCCCTGCAGGGCTGGGGGGTCAGGGCAGCCCCAGGACCTGTCCCCAACTCCGAGGCCGCCCTCCCTTGCTGCGCCCGGGCACCCACACCCTTGGCGTGCCGTTGCCAGCACTTTCTCCTTTCCAGTAAGAAGGTGGAAACAAGGGTTTGGCCTGGTGCTGGCTCCTACGGCGCCAAACCTCGATTTCCTGAATGTGGCGGCTTTGTGTGGGAGGCTCCTACTTGGCTTCTGCTGCTCTCCGCCTTTCTCCGCTGTCCGTTTGAAGAGATCCACGTCCGTAGATGAAATAGCATGATGCCCTGAGTGACATTCCACTCCTGTGATCTTATAACCTCGGGCTAAAAACCGCTTCTCCCTGCCACCTGACCTCTCTTCTTCTTGGCTTTGTCCCTCCCGCCCGATGATGCTCTGGGTCCACGGTTCACTCCAACCTGTACAAAACTTGTCTTGGCTTAGAAACCTTCGGGACCCCCCAGTAACTGCTGAGTCCAGGTGCCAGCCCCTCCCTGCCAGCAGCTTTCGTGCCCATTCCCCACACCACCTGCTTCTCAAGCCCTCCTGCCCCCACAGCTGGGCTGGGAGACAGGGTTACAAACAGGGGAGCCGAGACAGAGCAGAATCAAGAGCTCTTTTATTTAAAAATGCTGGAGTTCCTGCTGTGGTGCAACAGGATCAGCGGCATCACTGGAACCCTGGGACGCAGGTTTGGTCCCCCAGACTGGCACAGTGGGTTAAGGATCTGGCATCGCTGCAGCTGTGGCAAAGGTTGCAACTGCTCGGAGCTCCCATCGTGGTGCAGCGGAAACGAATCTGACTAGGAACCAGGAGGTTGCGGGTTTGATCCCTGGCCTCGCTCAGTGGGTTAACGATCCAGCGTTGCCGTGAGCTGTGGTGCAGGCCGGTAGCTGTAGCTCCGATTAGACTCCTAGTCTGGGAACTTCCATATATGGGTGCGGCCCTATAAAGCAAAAAAAAAAAAAAAAAAAAAAAAAAAAAAAAAAAAAAAAAAAAAAAAAAAAAAAAAAGAAAAAAAGAAAAAAAGAAAGAAAAGGTTGAAACTGCAGCTTGGATCTGATCTCTGGCCGGGGAACTCCATAGGCCTTGGGGAGGCCAAAGAAAGGGGAAAAAAAAAGGAAAAGAAAAAGACACCGGGAACTATGTCTAATCACTTGTGACAAATCTATATATGTATGTGTAACTGGGTCACCACGCTGTGTAGTTGGAAAATTGACAGAAATCTGTAAACCAGCTATAATGGAAAAATAAAAAAAAAGAGAAAGGAAAAGAAAGTTCAGCATTGTTGTCACGAAGGAGTTTGTGCAAAGCCCAAGGGCCCAGGCTGTGCTGCTGTGACAGGAGAGGCTCTTCCCTGCTTGGAGACCCTCCCTTGTTGGGCGATCTGAGGGCAATCTGTGAGACTTGCAGGAATCCCAGAGAACTGTGCCCGCTGGTGTGCCCGGAGCCACCAAGGGGACAGCCAGTAGCAAGTTCCCTGATAAGGACCCAGCTGACAGAGGAAGACAGGGTCCAGACGCTGGGTTTCAGGAGACCCGGTTCTAGTGCCCAGTCCCCCATCAGCTGGCATGGGGCCCTGGGGCCTGGTCCTCTGTGCCACTGTCTCCCACTTGTGGCAGAGCGCAGATGCTGTTTGGACAGTTTGGAGGTGTGACGGGTTCTGGGTGTTCACAGTAACTGGGCACTGTGCAGGCCAGCCCCACGGGGATCTCCCCTGCCGAGGTGCCAACGAGTCACCTTCGCACTCGTGCCCGAGGGCCCCCACCCTGGTTTCTGCCCCGGAGGCCAACCCTGTTTGCCCTCCCCCTTCCGAGTGAGGACACACAATTTAGAAATTAACGGGGACAGTGCGAGCAGCAAAAATCCTCCAGGGCCTTCTGCCCTGGGGGCGGGGGGTGGGGTGTCCCCGACCACCCCACCGCGTTCAGGTCTGGCTGCTTCTCTGCCCCCAGCTCCCCAGCATCTTCCCTCCAATCAAAACTGTTCCTCGTCTTCATGGCGACGCCATGGCCCGGGTTCCCCTGCCAGCCCAGGTCCCTCGCCCCGGCTCCTGCCATTGCTGTGTCCAGCCGGGAGCACACCGAGCCCCTCTGGGCGCCCCAAGAGATGCTGGAAAGAGGCCTCAGGATGGGGCTGCGACCAGCCAGCGGTCCCCTCGCAGTTCAGCTGCGAGAAGCAGCTGGCAGTGCCCAGCGCAAAAGTAAGTATGGGGGCCTGGTCCCAAAAGGATTAAGACTGAAACCATGCCCGGCGCCTCCGAGTGTGGGTCGCTGTGTAACTGGGCGGGTTGAAAAGCCACGAAGCCAGCCGCGGAGCGCAGCTCCGGACGTGCGCATGCGTATGCGTGCAACGTGCCTGCGTGCACGTTCGCGGCGCTCTTCAGGTGACGGTGGCGGAGCGGAGCTCGAGCTCAGTGTGCATTTCAGCCCCAAGCTGAGCCCCCAAACAGCGTCTCCGAGCAACCTGGGCCCCTTGCTAGGGCTGGAGTCAGAGAGGAGGCCTGAGGCTGAGGGACCCAGCCTGGCTCATCCAAGGTCACACGTCCAAAGTCACGTGGCTGAGAGAAGGTTTCTAGCCAGGAGGGTGAGTTTCTGTCTTCATAACAATGGTTGCTTCGAGATTGTCTGACTTGAGAGTACAGCGTTAGCAGGCACGTGTACAAACACACGCTTGTGCCCAGCTCCCCCTCTCCCCCCGCAGGCAAGCACATCCAAGAGCTGGCGAGCCCCGGTACCTGTGAACACTTATTGCATCCACGCAGCTAAACCCCGGCCCCCCCCCCCAACACCTGCGCTGGGCTGTCGTGTTTGCACAAGGACAGCTCACTCCCGGAGATAACCCGTGTCAGGACCGCCCACCTGTGTGTTCAGAGTCCGGAGTGCCATGTCCCCCCTGAGGTTGACCAGCGACCCTGCCAGGGCCCTCGGCCGCGCTGGGCGTGGAGGGTCCCAGCTCTAGGGCCACACAGCGCCTCCCTGTCCCGCTCCTCGCACTCCTTCGCCCCCCTTTCCTGGGCACCAGCCCCACCCCTTTCTTTCTGTGCACCAGGCTTGGATGGGGCTCCCCCACCCCCGTTGGAAATCCGCTCTCCTGTCCACCCCCAGCGCTGCGCTTGGCTGTGTGCTGTTTCTGGCAGGATGTGGGGGCGGGCGGGGTGCAGGCCCCCTCCCCCCCAGGGAGAACAATGAGGCCGCTAGTCAGGGTGGTGGGGCTGGGGGGCCTGGAGCCACATCAGAGCCTCCAAATGCGGCGCCTGGGGGGACGGCGGAGTGAGGAGGCCTGAGTCACATGCCCCGCGTGCTCCTTGAACTCCCGCGCCCGCTCTTGTGGAGACACGTCCAGAAATGCACGGGCTGAATAATCAGAGGTAATCGCTTCGGTGGCACTTCACGCCTTCCTGCCTGGCTGACGCTGGGAGGAGCTCTGTGGCCACCGGCATACCCACCACCCCTCGTCGGCATACCCACCACCCCTCGTCGGCGCTCTTTGGGGACCGGCAGGCTCACCTGGAGTGGGGAGGGGGGAAGCAGACTGGAGCTCGCAGAGGCCAGCCTGCCGGCCCTGAGCTCTGCCACACAGGGCATCGTCCTTCTCAGAGGTGGTGGCGTCAGGAGTCCAAGCTTCATCAGAGACTAAACAGTCTTTTTATAGGTTGGAGCTTGGCCGGCCCGGCTCCTGCCACCTCCAGCTTGCACATCAGATGCTCATTTCTTGGGGAAAGTGGGCACTTTGAGGTTTGACAGGGAAAGTGCCTGCCTGGGGAGGAGGAAGCTGCCCGCGGCCCGGATGCCGCTTGGCAAAGCAGCGGTCTGGTCTGTGCCCTCCCTGTGCCTTTGGGTGGAGGCGAGAGAGGCGGGAAGCAGGTGTTAGAAGTTTGAAACAGGGATGGATCCCAAGTGTGTGAGATACACAGTTACAGCCGAGCACCGCTGCTGCCCCCAGGCACAGACTGGGAGGACAGTGCTGGCCTGGCTGGACCAGCAGGCGAAGCCCACTCCTTCCGCCTGCCCCAGGCCTGCAGGGCTGGGCACTTGCCCACAGGTCACCAAGGGGCAGGTGGCAGGAAGAAATACTACTGTGCGTGTACTATTTGTTAGGCAGACTGCAGGCACTGGCTCACGTCATCCTTACAAGGTCCCTAGTAAGTTGTTCATTGTGTTTTTATTTTTATTTTTTTGCTTTTTATGGCCACACCCGTGGCATGTGGAGGCTAGAGGTCTAATTGGAGCTGTAGCCGCTGGCCTACACCACAGCCCATGGCAACGCCAGATCGTTAACCCACTGAGCAAGGCCAGGGATTGAACCCACAACCTCATGGTTCCTAGTCTGATTCATTAACCGCTGTGCCACCACGGGAACTCCCTTTTTAGAGATGAGGAGACCGAGGGTCACAGGGGTTGGGAGCCTATGGTCTGGTAGGTAGGTGGAGGAGAGGGTTGATCTCCGTGCTCCTGCCTCTTTGTTCTGAGTGTAAAACAGAGGCAGGAATGCTACCTACCTTAGGGTTGTTGTGAGAATTAAATGGTATTATTCAGATAAAGGTCATCCCGTGCCTAGCACAGGGTGGCCTCCAGTCACTGCCGGTGGTTACGGGGACTAATGCGATTCCTGTGTGCAGGCCATCTTAGAGGGCAGTGACACTGAGACCCCCCACAGGGTCGCTCGGATCCCACGGGGGGGCTGCACTGGTGTAAGGGGGAGTCCATGGAAGGAAGAGGATCTCCATCCCTATTCAGGGATCCTGTGACGTGCCAGAGGCCAGGGCCTCTGGTTAGAGAAAGGTCGACGCGGAGGCAAAGGGAGCCAATGGGAGCGACGGTAGAGACCTCGGAGGGCGGGGCGAGCCCCTGGCTCTGGGCTGAGCAAGACTGAGCTCTGCCGCCGCGGTCCAGGAGCACGTGGAAGGGCGGTGGTCTCTGGCAAGCGTTGCACAAGGTGGCACGTTTCCTGACATTCCTGGGGCTTTACCCCAGCCTGTCCCAAGCGTCAGCTCCTCGTGTCCCTCGTCCCAGCCAGTCCCGTGCTGGTGGGGGAAGCCCCAGGGAGGACGCAGCCGGCTCTGGGCCCCTCGGTGGGTGCGTGCAGGTGGCTGACAGCCCTGCCCCGCTTCCCTTCTCTCCCGCAGGGACCTGAGCCTGAACAGCCTCACGGAGCCCCAGCCCGGCCTCTTCTGCCACCTGCGCTTCCTGCAGGGGCTGTGAGTGGAGGCCGGGGGCGGGGCGGGGCCCGGTGGCCTCCGACGCCCAGGACCGGGGCTCCCCAGCATAAGGGGCCCCGGGGAGCTGTTGGGAGAGGAGGTTTCACCTCTGCCTGGTCTGGGTGTGGCCCTGTGGCACAGAACTCATGCCTCCATGTCCTCGCTGCTTCTCTGCCTGGGTGGTCCTTGACCTGCCTTCATCCGCTGGGTCCAGCCACCCAGACACCCCAGACCTGGGGCTGCACCTGCCTCCTTTCTGGGGGGCTCTGCGCCTCCTGGGGCTGCACCTCTCCAGCCCAGCAGGCCCACCCCCTGGCCCTCCACTCTATCAGGGCCAGTTCGGGGTCTGTGTCCTCCACCACATCCCCCGCGGTTAGCCTCCTGTGGTGGTCACTCTTGGCCTGGAGTCCTGCGGGCCTCTCGGTGAGGGCTGACGGGCACAGCAGTGTCCCTCGGGCCTTGGAGACTTTGCCTCCCGAGAGCCCCCCACAGACTCCGCCCCGGCAGGCCTAGTGGGACAGGCCTCAGGTGCTTCGTGTCCTTTGAGTCACCCCACGACACACGGGGAAACGGTTATTTCGAGCGCAGCGCTGCACTGATTCTAACGCGCCACGCTCTGTCCCCAGATGAGTGGGCTCGGCTGTGTGCATTAGGCCTGGGGACACTGACGTGTCCTCTGAATCTGACCACTCTGGACGGACCCCCGCGGTCCCGGGGGTGGGGGTGGGCCAGCACTGTGGCATGTGCGGGCCCGGAAGTCTATCCGCTGTGGTGACACACCCTGCCCTCTGACCCGAGTGGGAAGTGACTCATCCTCTGCAGCCTCGGTTTCCCCATCTGGAAGTGGGGTTCCAGGGAGCTCCCCGCAGCGCAGCTCTGGGGCCTGAGGGGGGCAGTGGGTCTCTGCAGTTACACCACCTGCCTTGCATCCCACACTGGCCGGGCCAGACCCCCGCCCCCGGCCCCTGCCTCATCTCCAGCAGATGCGCCTCTCTGTTTGCAGGCGCCTCTCCGGGAACCACCTGTCACACATCCCAGGACAAGCGTTCTCTGGCCTCTACAGCCTGAAAATCCTGTAAGTTTCAGCCCCGTGTTACGTAGAGATGCGGCCTTGAGAACTCGGGGGCGGTGGGAGCCTGGTGACTGGGGCTTGAGTTTGACACTGACTCGCCTGTTTCCTGGTCGCCGCTTTTTGTTGTAATGATTTCCGTGTCTTCGCTTCTGCCTTGTCTGGCACAAGCTCTGTGACGTGCAAACAAACGTTGCAGGGAAGCGAGCCTGCTCTCTCTGAGAAGTGGACAGTGCTGCCAGCACGGGCCTTTGCGGTCACGCTCAGGTGCAGACACTGTGCTGCCCGAGCCCTCCCAGGCCTGGGGTGCCAGGGGGTCCCTGGAAAGGAGGTACGTCCAGGGCCTTTCTCTGGCTGCCCATCCCCTTGCGCCGGCCTCGGCCTCTGGCTGCCGTGCGGAGTCGAGTTCTCTGAAACCTTTCCCCTCCTCCGTTCCCTCCTTCGTCCCAGCTCCACTCACCTTTCCTTAGAGGCAAAAGGGAGTGAGCGGTGACGAGGACCTCGTGTAAGTTCGTGTCTTCCAGTGACCCAACAGCCCATTTGAGAAAAGGGGACGCTAAAGCCCCCTCTCCCCACCGCAGGCCCTGGCTGATCCTGTCCTGCTGTGACCGTCGTCCCCAGGGCCCACTCTGTTCTTGTGATACATGTGGGTGGAAGGAGGTGGGAGGAGAGATGCAGAGGGTCCTTGGGAGGGCACCTCACCCCAGGGACTGGCTCGGGAAGAAGAGGATCCCGGGGCTGACCCTGGAACACCGGAAACTTCCCTGAAGTGTGAGACTTGCTGCTCCCTCAGCCCGGGCTTGACCTAGTACAGTTGAGCAGGTTGTTCACGGCACCAGACCATGGGTTGAAGGTATGAAAGGCCTGAAATCCAGTCCTGTGCTGGTGTTGTGTCCATGTCCATCTAATAAGGAGTATCTTTTACTAATTTGGCCTTGCCTGCTCGGCCACTGAGCTTTGGGCTTCCAGTCAGCCAGCAGTCCCCTGACCACCTCCAGGCACTCCCTCTCTCCATGTTCCCTATACTGGCGCCACTGGCCCTCGGCCTCTGCCTCAGCCCCTGACTCCAGGGCTCTCTGGCCTTGCATCCTGCCCTTACTCTGCTATGCCTGTGGGTGCCCTGCCCCTGTCACTCTGTACCCTCCTTCCTCTCTGCCTCGGACCCTGCCCTCCCTCTCACCGGCCTTCTTCCTGCCCCTCCTCTCCATCTGTCCCATCGGCGGCTGCCCTGGGATAGGGTGGGGGGGTCTAGAGCCAGATGCGGCCTAGGTGGCCTGCGTGGTGGTGCGTCCACGTCCAAGGGCAGGCCGGGGCCTGCAGCCGGATTAGGGAGCAGGCTCCACCTGCTGGGCCTTCAGAAGTTGTGGGACTCGCGGCCCTGTCCTGAGCCTCAGCTTGGGATGAGCCTCTTCCTTCATCTGCATCTGGCAGTAAATCAAAGCCTCCCAAAGCCACAGCCCCGCCCCTTCCACATGGGGCGGGGCCAGCGAGGTGGCCGCTGGAGGGGCTGCTGCTGGCAAGGCGGGCAGCCTGGCTGTCCCCCCACCTCCATTGACCCCCGTTGCCCTCCAAAGACCCCCTGGTCCCCCAGAGCATCCGTGTCTGAACTTGGGCAGCAGCCCTCTGCTTCAGGGGTGAGTGGTGGCCTTGGGGACCACGTCCTTGTACCAGTGTCCTCAGAGCAGGCTCCCCTGCATCTGGGTGAGAGGGCTGTCCTGCTCTCTGGCCCTGCTTTCTCCTGGCGCTGTCCTTCTGCTTTCAGACCTGCAGGAAAACTGGAGCAGTGAAGTCTGCTGTCAGCACAGGAAGCTTTCTGTGCTGGGGGGCGGTCACTTTAGCTGCTCCCCCAGACCCTGGTCCAAACTGCATCTTCCTTTCAGGGGAAAGGGGGCTGGCTGTCCCTGCAGGACGCTCTACGTCTGTCCTTCCCTCCAGAGGCCAGAGGCGAGGACCCCAAGAAGGGGCTTCTTCTCTGATCCCTTCCAAATGCTGTACCCAACCCCCTCCCACTCGGCCCCATGCCCTCGGGGTCCTCACCTTCCTCTGCTGGTCCTCCAGGCTCAGGTCAGGAAAGTCAGCCTGCATCACGCCTTTGCCTGAGACTGTGGGTGGGGGTCTCCCCTGCAGGGTCCCAAAGGCTGAGCGCCCAGACTCACCGCCTCCACTTGTCTCCACCGCTGGAGCTACCCTTAGGGGAGCCATGCTCTCTCTGCCCCAGGTGTATGGGGAGATGCCAGACCTGCCAGGGCACCTGCCCTGTATATGTTGGGCAAGGGGGCAGCTGCAGCCAGAGCTCCAGCCCCCTGACTCCCAGCCTAAGGCCATGGAGCCCAGAGGGAGGGTGAGTGGGTGACTCGGCACACAGTAGGTCTCCCTAGAGGGAAAGTAGATGGCCTGCCCAAGGCACACAGTAGGTCTCCCTGGAGGGAGGGTGGATGACCTGCCCAAGGCACACAGTAGGTCTCCCAGGGGTGGAAGACCTATTGGCACACAGTAGGTCTCCCTGGAGATCTCCTTCCTGCCCCCCCCCACAGCTATTTCTTGACGCTGGGTGGAAGAACCACCCCAGGGGGGGGCCCACCCCACACCCCACACCCCACACCCCACACCTGCACCTCCCATCCCTAGGGACCAGCAGGAAAGTAGCTCCAACAGTTTTGGGTACTGCCTCTGTATTGGAGGGGCCCCTCATAATTCTCTTAAGACAGAGCTAGTGCCTGATGTCGGCTGAGGTCAGCAGTGCCAACCGAGGGCCCTAACCCCCGTTCTTCCCTTGTGCTTACGCTTGGACTTGCTGCCCTGCGGCCCAGAAGGCAGCCTCCCGAGTGGATCGGGTGCGCCATGTGTATCCCTGCTTCTGTGGGCTCGCGTGCAGTGGGGCCACCAGGACGGTGCTGGTGCGCCAGTCTGGGCGCCTCAGATTGTTCCTACAGACACACAGCCCGCAAAACATCTCCCCTTCCCCCAAGAAACCTGCGGCCTCTCAGCCGCAGACGGGAAAGCGGCGGCCCGGGGGGACCGTATGTTTCTGCACATTCTTCAGACCAGGTGTGAGGGAACCCCGTGTCTGCCTTCCGGTCTCCTGCTCCTGGATGCCCCCGCTGCTCCTCTCGCGTCCTCTTCAGCCCTGCTTCCCCCAGAAGCGCCTCTGAGGCAACCCCCGGCCCCACGCGTGGCCCCCCCATCCTCGACAGCTTCTGGAGCCCTCACTGGGCTCCTCCAAGCCTCTCCTCCCTTACAGGATGCTGCAGAACAACCAGCTGGGAGGGATCCCTGCCGAAGCGCTGTGGGAGCTGCCGAGCCTGCAGTCGCTGTGAGTCAGTGGGGGCGACCTGGACGCGCCTTCCTGGGCCTATCACTGCCCCCGCCCCACCCCCGCCCCGGCCCTGGGCTCCGTGTCTCAACGTGTGCTCCTGGCTCTGGTTTCTTTGGGGGTTTTGTTCTCCTTGTCGTATGTCCTGTGTACACACGCATGCATTTGAGGGCAGAAAGGCACCCAGCCCCCGCCAAGGGCTGTGGGAATGGGACCTCCCTGTGTGGGGCCCCCAGGGCAGCCTTCTGCCACCAAGCCTGGGTGGGGGCTGGAGGCTTCCGCCCCAAGAAGCATACAGAAGGGGCTGTCACCCCACCTTGATGCTCTAACCCTGGAGCTCTGGGGGCGGGGGGTGCAAGCCCAGACACCCATTCCCGCAAATGTCCCAGGCTCGCTGGCCATAGGTGACCTGTTTTGCCCTCCACGGAGCCCTGCAGTTCCTTTTCCGTCCACTAGGGGTGTGGTGGTCCCAGGGCAGAAAATGAGACAAGTGCAATGGGTGCTGTACCAGCTGCTGTGGTCCCCTGGGCAGGTGCTGGGTGTGCACCACGGGCCTGGAACACAGTAGGTGCCTAATGCATGCCCGCTGAACCAACTGAATTTTCAGATATATCTACATCTGACGGAGAGTACATAGTTTGGGAGAAAGTTAGAGGCAGGACTGGACCTGACTTTGGCCAGTGGGGACCTGTGGCACCTTGAGCGTGTAGTGTGTCAGGACAGAGGCCCTGGTGTCCTGGCCCGTGGTTCTGCCGTGGTCCCTGCCCTGTCCTCTCCTGCCATGGCCCACCCCACACTGAGGCCCAGCCCGCCAGCCACGACACCGCCATGCCGGTCCCCTCCGCTCTGCCCCGACCGCCTTCCCCAGCTGCCTGGTCGGCCTGTGGCGGAGCTGCACTGCCTCGCTGTCTCTCCCGCTGCCGCCCTCCATCCCTGCAAGTGCTGGGCCTCTGGCCCCATTATTTCCTCTCCCTCCATCCAGTGTCTCCAGTGGATAGGGCCAGGCAGCCCAGTGTGCCCCTCAAGGCCAAGGTCAAGCGTAAAGGCCAGGAGGGCTGTGCTGCCCCCGCTCCCGAGGGCAGACAAAGCGATTGCTCAGGGCACCACAAAGCAGGGCGGCCAGAGATGGAGGGGGCAGAGCGTGACATTCATCCAGGGTATCAGAGGGGTGTCGAGGGGAGAGGGACTTGCGCTGGATTTCTTCGCACTTA
>PVHT021183595.1:29301-75864 GCA_004024745.2 Catagonus wagneri
GTGTGCCCCTCAAGGCCAAGGTCAAGCGTAAAGGCCAGGAGGGCTGTGCTGCCCCCGCTCCCGAGGGCAGACAAAGCGATTGCTCAGGGCACCACAAAGCAGGGCGGCCAGAGATGGAGGGGGCAGAGCGTGACATTCATCCAGGGTATCAGAGGGGTGTCGAGGGGAGAGGGACTTGCGCTGGATTTCTTCGCACTTATTTTGATGTCAGCTTTTAACCGTGACTCACAGCTTCTGCGTGCTTGGAGCTTCTGAAGGCCTTGTCTTTTAGACGCTTGGGCCACACAGGCAGTTCCTGGGCCTCCTGAGAGGTGTCAGCCCTGTGGCCGGGAAGACGAGGTGGTCAGCCTCCTCTGCAGCCATGTGTCCCTCCTGCTGCCTGGGTGGGTCAGGGTGGGGACGCAGGCTCAGGTCCCCTCCACCCCCCGGCCGTGAGGCAGCCAAGCAGGCTTCGCCTCTTGCAGTCCTGTGAGGGGACCGCTGGCCTGCGAGGCAGAAAGGTGGGCTCTGATCCACTTGCCATGTCTCTGACCCTGCCTGGGCCCACGCTGCCGCGCTCCCTGTGGGGGACAGGTGCCTCCCCCACCCGCCCACCGGGTTTCACGAAGAGCAGATACAAGTGAATGTGAGCAGGGTGTTCTGACGATGCTGCTGTGCTGTCGCTTCTATAAGTCGTCACCCATCTGTGCATTTGACACGTATTTTCGAGGCTTTGCTGGGGAGGCAAAAATCTGAGTGTTTTGCATCTTGAAGGATTAGAAAGTATCGACAGGTAAAGAGGCGGGAATGGCATTCTGAGCAGAGGGAACACCACATGCAAAGACTCAGAGATAAGAAGGAGCTGAGCAGGTTACTGAGAATGTGCAAGGGGCTGGTTTGGCTGAGTGGGGGTGCAGCTGCTGGCTGGGACAGGAGAGGAGCGAGATCTGGAATCTGCAAGAGATGACGAGACCGAGGACCCGGGCTCTATGCTTAAGGCCCGGGAGCCGTGAAGGGCTTCCCCCCACCGAGTCTGCATCCCTGCAGATCACCCTGGTGGCGGTCAAGGAGGACAGCCTGGAGGCAGGGAGCCGGGGGGAGGCTGAAGGAGAGGCAGGGGCAGTGGCCACAGGAGCAGCCGGCCCACTTGGGAATATCAGGGAGCCGGCTCATCCAGACAGGGGGTCGGACTGCCTGGGTTCAAATCTCAGCTTCTGTACTTGCTCCCTGTGAGGCCTTGGGCGCTTCCTGTCCTCTGTGCTTCTGTTTCAGAAAAGTGAGGTGGTGACGGTGTCTGTGTTCCTCAGTAGGACAGAAAGGAGTGGACACGCTAAGGGCCCAAACAGCACCTTCTCCTCTACCACTGCTGTTCTACCCTCTTGGTGGTGGTGTTGTCTGGGCTTGGCCTTGAGGAGGTAGTGGGCAAAGTGACGGCAAGCTCTCTGGCTTGGATGTCTGGGTGAACTGGGAGGCCGGCACAGTAGGAGCTTAATGAGAAGTCTGGGTGGACAGGGAGGCCGACACATAGTAGGAGCTTAATGAGAAGTCTGAGTGGACTGGGAGACCGACACACAGTAGAAGCTTAATGAGAAGTCTGGGTGGACTGGGAGACCAACACACAGTAGGGGCTTAATGAGAAGTCTGGGTGGACAGGGAGGCCGACACACAGTAGGAGCTTAATGAGAATGTGCTGAGCAAGCAGTGAGTCGTGAACCCCGAGGATGAGCACTCTGGGGAGGGCGCAGGGCCAGGGGATGCTGTGGTCCCTTTGGGCATGCTGAGTTTGAGGTACCAGGCATCTCGGACAAGCTGGAACGTGGGTCACTGTTCCTGCAGGACGTCAGAGTGGGCGTGGCATGTGCACACGTGTGTGTGTGTGTGTGTGTGCACATGCACGTGGGGGGAAGGCCCTGCTTGGTAGATGATTTGTCCAGAGATCTGGGAAGCTGGGGACTTCAAAGTGAGACACGGTCCTCTGAATCTAGGCCCCTCCATCATTGGCGGGGCCAGGAAGGCCAGGCCCAGGCCGCTGGGCTGAGAGGACCGGGGGAGCAGTGGCCAAGTGCCCGGTGAGCTGGTGCCGCGTGGCCTGTTTCCCTACGTGACCTGCTATCACCTCACGATGGTCCCCGTGCAGCAGCCGCCGTCTCTGCCGTCAGGGGAGGGGCGGAGGCTCAGAGAGGCCCTGGGACCCCCTCGGCAGAGCTAGTGCGTGGAAGCCACGGTCACACCCGGTGTGCTGGGCCCCAAAGGCCGTGCCCTTGTGCCACAGGAAGCCACTTGGTGGCCGCCGTCTGGTGCCTCCTTCCTTCCCCACAAGTACCAGCAAAAGAGCAGGAGCCAGGGGTCCCGGAGGCATGTGGGGACACGTCCTGGAGGCTGTGTGTCCACAGCAGGTCCCTGGGGAAGGCGTGGGAGGGATCCTGTGCCAGCTCCCGTGGACGCCCCTGGGCCATCGGTGGATGTTCTGTCCCATGGCCCACTTTCTTCAGGCAGCAGCAGATAATGGGTAGGAAGTGGGTCTGGCGGAGGGGGCGGGAAGGGCCAGGAGACCCAGTCCCATGTGGCACACGACAGCCTCACTGGACGCACATGCTTCTTCCCTGGCCAGTGTGGGAGCGAGAGGGTGGCCCTGCCAGCTGTGTCATGCCGGACTTGAGCTGCAGCCGAGAGAAACCTGGGGCAGCCAGCGGAGCCTGCGGGAAAAGAGAAATGGGGTGGGGGAGGCAGCGCCGGGGATCCAAGGGAAAACAGGGAGGCAGCCCAGAGGGACCTCAGGCCTGAGAGGAGTCAGAGGAGCCCAGGAAAGGGAAGGAAAGGGAGAAAGCAGTAGCCAGCTCTGTCCCGGGCCCTCAGGAGACACGTACTGCAGAGGGCAGCCCCTGAAACCGACCAGCTGGGTAGGGAATTTATCCCGACTGGAAGCCGGGTCAGAACCAGCACAGCCCTGGCCCCAGCCCTGAGCTGAGAGGGAGGGGCCGAAGGGGAGGGGTCCTTGGTCCCTCTGAGGC
Source organism: Catagonus wagneri (assembly GCA_004024745.2). NCBI lineage: Eukaryota > Metazoa > Chordata > Mammalia > Artiodactyla > Tayassuidae > Catagonus > Catagonus wagneri. Next base: position 32,292 of record PVHT021183595.1, read on the forward strand.
TTGGGCAGCAGGTTGTTCCTCCGTGAACGCGTCCAGCCTCCTGGGAAGCTGGGCGGTGAGATGAGGAGGGATGGCCCGGGGTCCCCCAGGATTCAGTGGCCACACCGTGCCGCCGGCGGTGGGAGGTCTTCCCCGGGGGACTTGAAAGCGAGGGCCTTCCGAGTGGCCGTCACTCCACACCTCTGATGCTGCGCCCAGGAGCAGTCAGCCCTTTCTGGGTGTGAGCTACTGGCATGCTCGTCACAGCCCTGGGGGGCTAGCTTGTGTCCTCGGCACCCCATTTCGGAGAGGAGCGAACCGAGGCACAGACGTGCAGGGACGTGATGAAAGGCGTAGGTGGTCCATAGCGGAGCCGGGCTCCCAGCCCAGGCGGCCTGGCCCAGGGTGCAAACACACCGTGATGTCGGGCTGCCTCTCCAGGCAACTCGGGGGCACTGAGCAGGGGACAAGCCCTGGGCTGTGGGGGGCTCAGGGACCAAGGCACCCGCTCCCAGGGTGGGGGAGACCCGAGGCCTCTGGCGGGGCCCATGTCTTCTGTTCCTGGGATTCTAGGTTCAGTGGGGCCCATAGATGGGGTGGCTTCTAAACAGCAGGAATTGCTTTCTAACAGGTCTGGAGACTCAACCCGCCTGGCGGGGTCCTGGGGAGGGCCTCCTGGGAGCTGCAGACTGGCCACGTCTCCCTGAGCCGGGGGCGTAGAAATGGGCACAAGCTCTCCCCCGCCTCACAGGGGCACTAGTCCTGTTCTCAAGAGCTCCACCCTCGGGTCCCCTCCAGTCATTTTCCTCCAGAAGGCCTGACCTCCTTATCCTCACGCGCACGTGTGTGTGTGTTTGTGTGTGTGTGTTGGGGGGGGCTCCGTGTCAGGGCTTTAACATCTGTATTTGGGGGGCTACCACATTCCATCCATAACGAGGGGGCGGTGCTGGCTGCCTGGGGAGCCAGGGCTGCTGACACAGGCATCGGCGTGGATCCCTGGAGACGCCGGCCCCGATCAGAACCCCAGACCCCCCCCGGAAGAGGGTGAGGCTGCTTAGGCCTCACAGCCGTGGACGTGCAGAACTTGGAGCTGCTGTCACCGCAAGCGGCTCTTCCCTCTCGGCCCCGCAGGGGTGGCACGTGCACTGCAGCCCCTGACAGACTCCCTGGTGCTTAGAGGAGCAGCCAGAACAGCCAAGCTGGGTCTTTCAGGTGGTGTCCGTCACCACCCACAGCGACGCCGCAGAGGGAGGCCTGGGTGCCGTCAGACAGGGAGGTGGAGCCTCTTCTGGGGTCTCTGAGCACGAGGGAGGAGGAGGGACCGCGGGCCGGGGACAGGGAGCAGGCCCGCACAGCCCGGGAGCATGTGCAGAGAGCTGGTTCTCCAGGTGGAGTCCCCAGGCCAGCAGCGCCTGGGCCCCTGTCGGAAATGCACACTCCCAGGCCCCACCCGGGCCTGGTGAACTAGAAACTCTGGAGCTGGGACACGCAGTCGCATTGGCACGAGCCCCCAGTGGATTCAGCGTCCACTGAAGAGCCAGTCGTGGAGGGAGGGGCGTGTGCGTGCCCCGGGGCGGCCAGGGCAGACCCCTGCAGCGGGCAGCTGAAGACAGCCTCACTCTCGCACAGTCCCCACAGTCCCGGGGCCTCGGTGTCGCAGCTGCGTGTGTCCTCGGGGCCCCTCTTGCCTCTGCTGGCGGCCAGCGCGCCTGTGCTGTGTTCCCGTGGCCTCTCCACTTCCCCCGCTGCGTCTCTGTGCCGTCAGATTTAGGGCCACCCGAACAGTCCGGGGGCTCTCACCTTGAGACCCCTGCCTTAGTTGCACCTGCCGAGACCTTTTCCAAATAAGGTTCCGTCCACAAGTTCCGGTAGTTCGGATAAGGAGCTCCTTTTTGGGAGCCGCTCCATGTGGCCGGGGTACAAGTGTGGTGGAGGGCGCGGGAGCTTGCAGAGGGGTCGGAGTGAAAGCTGAGCGTTGCAAAAGGACACAGGAGGCCTGGCCAGGGCAGCAGCCCATGAGCCCACGCGGCTGCAGGGAGCGTGTCTGCACAGTAAGGCCCAGCATTGGCGGCGGGTTCCAGGGGGCAGCTCTGATCTGAGGCCTGTCCTGGAGGTGCCCGGTCTGCCGTGGACGGGCCGCCAAGCTGCCCTGAGTGCTCAGGTGAGCTAGTGAATGGTCGTCAGCCTTGCCAGCTCTCCTGCCAGCCAGAGAGGGCCCGTGCCCAGTCTTGCCGTGGGGCCACCGAGGGTCCCCAGGGACGCACGAGGTGGCAGATGGCCTCCAGGCATGGCTATTTTGGCCCCGTGATTATATGCTGCTGCATTTGGATCTCCTGAGGTTCCGGGAGTTGATTGCTACGTGTGTCTGGGGCAGAGGCTGCTCGAGGTGGGTGGGTGGGCGGGCACGCGGGCAGCCCCTGCGTGTGAGGAAGGTCTGAACAGGGGTGATTTGCTCCTGGAGATGTTAGGAGACGCCGTGTGGGCTGGGCCTGGCTTCCTGTGGAGGCTCCTTCAGCCATAAATGCTGGTCTGGGGTAGAGCTGGCCCGAGCTGGGCCACCCAGGAGCAGTGTGGTGCCTCGGCCCCACGGGGGGGTGCACCTCAACCCCCGGGGGGCCCCTACAGGCCTGGGCCTGAGAGAGGCAGGGGCACCCGGGTGGGCTGTGGTTTACGTGGGGTGTGCCCACGTGCACCTAAACCAAAACTGAGCCAGCAAGTAGGGTGACGAGGCAAGCGTCCTCCATCCACACAGATGCCCCTCCAGAGCAGCTGGTGCCAGTGCAAGGGTACTGCCTGGGTTCTGGGTGTGTCTGGAGGGACAAGGATACCCAGTCCCTGGTGTTCATCCGTGCACCCACCCACCCACTCATGGATCCATTCACCCACCTGTGCATTCACCTACCCATGCATCCATACACCCACCCATGCACCCACTCACCTCTGCATCCATCCACCCCCTCCATGGACCACCCACCCATGCATCCAGGCATCCATTTATCTGTCCGTCCGTCCATCCATCCCCTTGTTCACCTGTTTGTTCTGGCTTTGCTGAGTGCCTGAAATGCCTGAGCCTTTCACCAGCCCGTGGTCTGTGTGGCACCTCACACGCCCAGACCCCACCTTTACCCTCCCATATACCACGGACTTAAGCTTTTGAGGCAGAAAGTCAGTGCAAGTGAACGTTACGTAAAAATGCAGAAAAGTGAAGAAGGTATTGACTAACGTAATGAAAGTCGGGTGAAGCCCGGTGTGTACAACAAGAGTCATACTTGGGAGTTCCCGTTATGGCTCAGCCCAAATGAATCTGACTAGCATCCATGAGGACGCAGGTTTGATCCCTGGCCTCAGTAGGTTAAGGATCCGGCGTTGCTGTGGCTGTGGTGTAGGCCAGCAGCTGCAGCTCTGATTCGACCCCTAGCCTGGGAACCTCCGTGTGCTGTGGGTGTGGCCCTAAAAAGACAAAAAAAAAAAGGAGTCGCACTTGTGGTGGATGCTTGTTCCCTGCTTACTGTGGTCCCGGTCCTAGGCTAACGCTGGGCAGGTATCACCTCATCATCCTTGTGACAGATCTCTGCGGGAGGCCCAGGGTCCCCATGTCACAGATGAGGCATGAAGGTCGGGGAGTTGATCCCAGAGCTGGTCGACAGTTTGTCTGCGCGTGTGCTCTTAGCCATGACCCTAGGCAGTTGGGAGGGACCCGGAGAGGCCTGCTTCCCCAGGCCGCCACACAGCACCAGGGAAACTGTCAATGTGCAGAGTCCCAGGCCTTTCTCAGACCCGATCGGAATCTCAGGGGCGGGGCCTGGGACTTGGGAGCTGAGAAAAATCCTCCCTGGTGGTGGCCGATGTCGGGTCAGGTTAGGGACCACGCGACGGCCGGGCTGCTTGCCTCGCGGTCTGTGGACTAGCACGTCGCCCTCACGTGGGCGGGTGAGTCACGCAGATGCCCAAGCTCCACCCCAGGCAGAATCTGCATTTAACGTCCACCGCCCCCTAATCCCTGCCCCAACACACACCTTCCTGGCTCTTGGTATCCAATCAAATTTGAGACTCACTGTTCTTTTGTCCCTGTCCTGGCTCCCAATCCCAGCTCTGATGGCAGTTATATCATCATCATCATCATCATCATCATCATCATCATCTGCCCCTCCCCCCAGCCCCTGGCCCTAAGGGTTTCTTTGCAAAGCCCTCAAGTCTTAACCTCTTTCTTCCCCTTGGGTCACCTGTACGCATGGGGCCGTGGGGGCGGAAATGTGAGCTTTGGGTCGGTTTGGTCGTGGGCCTTCCTGGGGGCAACGAGATATGCCAGGCCACCGTGGAGGATGCAGTTGGAGACACGAAGGTTAGACTTTGGGGAGAACTTCCTGGCTGTCTGTCGCCACAGACAGGGAAAGGCCGAGGTGCCTTCAGTCCTCAGCCACACCCCCACCTCTGGTCAGGGGACCGTCTCTCTCTGTCCCCCTCCTGCCGTTTCTCGGGAGCTCACAACCTCTTTTCTGAATCCCGTCCCGCCAAAGCCTTGGAGAAGCAGACAGGAGGTGAGGAGGGCTGGCCCAGCGGGGAAGGGTGGCAGCACCTGTGCGCCAGCTGCCCCTGGCCGCACCCATGTTCCCTTGGCCTGCAGCCGTCCCGCGGGAGAGGGCCGCTCAGGGGCTGGGAGGGGGAGCTCTTGTCCAGAGCCTGTGAGTCATTTCCGCCGTTTATGGGCCTCAGGGCCCAGGTGGCTGCCCAACGCTCGCTGGCGAGTGGAAACCCTCACTTCAACCGGAAAGGCGGCGGGCAGGGCCGGTTCTGGCCCCGGCCACCGGTAGCGACTGCGTGGGTGGAGTTCGCCTGCCGGGACCGCGGGGCCTCGGAACGCCAGCGGGAGGCGCCATGGGTCACCCAGTCCAACGGCCTCCTCTGCAGGTGGGGAAGCCAAGCGGCAGGGACGGATGGTGGCTCTCCCGGTGTCACCGGTGAGTTGGGGGCAGAGCTGCGGCTGCCCGGATCCCATGCTGGGCCTGCAGCTGCTTTTTCGCTCCTTTCTGACAGGACCGTCTTTTACGAGCCTCTGTGACCGCATCAGCCAGGTGGATGTGCCCCCCCCATTAGCCCGAGCACCTGACTTTGGACTTGGAGCTAACTCCTTCCCTCACGGGTCCTTAAATCAAACGGTCTCAGGACTCTGTGGACCCTCGGGAGGGGTCTGGGCGGTGGCGATGGAGGCAGGAGGCCGCGGTGCCTGGTTGGGGGCTCTGGAAGGGGACGGGGGCCCGCACCGGGCAGTCCAGGAGAAGGGGCGAGTCGGCCTGCCGGCCCCTCCCACGCCCCCACCCCGAGCCCCAGAAGGAGCGCTTCCTCTGGAGCCTCTGTCTTACCCGGACGCCTCGTGCGTGGGGAACGCAGCGCCTCTCTGGGACCGTGGCCAGAGCTGGTCTCCTCCCCGTCCCTGTCCTCAGAGCTGAGGCTCCGCAGGCTGGGGAGAAGGAGAGAGAGCAGGAGCAGAGAGGGGGACTTGCTCTGAGCACCTGCGGGTGGTTGGCGTCACCCAGGTGCTCCGTGCCTGCAGGCGCAGAGTTGCTGCCCCAGGGCCCCTCCAGCCACCACCTTCCCCTCTCAGCCCACGTGTCATTCCGCCTGTCACCCCCAGGCTGGCGTCTGCAGCTCTCCGTCCATCATGGGGGTTCTTACGAGGCACGGGCTGTCCCCAAGTCCAGCAGGCTCCTCCCAGCCCTTATCTCACGGGGTCTCAGCAGCACGCCAGGCGCCGGTCCCTCTCCCCCGTCCCCCTCTCTGTGGCAGAGCTCCCTGGGCTCTTCCCTTGTCCCTGTTGAGGCCACACTGTCAGCCCAGGCCGAGCGGCTCTTGGAGTCGCCACTTGGATGGCCCAGCGGGCCCCACACTGGACATACCCGGCCTCCTGTGGGTGTTCCACGCCTGCAGCTCTGTCCTGACTCACTTTCCTAACCCAGATACTTGGCCGTTACCCTTGACCCTTCCCCACCCCACCCCCCATGTCCCATCAGTCGTGTCCTGAAGCCGTGTATCCTGCTCACTCTGGAATGAAGCTTCTCTCTACACCCGCCTTGGCCACATCCCCTGCCCACAGTCACCCCATGCGGTTGCGTCCACCCCTCCCCGGCTGCCCCTTGCCTCATCCTGGACTTGCCCCAGTCCCTCAACCCCAAGTCCGATGGACCTTAAAACACAAACCAAATTGCCCCCCCCCCTTACAATTCTCAGTGGCTCCCGACGCCCTGAAGACAAGGCCAAGCTCCTTGCTGGGCTGCAGGACGTACCACCTGGCTGTGCCCCGCCACCCGAGTGGCAGACAGACCGAGCAGGTGCCGTCCTGCTCTGCTGCCCAGGCCTCAGCCTCGCTGTCCCCACTCATCCCTGCAGGAGCCCCCGCTCCAGGTGCACACCCCCCATGAGCCTGCACGCCCCCCTCATTTCCTCTGCTCTGCTGCTCCCCACCTCTGAGCTGCGTGGGGGTGGCGAAGGCGTCCTTTTTCTGTTCAGGATTCCCACCCTGGGACCTGCTTAACATGCGGGCGCTGAGTGGTTTTTGCTTATAAAGCGTATGAAAGAATGAATGGGGAGGCGGGGCGGAGAAGGGCAGAGACTCGCCGAGTACTGAACTCGGTGTGAACGAGAAACGCAGCGTACCCAGAGCTGGAATTTAGGCTCAGGTATGTCTGGTTTCTAAGCCGATGGTCTTTCTACCACCACTTGTTGGAAGCTTCCTGGGGACAGCCGGGGAGTTCGAGGAGGGTGGGTGGGTGGGGGGGTCCCTGGAGGCCCTTCCTGCCGTCCACTGTCACTGTCGGCGGAGGTGGGAGGGCAGACAGAGCTAGGGAGTGAGGGCAGGACACCAGCCCCGGGGCTTCGAGGGCAGAGTGCGGCCTGGTGTGGGTGGCGAGCTGGGGCTCTCTGGGTGGGGGGCTGTGGGCCCCTGGCCCTGATGGTGTGTTGTCGGGGTCTCCAGAGTTAGGGCATCAGTCGGCCCAAAGAAATCAGGAACGGGAAGTAATTTTTTTTTTAAAGCCAAGAATAACATTGTTTAGGGTTACCTGCGACCTAGGGATGGTCTCTGCTCCCATGGGGAGTGGGGACCTCGCTCCACGAAGGGGGGTGGGGCTGGAATGAAGGACAGAGTCCCCATGCGTCCCAGCCCGGAGCCAGGAGACCAGATCCGCCAGCCCAGCCCCATTCCCTCCTGCTCTGTCAGCCGCAGCCATGGGAACGAGGCTGCAGGGCTCCTCAGGGAGCCACCAGGCCTTCCGGGCCGACACGGCTGCCTTGGCCCCCAGCCCCAGGCCCGGTGCTCCCCACACCCCCTGCCGTTATCTGGTCTCCAGGCTGTGCACCTGTTCAGCTGGGCCTGAAGGGCCTGCGGGAAAGCCCTGGGACCACCTGGAGTGCCGGGAGGGGGAGGAAAGAGGACTGGGTGGTGGGGACATGGGCTGGGGGCCGGGGGAGGCTGGAAGCCCACTGGGTCTCCCTGACTCTTAGTCCTGCTGTTGGCTGGGGCGGGGCGGGTCCGAGGGTGGGCCCAAGGGGCTCCCAGTCATCGGGCGGCACCACTTAATAATTTGCTCCTCTGATGAAAAGCTACCATGACCTCGGGGCCAGTTCGGAGCTTCCCCACTTTCACTTTGGTGCTCCTTGGCCCGGCTCTCCACCCACCCCGTGTCCCCTACCGCCCCGAACCTGTCCGCTTCTACCCCCAGGCCTTGGCCTGCACTGTTGCTCGGGCTCAGACGCGTTTCCCCTTCCTTTCTCCAAGCTTTGCGTCTGTATTGCCAAAATCGACACAGCACACCTCCTCCAGAGAGGCCTCTGGATTCCATCTGACCCAGAGCCTGTTGAGCACACCGAGCACCGGAGCCGGGCTGGCGGGAGGGGAGGCCGTGGCCAGAGCAGAGCAGGAAGGATCTGGGTGGGGCTCCCCTGTCTGCTGGTGCTGACCTGGAGGCTGCAGGAGAACCCTCTAGGACTTGGCTCTGGGAGAACCTGGTCAGAACTCGGCTCTGGGGGAACCTGGTCAGAACTCGGCTCTGGGGAGAATGTGGTCAGAACTCGGCTCTGGGGAGAACATGGTCAGAACTCGGCTCTGGGGGAACCTGGTCAGAACTCGGCTCTGGGGAGAACATGGTCAGAACTCGGCTCTGGGGGAACGTGGTCAGAACTCGGCTCTGGGAGAACCTGGTCAGAACTCGGCTTTTGGAGAGAACGTGGTGGGACTCGGCTCAGTGGTGAGGGCGTCACCTGCGGATCTGCTTTAGGAACAGGGTTGGCGTGCCTGTGGTGAGCTTCTGGCAAGTCCGCAGAGTCCTTAGAAAGGGCCCCAGGCCAGCGCGTCTTTCCCTGAGGAGACCTGCCCGGCGTCCTGGATCTGGGAGCTGATGGAGGAGGGCCGAGGCCGCCTGCCTCCCCGGTCGGGGCCCGGCGTGAATGCCAGCTCGGGCGGAGGACGGCTCCCTTCGGCTGCGAGGGCGGCGTGTGTTCCAGGGTGCTCTCTGACTGCGCGGCTGCTCGGCCGCTTTCTAGATGAAGAGTCAGGACGCTTTGCGTGCTCACCTGGGCCTGGCTGCTGTGACCTGTGAGCTGCGGGTGGGAAAGGTGCACAGGATGCTCAGCACCGCCCAAACCCGAGCTGCAGGAAACGGCGCTCTGTGGCGGGGTCACTGGTAGACTGGCCCCTCGTGACGGGCCTGAGACTGGAGGGGCTGGGTGGTGGGCCTGCACCCCCGCCCGCCAGGCTCGCCCCAAATGAGGTCGCCAGGGGGCAGTGGCCAGTCACCTGCAGGGAGTGAGTGCGGGTCCTTTCCCTCCACGGGGTCAGCACCCCCGCCGAGCCGGCTTCAACCAGTTCCCGCCGGGTAGGGGTTGGGGCGCGGTCTCGGGCAGGCTGGGTGCAGAGCCTCCGCGCGGTGCTGGGTCCGTGCTCGCCCTCCCGCTGTCTGCCCAGCTGAGGACCAGGGCGGCCTGTGTCTTCTTTCCCATAGATGGACCTTAAAAGGGCGAAACGCTTGGGCAGTTTAAGCACAAGCGCCACAGAGTCACTCAGACCAAGCCAGCAGTGGCGCCAAAACGTGTCATCGGTCGCCTCGTGGAGACAAGGCGTGTCCTTTGACCCGCCGTCTCATGTGCACCCGCTCGTGGCCACGTTAACGTCACACCCGCGTTAGGAATTTCAGATCCAGTCCCCCGTCCCAGGCGGGACAGCCTCCACTTGGTCCAGACTGAGTTCAGGTCTTCACCAGACGGATATTACCTAGAGTTTTTCCCGGTCAGTCTTGTCGTGGTTTCCAGACCCCACAGCCCTTTGTTCCCTCTGCTTTCAAAGGGGGCGTCGCCTTCAAAGGCGGCGGTGTTGAACGATGGGGGCCTCGAGTCAAGAGCCGGAAGCTCAGAGTTCCCGTCATGGTGCTGTGGAAACACGCCCGACTAGCATCCTGAGGACGTAGGTTCGATCCCTGGCCTCGCTCAGTGGGGTTAAGGATCCAGCGTTGCTGTGAGCTGTGGTGTAGGTCACAGACGCGGCTCGGATCCCACATTGCTGTGGCTGTGGTGTAGGCCGGCAGCTGTAGCTCTGATTTGATCCCTAGCTTGGGAACCTCCATAGGCCGCAGGTGCAGCACTAAAAAAAACAAAACCAAAAATGAAACAATACAAAAAAACAAGGAGCTGGAAGCTTTAGGGCTTTAGAGAGACTGGTCACCTGCTTCCGTCTGTGGCCGCTGGGGTCCAGGGAGTCCCGGGGCCGGTCGTCTCCGGATCCTGGCCACCAGCTTCTGAGACGGGGGAGCCTCACAATGCCTGGGACCTCTTTGGCTTCAGGACCAGCAAAGCCCCGTGAAGAGAAGTGCGGCAGCTGGGGTTTGCAGGTGGAAGGGAAGGCGGACAGCGGCCGTGCGAGGACGACCTTGCAGGGAGGGGAGGAGCCTGAGCACCGCGCTGGGAGCGGGGTGGGGGCGCGGGCTGGGAGTCCAGGGCTGAGGGAAACGCCGGCTTTGAGAAGGCGGCCTGGGGCAGGCCTGGCTGGCAGCGTGGAGGAGGGCCAGGCCTTCAGTGACCAGCCGAGGACAGTGAGGCCACTTAGGAGACCGTGCAGGACAAGGCAATGGCCCTGGGTCAGGAGAGGCTGTGGCCTGGCGGTTCTAGTGCCAGGACCTGGTGACCGAGCTGGGACGAGATGGGAGGAGGGGTCTGGCCCCACCCCCGCCCCGCGCAGGCCCCGTCCTGTCCTCAGCCAAGCCCTCCGGAGCCTAGGGCCTAATTACACCCTGACGTGCTTTGTTTTTGTTTTTGTCTGACTCATTGCAGAAAATTTAGAAAATACAGAAAATTAAAAAAAATAGAAAGCACCCACAACTGTACCACCCAGACACAACGCTTGTTGACTTGTCTGTGTGTTTCTCTCTGAACACACACACTTCTCCAAATACGCTTCCCGCACGACCTGTTAAATCTTTACAGATTACGTTGGGGCCTGGTTTGCTGTTCCTTCAAAACTGTGCTAATATAGCACGGTTGTAATCGTTTTAGCTTTAACTACTTTTAAAATTCGAGATACAATTCACATAGCACAAGATTCACCCTCTGCGAGTGGACGATGAGAGTTCCCTGGTGGCACAGCGGGTTAAGGATCCAGCCTCGTCATTGCACTGGTCGGGTCGTGGCTGCAGCGCAGGTTAGATTCCTGGCCCTGGAACTTCCACATGCCAAAACGTGTTTAAAGTTTATTTATTTATTTATGTCTTTTTGCCTTATCTAGGGCCGTACCCATGGCATATGGAGGTTCCCAGGCTAGGGGTCTAACAGGAGCTGTAGCTGCCGGCCTGCGCCACAGCCACAGCAATGTGGGATCCAAGCTGCGTCTGCAACCTACACCACAGCTCACAGCAACGCCGGATCCTTAACCCACTGAGTAAGGCCAGGGATCGAACCCACATCCTCATGGATCCTAGCTGGGTTCGTGACCACTGAGCCACAACGGGAACTCCTTAATTAGATATTTTAATGTTTGATACTGGGAATTTTAGTCCACTTTTCATTGTATTTTTCTTGTCTATTTATTTCATAATGCGAACTTTAGTTTTATGTGTAAAGTAATTTACAAATCTCAGTGTATTTTCTCATCCCCTCCCTATTTGAGAACGTGTTTTTGTGGACATCACAAATAATTGTCACACTAACTGAATGTAAAACTCAAGGGTCATTAATGTGTTTTTCTCAGAATCCTGCAGAGGTAGCTCTGTTTCTCCCTGGTGTGTGGTGTGCCAGAAAATTCCGAGGTTGATCTTACCATTTTGTTCCTGAGAGGAGAGCGTGTTTCTCCTCAATGAATGCTTGTAGGACCTTCCTGCCTTATCTTTACAAGTGAAAAGTTTTGCAGTTCCTGCCGTGGCGCAGCAGGATGGATGACCACGTCTCTGCAGCACTGGGACGCAGTTTCGATCCCTAGCCCAGCCCAGCAGGTTAGCGATCCAGCGTTGCCGCAGCTTCGGCGTAGCTCAGATCTGATCCCTGGCCTGAGACCTCCAAATGTCCACAGGGCGGCCAAAAAAGGAAAAAAGAAAAAAAAATTTTTTTTTCCCAGAATGTCTAGGTATAAATCACTTTTTCTTCAGTTTGCCTGGCACACAATAAACATTTTTAGAATACATTCTTTTAGCTTCCAGAAACGTTTTTAGGAGCTCCCTCGTTGTCCCAGCAGTTAAGGATCCAGCATCGTTGCTGCTGTGGCGTGGGTTCCATCCCTGGCCCCTGTGCCTCAGGCAAGGACAAAAAAGAGAAAAAAATTTTCCAGAGTTATAGCTGTATTGTGCTTCTGCTCCATTTGTCCTGGGCCGATCTGCGGCAAAACCTGGAAATCTGTGCTCAAATTCGGTTTGAGAGAGAACCTCGTCTGACCCTGTCTGATCGCGCTCTGCTGGTGTCCCCAGCTCCTCATTCAGCTGCTCATTCAGCTTTCTGCGGCACCGCTTCTGCTCTTTCCCACCAGATCACGTTTGATTTTCGCTCTCTCCACTCTCCCGGCCACACCCCCTGCCACGTGGCCTCTGGCTCCAGTCACCTTTCCGTTTGTCCTTGGAATTTACTTTTATTTTCCCCATTTTATGCTGTCGGTCCTCTGTCTCCGCCTTTTCTCTTCTGTGGATGTTTGTGCCTGTTTCACCAACATCATATCTACTTGTATCTTACTGAGGATCCCAAGTCGCCCCATTTTTTTTTCTCACGCCAGTAATAAATTATTTTTTAGATATTTGCTCTTTTCCTGGGTTTTAGAATGCAATTACCGCTTGTTCTCCAGAATCTAAAAAACCTTGTTGCTTTAAAATTTTCTCTCTCTCGGAGTTCCTGTCGTGACTTAGCAGTTAACGAACCCGAATCGTATCCAAGAGGACTCGGATTTGATCCCTGGCCTCGCTCAGTGGGTTAGGGATCTGGCGTTGCCGTGAGCTGTGGTGTAGGTCACAGATGCAGCTCGGATCCCATATTGCTGTGGCTGTGGTGTAGGCTGGCAGCTATAGCTCTGATTCGACCCCTAGCCTGGGAACCTCCATATGCCGCAGGTGTGGCCCCAAAAAGACCCCCCAAAAATCTTTTTTCCTCTTTCGAACACTTTTATTTAAGAAATGTACATAACATTAAATGTGCATAACATGAAACATACCATCCCAGCCATATCTGAGTGTACGGCTTAGAGGCATTGAATAAATGGAGCTGTGTGACCAACACCACCATCCTTGTCCCCTGGCCTCTCTCCGTTTTGCAAAGCTGAAACTATGTCCATCCATTTCCCTTCCCTCAGCCCCTGGCAGCCACTTTCTGTCTCTATGGAACCACACAGGCTTTGTGCTTTAGTGACCGGCTTGTTTCACCGAGCATCACGTCCTCAGGGTTCATCCACGCTGTAGCAGGTGTGAGGATTTCCTTCCTTTTCAGGGCTGAATAATGTTCCGCTGTGTGTGCACACATTTTGTTTATCCATCATCTGTGATGGATACATGGGTTGCTTCCACCTTGGCTGTTGTGATAATGCTCTGACCCTGGGTTTGGAATTGTCCCCTTGCATTCCTCTTTTCCCCCTAATCTTTAGTGGAGACCATCTTATCTAGGCGCAGGGTTGCTCTCCGCTGGCTCAGCCGGCTCTTCACATATGCAGATGGGACGCGGGTGTGTCCAAGCCCCAGGCCGACCTTCAGCGTCTAAGCAGATGCACAGGGGTGCAGTGCGGTTCTGAGTCTCTGACCAAGGACAGTCTGGAGGTCCACGTGCAGGTGTGAAGGTTTGCTGGCCCTGCTGAACCTCCGGAAGAAACTCGAACCCATGTTCCGCTTAGGCCCCACCCTGACCGAGGACCTGGGGATTCTGGGGGAGCCCAGGCACCAGAGTGTTAAGAGCCCAGGGGCTGGCATGGTGGAGCCATGGCAAGAAGTGCTGCTTATCTCAAGGTGCTCGACTCAGGCTGCCCTCCTGCCACGGGGCGGCCCTCACCTCCGGCCCCGAGTGGACGTGGGAGGGCCCCCTGGACTACGACTCCGAGTAGGCAGACGGGGCCGGGCCTCCCGTCTTCCGTGAAAGAGGTGGGGCTTCTCTGTTTCACGGAGCGAGGCAGACGGAACCACTGGCTCTCAGCCCCTTCCCTCGGATCCGCCGACCTGGGGCTGGCACAGCGGCCGGATTCCGGTGAGGTGCTACGGCTGGTCAGGGCCCAAGCTTCCCTCTTTTTCTGTCCCTTCACAGGTTTTAGTGGGAACGTAGTTACCTTTTCCTCTGTTTTAACGGAAAGGTCCGTGACCTCTGACTTGTTTTCCCGGCCAGAGGAGAGGGTCATGACCAGCGTCCCTTCCCACCTCCGCCGGGCGCGGGAGCAGGGCTGCTGCTGGGCTGCTCGGTGGGGACCGTGAAGGTGATGCATGTCGGGGGTCGAGGCCCTCGGGGGTGAGGTCAGGGGCCCCGATGGAGAGGAGGGCGAGGCAGTTTTCAGTTAGGGCACCACCCCTTACCAAGGTCAGGGTGAGCCAGCCCTGAGCTCTGGGACAGGAAGTGGGGGGTCACCTTCCCAGGTGGATGGAGAACGGGGGGCCCTTCTGAGAAGCGAGTCTTTCCAGCGAAGGGATCTTGAAGCCCAAGCGAGAGGGCGGGGCTGACCTGGAGCTGCAGGTGACCGAACAGGAGGAAGACATGGAGGCTGTGGGGGTGGCCCTCCGTCTGAGTGCACGGATGGACGGGCAGACAGGCAGACAGACGCGGGGATGGTGGGCGGGTGGGAGGAGAGCCCTGACACCACGCAGGATCACTCCCGGCTCCCACGCTGGTCACAGGGGCCTGGGGGGGCGCGGAGGGGGCCCGGAGCTGGGTGGCGGGGGCAGAGCCCGTTCCTTCCCCCACCCTCCCGCAGCCCCTTTAGGGAGGTGCACGCGGGGCTTGGTGTCCCAGGCACCTACCGCTCCCGTCTGTCTGCTGGGCCGGCCGTTGGAACACGGGGCGTTGCCCGTAGTCCCTGACGTCGCGGCCCCTCTCTGCAGAGCAGCTGAGGAAAGTCCCGTGGGCCTCTCCCTCCCTCGGCCACAGCACCTTGCGCAGAGGGCAGGCACCCCTGGGCCGAGGGCTGGCACCCCTGGGCCGAGGGCTGGCACGGGCCCCAAACAGCCACAGGACGGGCCAAGCCGCCCCACGGCCCAGGAAGCCTGGAAGCCAGCCTGCTCTCTGGGTCCAGGGCCGGAGGCTGGCATGGCTGGGTGCCTGGTGTCGTCCCACCCCAGGATTCCGGGATTGTCACCCGCAGAGCTGGCCTTCTGCCTGGACCTGCAGGCCTGTGTCTGCGGGGGAAGCGCGGGAAGGCCGCGCCCTGCACCTCCTCCTCCCCCGCCTCCTGGGGGGTGGGTGTCGTCTTATCCACCGCGAGTGCCCGGAGGAGGGCTCGGTGCCCCCCTTTGATGTGCACAAAGGGCGGCGTGTGCGCTAGCATCGCCTGCAGGACCTTGGCAGTGCCGTCCTCTCAGCACCCGCCCTTTGATCTCCGAGAGGCTGACGGTAACGGGGAAGGGTCTTATTAGGGCCTAAGGCAGAGCTGATGAGATCACCTTCCTCCAGCAGACACCGGCCTTCCTGCGGGGGAGGGGGGGGCGCCTCTGAGCCTCTCCCGCACCCCCACCCTGTCACAGGGGCTGCAGGGCAGAACTGAAGGCTCCTCTCCTGCACCCCATCCGCCCCCTCAGGGAAGCTCGATGTGAAGCTTCTGGTGGCTTAAGCCAGCCTCCACCGGGCCCACCAGGCTCTCCTGGGACGCCTCTCCCGCCACCCCGTGCTCGGTTCCAACCCCCAAGTGTGCGATTTCTGGACTCAGACTGCACACCCTGAGAGGCCTGGCCCTGGGCTCCAGATGTGTGCAGGCCTGTCTGGGACCCCAGGGACGTGGCCACAGCTCCACACCAAGACTGTGGCAGCGCCGTGGGGTGGGAGCAGCCGCTCTGCTTGGGGTCTCGGGGAGCCATGCTCCCGATGGGCGAGGGCAGGGACCCTGGGCTCCAGGCCACCTGCCTTCATTGCTCCGCCGTCTGGTTACCTGACCTTGACCATATCCTCAACCCGTTCGTCCTGGTGGAGTCCTCTGAGCAGTGCTGGAAGCCCCCAAACTCAAGCAAAATCAGCAAAATCCACACAGACTGAATGGCCACTGTGGGCCAGTTTCAGGGAGAGACACAGCCCGAGGCCCCCAGGGGTCTTGCAGTCTGATCCGGAGAAACGCTTGGTAAGGTTCAAAGGTCCAGAGCTGCCTTTGGCCTTTCTCCTACCTGCACCGAGCACCCCGTCCCCACAACTCTCCCCTCTGGCCCCAAGCACCCTGCACTCAAGTGTGTGTCCCAGTCTCAGAAGTTTCTCTCAGAAAGCTATTCTCCACTGGGAGTTCCCTGGTGGTCTACTGGTTAGAACTCTTTCACGGCTGTGGCCCGGGTTCAACCCGTGGTCTGGAAACTGAGGCCCCGCATCAAGCTGCTGCTCACAGCGGCCAAAAAAAAAAGAAAGGGAGTGCCTGTCTTGGCTCATTGGAAATGAATCTGACTAGCATATACGAGGACACAAGTTCGATCCCTGGCCTCGCTCAGTGGATTAAGGATCTAGCATTGCTGTGAACTGTTCTGTAGGTCACAGATGTGGCTCGGATCCCGTGTTGCTGTGGCTGTGGTGTAGGCTGACAGCTACAGCTCCAATTTGACACCTGGCCTGGGAACTTCCATATGCTGCAGGTGCAGCCCTAAAAAGGCAAAAAAAAAAAAAAAAAAAAGGCTACCTAATAATATTTGCCAGATTTTTAAAAACATTATGGGCAACTTCGACTGTCTAAAAAAGGAATGTTGTCGAATCTTGAAGTGTCTGTGGGCCATGGGGCAGGGTTGGCTGCCCTGAGCAGGGCACGCTGCCACAGGCTGTAGGGCGGCCTGCTCAGCAAACCTTTATCTTGGGGACAGAGGGACACAACCCAGGGGAACGTGTGCAGAGAAGGCACAGACTCCTGGAAGGACAGAGGCACAAAGGTCCTGCCCCCCATGCCGCCCACGGTTGCAGGTGGAGATGGTGAGCCCAGAGAGGGAGGGGACTTCTCCAAGGTCAAGTGCTCTGTGCACCTGCCCTCCCCGCCACCGCCCCCAGCCGTCCTCAACCCCAGACTCCTCAAAGCCTGCCGGTTGAAGTTCAGATTCCTGAGGCCCCCACGGCCCAGCGGGTTCTCCTTCTAGCCCCCTCCCCCCGCCAGCTTCGCCCCCCGGCCCCTGCCCTGTCCGAGTGCTGAGAGTCAGTCCTTCCTCCGAGGGGACCAGGACCAGCACGAGTGCTGTCTTGAAAGAGTTCTGGTTCAGGGTCACCTCGCTCCTCCCCCCCAGCCCCGCCACCTGCCACCGTCCTAGGGTGGGAATGGGGGGGGGCAGGCCGAGGGATGGGGCCTACCAGGGGCTGGGGGCGCATCAGGAGCAGTTTGGCCCTGGAGACGACCCCAGAGACCCCAGAGCCCAGGCAGGCCCCAGCCGACCTGCGAGGTCCCCGCCAACCTGCCCTGTTACCTCAGGTAAGATTTCTACCAGAAATCTCCCAGGGAGCCCAGCCCGCGTAGGAGACACAGAAAGGCTACTGCGGGGCTTAGGGGCTGTAATCGCCCACTTGCTCCTGCGGAGCACAGCCCACTGCAGCTCCAGAGCTGCTCGAGGCTTGTCCCCAGTCTCGGTGGCCTGGCCCACCCGCCCTCCTGCACAGGGTGGGCGTGGGGTCTGGACCCAGGAGCCTGTCCCTGACTGAGGGGTGGGCAGTTGCTCCGAGGGCCCCGTCCTCCCGGGGCCTGGGCAGAGGCTGCAGAGGATCCCCAGGGGTCCGCGGTTCCTGGGGGCAGGGGCCCTTCCCGCAGAGGGGAGCAGGGAGCCTGGCGGCGAGGGGAGCCACCCCGGCAGGAGTGTTTGTCCTCACGGCCGAAACCGCCAGGAGGACTGACAAGTGCCGGGCGCCCAGTGCCCCTGTCCCACCCCGGGGCCCAAGGGCCCCTCTGCACAGCCTCTGTGTTAGAAGGAGGGGCCGCGGGGGCAGCCTCTGAGCTGTGCAGTTGTGGTCTGAACAGTCCCCGGGGTGGCAGGGCGTGGAGGACACCAGCCCTCGGGCTAAATGAGGGGATTTGTGACGAGATCTGTCCAATGGCCAAGTCCGTGCCGCCAGGACGCCCCAGGGTCAGATCTACCAATAAAAGGAAAATACTGCTTGGGACCCACTTATTCTAAAATCTTATCCCTGTTCATTGGAAATTCAGATTTAGCTGGGCATTGTCCCAAAAACTGTGTGGGACGTATTTACACTAAAAACGATTTGTTATTGATCCAAACTTAAAATTTAAATGGGCAGCATATATTGTGATTTGCTAAATGCAGCCTTGCTGCCCTGGGTTCACATCCCCCCGGGTCCACCTGCTCACCCAGACGTGGAATCAGGACCAGCCGATGTCCACCATCGTCCCACCTCCTTCACCTGCCCGTTCACTGGGTTGTCCCCTTTGGCCTGTCCCTGTTCCCAGAATCAGGACGGGCCCGCAGGCAGGTCCCCTCCCCGCCCCAGGCCTTTGTGAGCTGTGGAGGACAGGTGGCCCCCGACGGGCGACGGGGCAGAGGGACCCCAAGGCTCCCTGAGAAGGGGGCCCAGCCCACGAGGATCGGCCTCTCTCAGGCCCTGTGACCTCTGGGCTGTGCCAAATGCAGCAGGAAGAGTAATCAGGGCCGTGGGGACGTGTGAAAGCGGCACACGCGTGAGCTCACACAGGCGCACGCAGGGGCAGATCCCAGGCACCCCCGACTCACTGAAAGCTGTTCCCCTGCTCGGCTGTCTGTCGTCTGTCCCCGGCCTCGCCCGCTTCCCTGGGCATCTCAGGTAGGCACTCAGGTGTCGCCCTCCCCAGGCCCCCAGGACCAGCCTCAGGTGGGACGGCTGGGGCTCTGGGGTCAGAATCCAGGTTGGAAGCCCAGCTCTGCGGCCTGGGCCCTCCCTCACGGTGTCGCTGCCGGGGTACAGGTGCCGTACCTGGCGCCGTGCTGGCTCGGGACGCGGCCCGTGCAGGGGCGAGTGACCCCACCGGGGCCCTGGTTGTCACTGGAATCCAGCTCAGGGCTTCAGAGGGGGGGCAGCCCGCATGGGGGACCCGGGCTTCCTTGAAAAGACAGCAGCATTCGACAGGCCAGCGGGGGCGACAGACTGTCCTAGAACCAAGGCCCCGTTTTGTCGGTTTTCTTGCGGAGCAGGCCCTGGCCCCGGTCAGCACCGCTGTGACTCACTCGCAGCCGCCATCAGCCACGTCTGGGCACAGTGCCAGGGCTGAGCTGGTTTCTCCAACCCCTGCCCAGGTCCCCGCAGCTGGTCAGAGCTTGAAAACATAGTCAGAGGTCTCAAACTGGTAGCTTCAAACAGCTCACAGTCAAGGAAGCTCTGCTGAATGGTTTGGAGGCCAGCGAGGTGCTGACGCGGTTTTGTGTCGGCGAGATCGTAAGCAACGTGGCATCACCGGCTGTGATGCTGGAAGACCAGTCTTTACCGTGTCAGCATGTTTGGTTAATTACTTTGGTGTTCTTGGACCACGTGTGATCGGATTGGTGTTTGAATAAGACAATGTGTCAAAAAAAAAGGCGAAAAGGCAGGGAGTTCCCTTCGTGGCTCAGGATCCATGAGGTTGTGGGCTCAATCCCTGGCCTCGCTCAGTGGGCTGATGATCCGGCATTGCCTTGAGCTGTGGTGTGGGTCACAGACGCAGCTCGGATCCTGTGTCGCTGTGGCTGTGGTGTAGGCCGGCAGCTGTAGCTCTGATTCGACCCCTAGCCTGGGAACCTCCGTATACATCAGGTATGGCTCTAAAAAGCAAAAAAAAAAAAAAAAGCAAAAACCAAAAAAACAAAAAAAAAGGGAAAGAGAAAAGGAAGTTGCAGAGAGCCAGGCTCCGCCTTCCCCGTCCATTGCTGGGCCTTATGGATTTGACCTCCTAACACTGTCTGAAATCCGTGCCCCGTGTTCACATCGGCCCTGCGTCCTCTTGCCTGAGGCCCTCACTCATGACACACTCCCCCCTTGTCTACACCCTTTCTCTCCTAAGGCCACCGTGTGGTCTGAGTGTGATTCGAGCTGAGCTAGGTGCCTGTGGTCGCTGGGAGGGCTGGGGCCACAGTGCTGCCCCACAGGGGACTCCTAGGGCCAGGAGGAGCTTCTGGACATCGGCTGGGGTCCTTGCAGATGGGAGCGAGGTGGGTGAGGGCCCCCCACGGTAGATGGGGCAGCAGGGTGCTGACCGAGCCAGACAGGAACGTCCACCCAGGTCCCCTCAGGCCAGAGGCCACTCAGCCAGCAGTGAGTGGGGACCAACTCACTTGATTATCCGGGAACATGGCTGCATGCATCCGTGACCTCGTGTCGTGGTGGGTGCAGGCGAGGACCTACCAAGAGGGTGCCCTGGAGCCCGGGTCCCGGAGTGGTGGGTGACCAAGCCCTGAGCAAGGCCTCTGGGCCACTTTCCGGCCCTTGTGGTCGAGGCCTGGGGTTTCCATGATGTAGGCGCGTGTGCCTGTGTGAAAGAACCAGGCCTCGTGCAAAGCACCTCAGGACAGCAAAGTCCAGGGGCAGATGCATGGTCACGGCCTCCTTGTCTTGTCCCCTGGGCCCAGCTGCTTAGGGTGGTGGGGTTTCAGCCCACGTCCCAGACCGGGGGTGCACTGGTGAAGGACAGCTTGGCATGGGTGCACCTGTAAAAAGCCAAGACGGACAATCTCTCGTCCTGCTAGGCAGCCAAGGTCTTCTAGAACTGGCATCAGAAATCCACATGTGGGAGTTCGCGTTGTGGTGCAGTGGTGCAGCGGAAACAAATCCACTAGGAGCCATGAGGCTGAGGGTTCAATCCCTGGCCTTGCCCAGTGGGTTAAGGATCGGTGGTGCTGTGAGCTGTGGTGTAGGCCAAAGATGCAGCTCGGATCTGGCGTTGCTGTGGCTGTGGTGTAGGCTGGTGGCTACAGCTCCGATTTGACCCCTAGCCTGGGAACCTCCATAAGCCACGGGTGCAGCCCTAAAATGACAAAACACAAAAAAAAAGGAAAGAAAGAAATCCACGCGCCTCCGTGGACCTGCTGAGTGTGGACTATCATCTACCTGTTCTGACACCCAGGAGCCTCCCAGGGGCCATCAGACCCCTGGGTCCTTTTAGCAAGGAGCAGGCTGAGGGCTGGGAGGCGTCTTTGGTAGGCAGTCCGGCCACACAAAGAGGGAGAACCTGACTCTGGGATGGCCGTGAGAACAGCTCTGGGTCATGGCCTCAGGGTGGGGGAGGAGGCTGGGCAGAGTGGCGTCTCCCCCAGGGCAGTGTGGCTGCTGCACAGGCCGGGCGCCCGGGGTGTGGGGGAGATCCTGTCCACGCTGGGCTGCGGACCCCACCTTGGGGCAGCAGTAGGAACACCTGGCATAAACGGTCAAGAGTCGCGGGTTAGAGTCAAGAGAACCGTGGGAGCTTGAGGAGGTGGGACCCAGGGGACGTGGGCCAGGCCCCAGCTTTTGTCCCAAGCACCTCGTAGGCCCGGAGCGGGGGGTCCCGGCTGGCCCAGCACCCGGCCCGGGAGTGACCCTCTCTGTGCTCTCTCCACCAGGCGCCTGGATGCCAACCTCATCTCCCTGGTCCCGGACGGCAGCTTTGAGGGGCTGCCCGCCCTCCGCCACCTGTGGCTGGATGACAACGCGCTCACCGAGGTCCCGGTCGGCGCCCTCAGCAGCCTCCCCGCCCTGCAGGCCATGACCCTGGCCCTCAACCGCATCAGCCACGTGCCCGACTACGCCTTCCAGAACCTGTCCAGCCTCGTGGTGCTGTGAGTGCAGCCCTCCCCGCCCCGCCGGCTGCGGGTCCTCCCGGGACGGCCTTGCTTTTCACGGGGTCCCTGACGCTTCTGAACCTTCTGGTCTCAGTTTCCCCTTCTGAAGTGAGGGTGACCATCTCCGGTTGAACCCACGGGGTCACCACGAGGCCGAGTGACATTAGAAGTGCTCTGGGAGGCACGGCGCTGTGGTCGTCTCTGCGCCTGTGTGCAGGTGTAGTAACCGCGGCCTGCTACTTGGAACGCACGCTAAGGCCTTCCTGGAGGCTGCCCCCCAGCGTGGCGGGTGCGGGCTTAGGCTTTGGCAGGGGCTGGATAAACAGGTCTCACCTCGCAGGCCTGGAGAAGCAGTGAGGAGCCGTCAACAGTAATTAGACGCAGAGCCCCGGGGGTAATTGCCTGGCAGGAGTAGGGCCTGGGGTTAACCCCCACCCACCCACCGTGGGAGCTGTGGAGTGCAGATTAGCTCCTGCCTAATTGCTGTGAGTGATTGGTGAGTGCATAGGGTAATTGCTGAGGGCTGGGAGGTCACGTCTAATTGCTCTGGGTTCCGTCCTAATTGCTGCGGGAACGTGCGTGGTCCAGACTCCGCTAAACGGCGGCCACACGCCTCCCCTGCTCTTGGAAACCTGCCGGCCCCATCCGAGAGACGAAGACGCGGCACGGGTCGGCCTGTAATCCTCTGTCCCGGGGGCCTGCAGGACCAGGACGGATGTCCCGCAGAGCTGCCCACCCTCCCCTGGGCGGCAGCAGGGTGTTCAGAGGGCAGGCAGGACACGCGGCTGATGCCAGCTTTACCAGTGCGCCCTGTGAATAAACGGGGTGGGGTCTTGGGACAGGACTCCGGGGAAAACAGGGCCTCCCAACAGAACCCCGACAAATGGGCAGCAGAACTGTGTGGGGGCCCCGCAGTGTCAAGGAGAGGAGAGCAGGGGCCGGCAGGCCCGCGGAAGTAGCAGGGTGACTGTGGGAAGGACGGCGAGGCTGACGCGTAATTCAGGCCGAGCGGACCAGACGCTAAGTGGGCTCTTCACAAGGGGGCGGGGAGGTGGCGGGGGAGGCTGACGGGGGCCGGGGGCCGGGGGGCGCCTTCCCGGGCCGGATCGACGGTGGAGAGCTGGACAGGTGAGGAGGAGGGGCCCCAGGCAGGAGTCAGTAAAGCCCCAAGGGAAAGCTGGGTGGCGGCTGTCTGTCTGCCCAGGGAAAAGGCAGGAAAGGTGACTGCGAGGGGTGGGGGGGTCCCCGTGTCTGAGCGAGGAGTTTGGCCTCTGTCTACAGAGGGGAGGGAGCCCCTGTGAAGGGGGTTTGGGAAGGTAACTGTGAAGATGGGGGGCAGCGGTGAAGGCCAGGCGGAGTTCAGGGAGGAGGCGGAGGCATGACCCCGAGGACGTTCTAAAGGAGGAATCAACCTGATCTGGAGGTTTTCAGAGGGTGAAAAACCAAGAAGCGGGTTCAGAGCGACTCCAAATTCTGTTGGGAGCCAGGGAGTTGGGCCACCACAGAGCTGGGAGGGCTGGGCAGATGCCAAGTGAAGACAAGAAGACCTGAAGGGTCCAGCCGCATTGGTCCTGCCCTTCCCCCGCCTCCAGGCCCTGCAGGTGGCCTTCTGGGTGGAGGAGGCTGGAGAAAGCTGTCCAGGAGCCACAGGGAAGCCGGACGCAGAGATGGGGGTCGGGGTCTGGCTGGCAGCATCAGAAGGGGCTTTCCTTCACGGCTGCTCGGCCAGCCCTGAGCCGCCCAGGGGCACAAGGGACCGTAGTGCTGTCCTGAGCATAGATCTCGTTTCTCCAGGCGGCTGCCAGAGGCGCTCAGGACACCTGGGGCTCGGGAGCTGTGACAGTTCTGGATGGTGTGGCTCGGGTGTGCTGTGTGAGGGCACTGAGGGGTGGAGACGGAGGGCACGGAGGTTAAAGGGCAGGGCCTGGTGAGACCTGCACAGGTGGGCATGGAGCAGGTGGGAAAAACCCTTTTGTCAGGGGTTCACTCCCAGTAGGCGAAGGCGGGGCTGTGTCTCCTCTGTCGCAGCAGAAGCCCCTGTGGGAGGGTCTGCTTCCTCCGGGGTTCGAGGAGGAGGGAAGGACCCAGCTCTCTCACGGCCCGTCCTCCTGCCAGGTTGGATGGGGTCTGCATGGCACCTTCTCTCTGAGCATCCTGGAGCCCAGTGGCTTTTCTTTCTTTCTTTCCCTTCCTTCCTTCCTCCCCCACTTCCTCCCTCCCTTCTTTCCTTCCTTCCTTTCTTTTTTCTTTCTTTTTTTCTTTTGCTTTTTAGGGCTACACCCGCGGCACATGGAGGTTCCCAGCCTCGGGGTCTAATTGGAGCTGTAGCCTGTGGCCTATGCCACAGCCACAGCAATGCAGGATCTGAGCCGCCTCTGCGACCTACACTACAGCTCACGGCAACGCGGATCGTCAGCCCACTGAGCGAGGCCAGGGATCGAATCCTCAACCTCATGGTTCCTAGTCAGATTCGTTTCTGCTGAGCCACAGCGGGAACTCCTCGAATACATATTTGTCTCATTTTGGATCCCGTCCCTCAGAGGTGGGGGTCCCCCTCTGTTGCCGCCCCGTGGTATCTTCCACATCCATTCACTTCCAGGTGTTTTACACTCTTGGTTTCATCAGCCAAGTCGCCATTTGACGTTATTTTAATTTTTTAACTATATTTGTTTTTGGCTGCCCTGCAGCACGTGGAGTTCCTGGGCCAGGGATCGGATCCGAGCCGCAACTGTGGCAGTGCTGGTCCTTTGACCCACTATGCTGGGCCCGAGGTCGAACTTGCATCCTGGCGCTGCAGAGACGCTACCGCCAGCGCTGTGCGCCACAGCGTGAACTCCCAAGGTCATGATCACTCTAGCTCAGGCTTTTTCTCTGACACCCATTCCACGGTCAGCAGCATCGATTCTGTCCCTTGTTTCAAATTTTTTGACCACTTTTTCTTTTGGCCCCACGCGAGGCATATGGAGGTTCCTGAGCGGGGGACTGAACCCTCGCCTCAGCAGCAACCCGAGCCACCGCAGAGACGACGCAGGACCCTTAACCTGCCATGACACCGGGGAGCCCCTCTGACTGCTCTTTAACGATGTGGTTTTGGTCCTCAGTTCATTTCCGTAGTCTGCAGCGTCATTCTTTTGTCTTTCATTTAGAACTTTTCTCTTTGAAACGGTTTATTGGACTCTTTTGTAGCAGAAGGCAGTTGTGATACCTGTCTCGTTGCTCATTGTTCTCAGCGTTTCGGACCAGGCTCCGGCTGTCCCCCCGTCTTTGGCCTCCTCTTCCTCTGCGTCCCTGTTGTGTGTCTGTGCGGTTGCCGCGTGGCTGCACTTTGCTGGCTTCTGCTGGGATGGCTGCATCATTTCTGGGCACCCTTGGTCCCACGCTCCCCGGGGGGCTACGGCTCGTGGGCCAGGACTGCGGGTAACTGAGGGTCCCCCCGCAGCCGGGGGTGCGCCTAGGCGTGTCCGTGACTCTCCGCAGACTCGGGTAGTGTCAAATGCGTGATTTGCTCTGTCTGCCCGGCAGCTCCCTTGGGCGTCAGTGATCCCCCGGATTCCTGAGCAGGCTGGGGCTGGCATTTTCCGTCCCGCTTTCCGCCGCTCCCCCTGGAAGCCAGCGGTGGGGAGGGAAGACCCCCCCCGCCTGGGAGTTTAAAGGAGAATTCCCGGATCTCCTCTTCACACCAGTTCAGATTCTGGAGCCAGGGACTCTGGGAGACTCCGGAATGTTTCCTCTTCCTCCGGTGTTGTCCTTGCTCTCTTGCTGCTCATGGTATTCCAGGGGCGGAGTGGGGAGGCAGGGGTCTGGTTTCTGCCGTTTTGGCTCATTTCATTAGGAATCAGGAGAAGAACATCCGCTTACTTTCAATTCAGTCTTGACCTCGGACGTCTCTCCTAGCCTGACCTCCTGCCTCTCCCACATGTGCTCTGGCCACACCTCACCACCCCCTCGTCCCACCGCCCACCCCGGTCCTCACGGTTACCTTCGCCATGCCCTTCCTCTGCGTGGCCGCATCACCCATCCTCGTGGTCCTGCACTGGACCGCCGCCTCCAGGAAGCCTTCCCTGGCTGCTGTGGCCTCCGCGGTCTCCGTCTCCGGGCTTGCCCACGGCTCCCTCTGGCCGTGACAGAAAGCGTAGCCTTTCCTGACAGGGCCTGCAGTGCTTGCCGTGGGCTCCCTAAGTGTGTCTGGCCGCCGAGCCAGGCAGGCTGGTCCTGGGGGGCGGTGTGTTGGGGGGTGCTGGAGAAGAAGCCCCAGCCGCAGGCCCGTGACATCGGGCCTCAGCCCACGAGCCTAGCAGGAGCCAGCTTGACCTCAGCCTGGGGCAGCCTCCGTCTCCCTTCCACGGGAGTCTAAGCGCTGTGGCCCGGGGTCAGTCCGGCCTGGGCACCTGTGACTTCGGAAGTTCATCTTGGCCAGTCGGTTTGTCCCGGAGACAAGGCTGGAGTGCGGGGGTCACTCTGTCCGTGCTTCTGCCTCTGCTCCTCCGTCAGTGCGTCTGCTTCCCCACCCCGCCCGTCTGCCCGCCGCGGGTACGGCCCTGTCCTGACCTGTCCCTCCTCCCCCACAGGCATCTCCATAACAACCGCATCCAGCATCTGGGGACCCACAGCTTCGAGGGGCTGCACAGTCTGGAGACTCTGTGAGTGCCGGTCAGCGGTCAGGTGGCTCTGCTGACCTGGGGGCGGTGGGGGCTCCAGGCTGCTGGTGGTGGAAGCCTGGGGGCGGCGGGGCGCAGCGGGAGAGTGCAGGACTGGGGTGCCGGTTCTGGCCTTTCTCTGCAGAGCCTCCCGAGCCTCCTTTTCTGGGGCTGGGACGTGCCCGCTGGGAACTCAGGGGCCCTGCCCGGGGAGGCCACAGCAGTGAGGGTCTCAGACAGAAAGGGAACTGCACACCTGAAATGGGAGGCTGGGGCGGTGGCTTTGACCTCTGTGGGAGGGTGGCTGACAGAGGGAGCTGTGCCCTCCACCTCTGCCAGGGGGGCAGCTACACAAACGGCCCAGTGGGGTGGGGGGGTCATTCAGCCCAAGCCGTTGACTCTTAAAAAGCCGCGTTATTAGGAGTTCCTCATGGCTCAGTGGTTAATGAACCCAGCTAGGACCCATGAGGATGCGGGTTTGATCCCTGGCCTTGCTCAGCGGGTTAAGGATCCGGTGTTGCCGTGAACTGTGGTGTAGGTTGCAGACGTGGCTTGGATCCCGTGTTGCTGTGGCTGTGGTGTAGGCCAGCAGCTACAGCTCTGATTCAGCACCTAGCCTGGGAACCTCCATATGCCTTGGGTGCAGCCCTTGAAAAAAAAAAAAAGCGCCATTACTCACACATCATCACCCTGGAATTCAGTTCAGGTCAGAGTGCACCTGAACCCTCCCAACACCCGCCCTGAGTTCCCCCCCCGCCCCCCCAGAGTAGGCTGAACGGCCACTTGGGCAGACAGCTGGCCGGCCCTCCCAATACACAGGCCACACCAGCTGCCCCACAGCTCCCAGGAGGGGCTGCACTTCGTCCATCAGGTGCAGGTCTGGGAGGGGCTCAGGGAGAGAAGGACCCCCGGTCACCAGGTGTGAGCCCCTGACTCACGGTGCCGGGGTATGGACCCGCTCCTCTCAGCCCCCTTGCTCCACCGCCCCGCCCTGCAACATGTCAAGTGTCAGAGGAGAGAAGGCTGCAAGTTACTCTGTGAGCTGAGGGGTGGTGTGTTGGGAAAACCACTTGGGGAGTTCCCATTATAACTCATTGGAAATGAATCTGACTAGAATCCATGAGGATGCAGGTTCGATCCCTGGGCTAGCTCAGTTGGTTAAGGATCCAGCGTTGCCATGAGCTGTGATGTAGGTCACAGATGAGACTCAGATCTGGCATTGCTGTGGCTGTGGTGCAGGCTGGCAGTTGCAGCTCTGATTCCACCCCTAGCCTGGGAACCTCCATATACTGCAGGTGCAGCCCCCGCCCCCCGCCCCCAAAAAAGAGGAAAACCACTTGGCAAGTCTGGATGGGAGGCCTGGGCCACAGAGGGAAGGGAGCGGGAGGCAGGGCTAGAGCTTGGGCTGTCCTGGGCCTGCTGGACAGGAGGAGAGGCACGCAGGCACAGCTCTCCCGGGCTCTTCACCCTCAGTTGACCGATGCCCAGGGGTGGGCAGGGGCTTCCCAGCCTGGAGTCAGGAAAGCTGGGGCCTCTCCCTGCCGTCTCATGGGGCGGGGGCCAGGCACCTGCCCGTCCGGCTGTGCGGGACAGTTCAACTGGACGGGTGAGGCTGCTCGGTCAGCACGCTGGGGAGTGGACGTCCGCCCGGTTATCCTCCAGCAGAACAGAGCGGACCTGGGAGGGTTAACTGGGAAAACACATCAAAGCCCCTTGCCAGTCCTCGGTCGTCTGGGCCACCTGTGAACAGTGAGCCTGCTGTGTGCCGGGTGCTGCAGGACGTAGGGACAGCCACCACCCCTTTAAGACCACGGCTCAGCTGGGCTTCCCCGGGGGACACGGAGCTGGACGGCAGCAGCCAGCGGCGGGGAAACCAGTGCTTCTGCCTGGGGCGCAGGGGCGGGGCCATAAGCGCTGCTGGGAAGTGGGGGAGCGGCGCACACGCACTGGGTGTGGGTTGGCACCTGCAAAAAGCTAACCAGCGGCTCTTTCTTCACTTTGGGGGCACACTGCCTGATTCTTTCCCAGTGAGCCAAGGCTGGCTGTGCAGGGCGTTTGGCTCAGCTGGCGCTGGCCAGGCTTCAGAGCACCCTGCCGCTGGCTCCCACTCACCTTTCATCCAGGGCAGGGCCTGGCTCGCCACACAAAGCCCAGGGCCTGCACCCACTTGCTGGCTGGGAAGGCCAAGGCTGAGAGGCCCTGAGCAGGCAGGAGAGCCCGGCGGCAGTGCCTGCAGCCTGCACTCACGGGGCCTCACAGGACTGACGAGGTGACACCGGGTGGGGACAGCCACCCTCCCTCCTCCTCCCCCCGCTCCCCTGCCCCACCCTGAAGGAAGAGTTCTGCCTCCAACTTTTGATCTCCAGTTAAAATGGGAAGAGTGTGTTCTCCTCCTCCGTGGCCCTGCGTGCTGGCGGGGGCCTGCGGGGCGGCAGGTGTGAGGGGGTGGCGGAGAAGGAAAGCGGGAAGGACAGGCAGACCTCTGATTGCCGCGTGATCGGCACACCCTGCGGCCCCGGTGACCGTAATCCCTGCCACTTCAAACCCTCTCATCTCTGCAGCGGAGGGAACATCAAACGCTCCCAGTCAGGCTGTGGCTTGGCTCGGTCCGCAGGCTCCTCTCCTCAGGGAGAGCAGCGCCCAGCCCTTCCACCTGGGGAGAAGGGGGCAGGTATGGGCGTGAGCGTGCCCACCCCACACGCGCGCACACACACCATCCATGCACGCACACACACACCTTACATGCCACGCACACACACACACCATGCATGCGTGCACACACACACCATCCATGCACGCGTGCACACACGCCTTACACCACATGCACACACACACCATACATGCATGCACATACACCATACATACCACATACACGTGTGCACACATACACACTATACAGGCACGCACACACACACACGTACCACACTTGCATGCATGCACACATGCCACATGCACACACCATATACACCACACACATACCATACATGTATGCATGCACACACACATCTTACACACCACACATGCACACTATATACATACACATGCACACACACACACCTTACACATCTCACACGCACCATACATGCACACACCATACACACACACACACGCATGCATGCACATATGCACACACACACACCACACCCACATAGCCACCTAGCCACTGCTCTGCACACGCCACACAGCTCCTATTCTGACCTCTGTTCCGGAGGCCAGGCTGCCCCAGGCCCCCCTCCTCGTTCCGGCCCTCTGGGTCAGCCAGAGCAGGCGGCCTCGCCTGCGGGGCCTGGCTTCCCTCATCTGCGAGCGGGCCACCTCAAAGGACGAGGAGTGAGAGAAGCGCGCACTGTGCTCTTTTTCTCCCCAACGGTCAAGCAGATCAAGTGATTAGGGCAGGGCCCGGAGGCAGGGGCTGTGCTGGGAAGTCACCGAGCTGGGAGGGGCTCTGGGAAGGTGTCCGCCGGCCGTGCTGCTGTCTCCAGTTCAGACCTGGCCGGGAACGAGGAGGCAGCACGGACTCGGTCCCACATCCTCATCTCCTTTCTGCTTCCACCGCGGGGCTGCCTGGCCCTCGAGGGAGATTCCGCATCAGAGGTTGGCCAGCCCCCAGCCTGCAGGGTGCATTTCCCCCACTTTCTGGATCAGACCAGACCTAGAGATTTGGGTGAGCCGTGCGGTGTCCATGGTGTGTAAGCGACGGCAGGACCCGGTGCCCAGACCCCCGGCACACGGATCCCCGCAGGGCCGGCTACGGTCGCAGCCCTTCCCGGGCATCCGGGCGGAGACACGGGACAAAGCGTGACCCAGAGCAACCGGGAAGGTTCTCCGAGGATCTCAGGCCAGAGCCAGGCCCTGAGGTCGGTGTTTGGAAGTGGTGCTGGGCGGCCACGGGTGCCACCCAGAGCTGCGCTGATGGTCCTCGGGTCGCCAGCACTAGTTACCAATGAAAGGGTGCAAAGAGAAGAGGGAAGGCCCAGCAAACATAATTATAACCTGAGCCCACCCACCCGGGCCCTAGATCCAGGAGTTTGAGGTCTGCCCCTCAGCTAGAACAGGGGCGGGGCTGTGGGCTCTGGGTCAGCAGAGCCTTGCCCCCCACCCTGGGCCTCATTACCTCAGTCAGCGAATCAGATGGGTGGAGCCTCCGGGCTGGCTGGACCCCCTTTGGAGGGGAGCCTGGGGCCGAGGCCAGAACAGAAGCCTCCAGCTCTCTCCGGGGGGCAAGGGGCGGGGTGCTGGAGGGCGCGGGAGTTAACAGCACTCTGGCCGATGATGCAGAATGCCGCCTTCCTGTAAAACCTCCTCTGTGCCCAGGTGCCCAGGACCTGCCCCCGAGGAACACTTTCATTCTGGCAGCAGCTGCGGCTGCAGTGTGTTCCTCTGTTGTCCCCAGGTCCTGAGATCATCCAGGCCAGCAGATTCCGCCCTACATAGACTTTGACTTGGTCCTGAGAGCATCCAGCCATCTCCCCACTCAGTCCTGGGCAGCCCCCCTCCTTGCTTGCCCAGAGGTGTGTCTAAAGGCAGCGGGGAGGGGGTTGCCCGGGGGTGTCATCTGAGGCCCGTGGTGACATCCCTGCCGCAGGTGGACGGGGGTCAGTGGTCAGTCAGGGCATGGCCACTTTATGAGCTTCCTGGAGCTACCGTAACACATGCCCACAAACTTTGTGACTTAAAGGAACCCAGACACGTATTCTCCCACAGTTCTGGAAGCCAGAGGTCCAGAGTCCAGGTGTGGGCGGGGTTGGTTCCTTGCAGAGGGTCTGAGCAGCCCCCGCTGCTCCTTGGTGGGTTGTGCATCCTTTGATCTCACCCGGCTTCACGTGACCTCTCCAAGTACCTCCTTTCCCAAGGACCCTTGTCCTTGGACTCGCAGGCACCCTGGTAACCCAGCCATCCTGAGAAGACCCCTAACTTAATTATATCTGCAAAGAACCGTTTCCCAAATAAGATCACAGTCAGAAGGGACCGGCTTGGGTCTGGGCCCCCGTTCGGCCTGGGCAGGGCCCTGGGCCTCTGCCGTCTCTGCCTCCGGCCCCGCCTCTCCGGCACCCCCGGCAGGGCTTCGGGACCCCTGCCTCGCCGGTTCTTGATCATCTTTCATTGTGACTTTATTAGCTGCAAATCTGTGGGGGTTTGTGGTTTCTGGAAGAATTTATTGTTCCATGTAAAACGTTTTTCTGGCTTTCCCCTCAAGACTGCTAATGACTTCTAAGAGGCAGAGAATTGAGCCCCCGATGAGTTGGCCCATGTCCTCACCAGGGCGGCCGTGTATAGCTCTCCTGCCTCCGCTCTGAGCTTCCTGCCCCCAGGCACCTGGCGGGGGGGAGGTACAGAGGAGGGGGAGCTGGCAGAATGGGTGGTCAGCGCCCTCCTGTTTCTGAGGTTTGCTGCTTCTGGAATATTAACTGAGTGTCTGGGGTGTGCCGGCCCCCCATGGGCTTTGGGGGGGGCATTTATGAACCGCGGGGCGCTAGGCTGGCGTCCCAAGTCCTTCTTAACTTACCGCTCATTCCAGCGTTTCTGATCCGGCACCTAATTCCTGACCCCAGGGCTCCACTGCGCTCCTCCGCGTCCTCAGCCGGCCTCACTCTTACCTACCCCCGGTACTTGGCAATGGTTCCAACCTGAAACCCCCACACCCCAACACCCCCCCATGCCCCTTACCCTGAGGCCCCCCAGAACCCCCACACCCTGAGGCTTCCTAGGACCCCACACTCCAAGACCACCCAGACCCCCCACCTCCCCGAGGACCCCCCAGAAGTCACCACACTGAGAGGCTCACAGCGGCAGCTCTGCTCTGTTTCGCTCATGTGCAAACCCCGTGTGGTCCGGCCGGTCTCCGGGCACACCCACGCTGCACGGCCGGCAGACGGGCCTCGTCCTCAGGGCACACCGAGGGTCCAAGCACTTGTGTCCCCGTCACCAGGCCGCCAGGATTCTCCCTGAATTACCGGGATGGTGTCTGTCTGGTGACCCCGCTCCACCCTTGTCCCTCTGCAGCCTACATCCACGCGTCCACCAGCGGGACTCAGAGTACAAGTCAGGTCACGCCGTCCTCTGTCCAGACCCTCCGGTGTCCCCCGTCCCGCTCTGTAAGGAAGCCCGGCCTCAGTGGCGTGCCCCTGCTCCGTCTGGGTGGCCCCCGGTCATGTCCCCTGGCGCTGCATAGCGAGGCTGCCGGCTCAGGGCGCCTGCACTGCACTCCTTTGCCTGCAGCGTCCTTTCCTCAGTGACCGACCTCTTTCAGGACTTGCTCAGATGTCAGCTGTCACTGAGGCCCACCACCAGCACCTCGCAGCTTCTTCCTGGCACCGTCTGCCTCCTTTTCCTACTTTGTTCCCCTGGGCGCGGCTGAAGCCTGGGAGCCCGCGTTGTTTGTGTTTGACTTCATCGTTGGCTCGCGCCAGCTCTTCGTGACTTCTGTCACCGCTGGGCTTGCCGCGCCTGCCACGGGCCTGGCAGAGGGAGGCTCTCGGCTGTATTTGTTGATCACATGAGTGGCTCTGTGGCCCCTGGAAGGTGTTTCTCTCCGAGCTTCGGCTTCTCCCTCTGAGCTGTGAGACGGCTGGTGCACCCAGCCTCCCGGGCTCCTGCCGGCTCTGGTCGTCCGTCCGCAGACCTCGGCCCGGCCCAGGCTCGGATGCCCTGCTCGTCCGTCCGCAGACCTCGGCCTGGCCCCAGGCTCAGGTGCTCTGGTCGTCTGTCCGCAGACCTCGGCCTGGCCCCAGGCTCAGGTGCCCACTGCCCAGGAGCTGGCACAGGTGCCCCGTGCTCTGGAACTTGTAGAAGTGCCCCGGACGCGGGCCAAACCGCCGGGTGGTCCTTCACCCTCGCTTTACACGCGAACTCTGTCCCACACGCCCTGCGGCTCGGACCTCAGAGCCCGACTTTAGGCCAGGTGCACGGTGCTCAGACCAGGGCCACCTCGGAGTTTCCGTTGTGGCTCAGCAGGAATGAATCTGACTAGTATCTGTGAGGACACAGGTTTGATCCCTGCCTTCGCTCAGTGGGTTAAGGATTCGCCGTTGCCATGAGCTGGGGTGTAGGTCGCAGACAGGGCTCGGATCCCACATTGGTATGGCTGTGGTGCAGGCCAGCGGCTACCACTCCAATTCGACTCCTAGCCTGGGAATCTCCATATATGTCATGGGTGCGGCCCTAAAAGACAAAAAAAAAAAAAGACCAGGGCCACCTCAAAGCCTTCAGGTCCCCGCGTCCAGGTAGGGGAATCTGCTTCAGGGACCTGCCCGCACCCAGAGTGCCGGGTCCTGCTCCGGGAGTCATTAGAGTGAAAGAGCTTTTCTGGGGAGGGGGCAGCGTGACTGAGCTACTCCCGTATGGTGGCGGCAGATGACTTGGTCAGCAGAGCCGGGGGACAGGGCGGCCCTGGGCACAGAGCCGGGTGGGCACGTGGGGCGTCCAGGCAGAGGTGGCGCCCTGGTCCCTGGGACCCCACGGATGATCCCAGGTGGTGGGGCTCCCTTCCATCTGGAGCCCCGGCTTCTCCCATCCCAGGCGCCTGCGCCAAGCTGGTTGTCAGAACCAGCCGTTTCTTTACGCTCAGCAGGGCTGCCGCCCCAGGGACCTCTGAGTTTTCTCGCGGGCGCGGGGGGAGGCGTGCCCGTCTCTCAGTCTCTCAGTGGAAACAGGACAGATTTCCCAGTTGCAGCATCTGTTAATGGGTGGTCCGTCAGACCGGCTGTTTGGACGGTGAAACAGTACTATAGTCACGCAGTTTTGTTGGTTCCTGGCTCACCAAGGAAGCTGCCCCAAGCACGGGGAGTCAGACCCATGGGCCAGGCCGGCACTTAAGACGTGCTCAACGTGTTAGGCCGCCTTCCCTACCTGCCCGGGGGAGGTGGAAGTGGCTCAGAGTTTACAGTCTCTCAGAAGTGTTTGTGTTTTGTGTTTTGCGTGGGGGCTGGGCTCACTGCATGTCTCCAGGTGCCTCTGTCTGTGGTCTGGTGATAAACACAAGCATTAGCCTTGGGATTGAACGTGTAAGCAGAAACCCAATTAATGATATTAAGCCTCCTTGTGGCTGTGAAAAGTAGACCCACTTGCATGTCTGCTGTCTGCTCCTGAGTCTCATGTCCAGAAAAAAGAGCGACCCAATAGGAGCGTCCCCGTGCAGGCCCTGGACCAGGTGAACAGAGCCACCTCATGCACGGGCATCTCCCAGTTGGAGGTGAGGAGGCAAGCCGAGCCAAGGTCAGCGACTGGTCCGAGGCAAGGCGGCTGGTCCCAGAGGACAGGGGCTCTTCCACTCTAAAGCGGAGAAGCACAAGACCTCTGGCCTCCAGGTCAGAGCCACCTCCTCTGACGTGCTTGGAAGCAGCCCAGGAAGCTGAGGCCCCCTCTGCCTGCCCCTTTCCCAGTCTCCAGGACTCATTCTCAGCCCAGATGCTCGGAGCCCGCAGGGCTGCACGCTGTGCAGCGGAGAGAACGTGGTAACCCGGGAGCTGGGAGGGAGCTACAGCTCCTGGAGCCTCATTTTCCTCATCAATAAGAAGGGGCCAGGCCAGACTATAAGATCTCTCAGGCTGGCTGTTTGCGCACAGCTGGATGGGAAGGAGGCCCTGGAGTCGCGGGTCCCTGCGCATTTCGCTCCTTCCCAGCTGAGCCGAAGAAGTCAGCCAGGACAGTGCCGCTTCCAGACTGAGTCCTGGCAGGAGGGGGCGGCCTCTCTTTAACCTCAGCCCTTCCCTCTGCTGGTCCCGGGAGCAGAGGCGGGACCGTTGAGTGTCGCTGGCTGACTCTGGGCTGTTGACGGCAACAGCTGTACGGCTGCGGGTGAGGTCAAG
Organism: Catagonus wagneri; assembly: GCA_004024745.2. Classification (NCBI taxonomy): domain Eukaryota; kingdom Metazoa; phylum Chordata; class Mammalia; order Artiodactyla; family Tayassuidae; genus Catagonus; species Catagonus wagneri. The sequence goes on from PVHT021183595.1 coordinate 67,077, forward strand.
GGGCAGCTGGGGACTCGGACTTGGCGGGAGGCCTTCCCTGCGGCCACCGAGTGGGCTCGGGTGCTCAGCCGAGCCTGTGGCCCGGGGCTTCGTGACGTCCAACGAGGAAACCCATTTGCTTCCCGAGAACAACAACCTTCCAGTCTCACAGGAGCAAAACCGCGTACCCAGATGACCCCACTCTGGACGCGAACTTCGGGGGCTCCTCTCCCAGCCTGTCTTCCTGGAACCAGGGGCCAGTGACGGCCTCGCTTCTCCTCTGCAGAGCGGAGGCCGTGCTGGTAGCCAGCGCCAAGGGCCGGTGCGGTCACGAACTGCCCCCTGGGCTGTGACAGCCACACAGCAATTCTGTCATCGGCTATATCGTCCCCTTTCCCGCCGGCTGCCATGTCACTGGTCTGCCCCTGACCGGTCACCTCTGAGGGAGACACCAGGAGAATTCTGGTGGTTCTGGCTGCCGGGGGTGGGGTGGAGGCGGGAAGAAAGGTGTGTTTGAGCCTGACGGCAGAGGACGGCTAGGGTTTCCGCAGCTGCGGACGTGGGGAAAGGGCACCCAGGCCAAGGGCACGCGGCTGCGAGGAGGTCCCCGTGGGCGGGCGGCGGGGGAGGGGACGGCAGCTGAAGCTGGGAGTGACCCGCGGGTGGGAGCCCAGGAAGGAGTCGGAGCTCCGTCCTGTGAGTTGTGAAGAGGCCTTTCTGAGTTTTCCAGCAGAGGGTGACAGTCAGCCCTGCGTCTGAGCAGGACTTTGCGGCAGGAGGGCGTGCGGTGGGTAAGACGCGGTCCAGGCTTATCCAGACCCTGGTGCGGCGCTGCGTCACCCGGGGAGGCCGAGCTGCAGGCACCAACGGACCAAAGGCTGTACCGAGGCGAGACCGTAAGGGAAGTTTGCTTCTGGGTGGAGTCCTGTCCCAGGAGGGTGCTTCCTCCTGGCAGATGGTCCTTGTGGTGACACGGGCTTTCCTGGGGTCTTGCCATCCCCAGCGCCTCGTTGTCCTTGGCATCCAGCTGGCAGAGAGGCCACGGAGGGGCAGGCGGGACACGTTGTAAATCCCGAGCTGAAGGAAGCACGCGCCGCTCCCCGCGCCTGCCTTCCCCAAAGGCGGCGAGGCGGGATGTCCGCCCGCTGCACCCCGGCTGTTCCTCCCGCAGCCTCAGGACGGTGCCGCCCAGCGGAACTTTCCTGATGGTGCATCTGACACGGCAGCCACTAGCCGGTGAAGCCGAGAGCCGAACTTTTCATTTATTAGCGTGTCATTAATTTTGTTAGCAGAGCACCCAGGGCTGGCGGCTCTGGCATCAGGCGCTGTGGCTGCAGTCAGAGGAGGGGGTAAGCTTGTGGGGACAGAGCACAGCCTCCTCCTTGGCTGCTGGACAGCCAGGCGTGGGGAGGGGGGGCAACTTCTTCAACGTCCGGGCTCACCTTCCGTGACTGTGAGATGGGTTTTGCAGGAGCATCGCCTGCTCAGCTTGTGCAGGCAGAGCACACTATGCCGGGCGGGGCGGTCCTGTGGACGACCTGGAGCTGGGGCTCCAGTCCGGTGAGCACGTGGCCCCCTCCAGCCTCTGAGTGGTTCCGAACCATGCCCCTTCTTCCCCGAACCCCGCCCCGGCCCTCCCCCCGCCCAGACCTGCACTCGCTCCAGCCTCCTTTCTCCACCCCGCAGTCCAGACCCGGTGCAGGTGCCACGTCTCCCCAGAGCCCCGCCTCCCCGCCGTGTGCCCGCTCCCTCTCGGGCTGCCCGACCCACCACATCCTGCCGCGGCCGCCCGTCCCGATGTCTAGACAGGGCTGCTTGCCACCCATCTCGCCACCTCCCGCTCCACCCAGCGGGATTCTGTGTGTTTGGGGCTGGCAGCTGACACCCGCTGCCCTGAACTGAATTCCTCAGGGGCAGAGGGAGCTGCGAGATGTTGCTGGCCGCTCAGACCAGAGGTGACATTCTTGCGGTCCCGAATGAAGCAGGCTCTGGCACTTACCCAGGTCCTCAAAGCCATGCAGACATCCAGACAGGAAAACTCAGGCCACCTCTTTGGCCTGTGGTTTGCAGAATTCTTTTTGACATTTGCAAGATTTTTATTTTCCCGCATTTTTCTGCAAAAATAACCTTCTAGTTCACATGCCTTTTATTCTGTGTCTCTCCTCTGTCTTTCAGGCCATTCTTGTAAAAATTCCTGCCCAGACACTGCCAAGGAGGGCCGGACCCTCTCAGTATGGCTGCCTGGACATGGGTTCGATGACTTATTTAAGGAGCTCAGTGACAGCAAAGTCCCTGAGGGCCCGTCCCAGAACTTCTGGCCCCCGAGCAACCCCGAGGGTACCATCAGGACGGTCTGGTGCCTTTTTGACATCTGCCTCAGAGGCTGTCCCCCCAAATACGCTAGATTCTTGTCAGAGTCCATCAGTGCTTTTCATTAAGCCGTTCATCTCGGCCTTTCGCTGACCCGCTTCGTCGTGCAGTGAGCGTTCGGTGAGCCGCTGCCCTGGGCCGGGCTCTTCTGGTGTTTAAATTAGGAAGCAGCCAAGTTTCTGTTTTCAGGGATCTTTGGTTCCAGTTACGTGGGCAGGGAATAAGCACACACCTGTCAGGTGTCAGTATGTTTTAGGAGGACAAAAAAAGTGGGTGGGTCTTTGCCTGTCGCTGCATAACTGACCACCCAAAGCTTAGTGGCGTAAAACACGGCCTGTGATTCCTTGTGAACCGCGTCTTGGCAGCTCTGCTACGCGGGCGGCTGTGACCGAGGGCGAGAGGGGCGTGCTGGCCGCCACTGGCCCACACTCTCCGTGAGGCCCTGGTCCTGCAGGAGGACCCCCGGCCCCCCTCACACGTGGGGGGAGCAACCCCAGAGGAGGCCGAGGCTGTGAGGCTGCTTGTGACCCAGGACCGGTGGCGCCATGTCACAGCTGCCTCGTTCTGCTGGTCAGTGCCGAGCAGGAGAGGCCACCTGGTCGGCAGGGGCTGCAGAGGACGTGGGTCCCCTTTGCCCTCCAGCTCCATCAGCCCTGACGGAATGGCGTAGGTTCAGGAGTGCCCTGTGCTGTTTTGGTTCACTTACCTGCTGCAGGGTCATGAGATCTGTGGCCAGCTCGAGTCTCCCCGGGGCAGGGGGACAGCGACCCACAGGGTCTGCTGTTTGCCGTGAGAGTCGGGAAGGCCTCCCAAGAGGTGGTGTCGGGCAGAGTGAGGGAGGAGCCTGGTGCCTGGAGGCCAGGGGCCCCCTCCCCTCGCAGGTCTGTGCTTTGCTGAGCGAGGACCTGTGTGTTACTGGGGAGACGAGGGGGGTGGGGGCTTCCTCTCCTGGGGCGACATGGGATTCCTGAGTGGGCTGAGCTGAGTCAGAACGGGGCCCTGGACTTGAGGACCTTGAGATGTGACGGTGGACGTTTTCCTGAACAACTTATTATCATTATCATTATCATTATTATTATTGTTTTTGTCTTGTTTAGGGCCGCACCCCCAGCATATGGAGAATCCCAGGCTAGGGGTATAATTGGAGCTGTTGCTGCTGGCCTGCACCACAGCCACAGCAACACCAGATCCAAGCTGTGCCTATGACCTACACCACGGCTCACGGCAACGCCTTAACCCACTGAGCGAGGCCAGGGATGGAACCAACAGCCTCACTGTTCCTAGTCGGATTTGTTTCTGATGCGCCACAATGGGAGCTCCTCTTACTTATTATTTTTAAAATTGAAGTACGGTTGGCAGGGAACTCCATCTAGCCTCTCGGGACTGACTGTGAGGGGAGCTAACAGAAGGACGGGAATGTGCTGTACCTGTGGAAGCAGAAATTGGCACAACATGGTTTTTTTTGGGGGGTGGGTTTTTTTTTTAGGGCCGCACTTGCAGCATATGGAAGTTCCCAGGCTAGGGGTCAAATCTGAGCTACAGCTTCCGGCCTAGGCCACAGCCACAGCAACAAGGGACCTGCAGCCTACACCATAACTCACAGCACCACGAGATCCTTAACCCACTGAATGAAGCCAGGGTTCGAACCTGCCTCCTCATGGATCCTGGCTGGATTTGTTAACTGCTGAGTCACGAAGGGCACTCCTTGCACGACATTGTAAATCAACTACATTTTAATAAAAAATGTAAGCAAAAATTAAAATTGAATTTACGGTTGATTTACAATATTGTATTAGTTACGGTTGATTTACAATATTGTATTAGTTTTGGTATACAGTGTTTTTATTTTTTTTTGTAATCTTTTTTTTGGGGGGGACGCTGTACCCACGGCATATGAAAGTGTCCAGGAGGCAAAGGGTCTCAAATCTGAGCTACAGCTGCAGGCCTGCACCACAGCCACAGCAACACCAGATCCGAGCCACGCTTGTGACCTACACCACAGCTCACGGCAGCCCCGGATCTTTAACCCACTGAGCAAGGTCAAGGATCGAACCTGCATCCTCTTTTTTTTTCGGTCCTTTTTTTTTTTTTTTGGCCCTATCTAGGGCCACACCCACGGCATATGGAGATTCCCAGGCTAGGGGTCTAATCAGAGCTGTAGCCGCTGGCCTTCGCCACAGCCACAGCAACGCGGGATCCGAGCCGCGTCTGCAACCTACACTACAGCTCATGGCAATGCCGGATCCTTAACCCAGTGAGCGAGGCCAGGGATCGAACCTGCAACCTCATGGTTCTTGGTTGGATTCGTTAACCGCTGCGCCACGACGGGAACTCCTGCATCCTCTTGGATGCTAGTCAGATTCGTTTCTGCTGCGCCACCATGGGAACTCCTATACAATATTTTTATAGATGATACTCCATTTAAAGTTATTACAAACTAATGGCCGTATTTCCTTGTGCTGTGTGGCATTTCCTTGCTGCCATTTTTTTTAAAGTATTATTGAAGTGCAGTTGACTTAACAGCGTTGTGCTGGTTTCTGCTGTACAGCAAAGTGATCCCGTTGTACGTATGCACACGTCCGCTCTTACTCAGATTCTTTTCCCCCACAGACATGCCTGTTTATACATTCTAAGGGCCTCACCCTCTGAGTCGGTTTTCCAGCACGTTCTGTCTGTCCTGTAGGACCCCGGGCGTTGGCACCTCTTCCTGGGAAACTCTTTCCAGGACATCGGGAACTTTCTCTGAAAGCCCTCCTCTCTCGGGCCCTCGCTGCCTCCCTGGGGCCACGCAGCCCCTCTGGCTGCCCCCTCACCCCCGGGCGGGGGCTGTGGCTTCTCCAGGGGCAGTCAGACTCGCTCTTCCTCCTCCGCCTCCACCCCGTCGCGGCGCCCAGGGCACAGACACAGAAGTGGGGGCTCGCGGTCAGCGCCTTGCCCCTGTCCCGTGAACAGCGCCGTGAGGACACTCCTTTTACCGATACCTTACCTCTGGCTGCAGAACTTTCTGTAGGACAAATTCTGGGACGTGGAGCGACAGTGTACGAATCTTCTATTTGAAAAGATACTGTCAAATTAGGTCTAAAATGCTGTGCGAGTTTAAATTCTCACTGATACTTGGGGAGATGGCTTGTTTTGCACACCATTGCCAACTCAGGTCCATTCTTTTCTGATTATACACGTGATGTATGTTCGCTGTAAAAAAAAAAAAATCAACTGGGAAATGCAGAAAAGGGCAAGAGAAAAGGAAGATTAGCTGTCAAGCCTCCACCCAAAGGTGAGATGTAGGGTTCATTTTTACAGAAGAAGACAGAAGAAGCCACAGAGCCAAGGGGGGTCACCTGAGGAAACTTCCAGAATCCCCAGTGCTGGTCACAAGAGGTTAAGCATTGCCCCCTGGGCCCCGTCCGCAGACACTGGTGTCTTCAAAGTACTGAGGTGTTCTCAGGCGGTGGAGGGCTGTCCTGAGGGAGTGAGTTCCAGCTATCTGCACCCCTAGGTGTCCCCCCAAATCAGGTCGACTGCCAGGAGGGCCCCAGCCAGGTCTGGTGGCAGCGATGGAAGAGTGTGTCCAGGTGTTGGCACTAGGCCTGGCTGGCTGGCGAACCCGCCTCTCCCGCCAGCCCAGAGCCAGTGTCCCTGACCTCAGGTGATGCCGCCCCTCAGTGACCGCTGCCCTCCTTTGCAGGGACCTGAATCACAACGAGCTGCAGGAGTTCCCCGTGGCCATCCGGACGCTGGGCCAGCTGCAGGAACTGTAAGCTCCCGGGGTGGGGGTGTCCTCTGCGCCCCAGGGCAGCCCCGAGCCCTTCCCCTCCCCCGGGCTCCTCCTCTTAAGCCTGCCTGGCTGCCGCTCGGGCTGGGTGTGTCCAGAGACGTCAGAGGACGGGAGCCAGGGGCTGGTTTGTGACTTGGGGTCCCTCCTCGGTACCCTGTCCCCGTGGGGACACCCAGGAGCTGCTCTGCCCAAACCCGCAATCTCCACTGATGCGTTTGCTAGCAGCCGCTGCTACAAGCGTGTGCTCGAGGCTAGACGCCGAGCGGCAGTGAGACAGACACCGCGTCTAGGACGCAGAGCACAGGGACCAGGCGTGTGATCCAACCCTAAATTGTATAATCTCAGTAAATCCGCTGGGGGCCCAGAGAGCGGAGAACAAGCAGGAGCCTGAGATCAGCCTTAAAGGATGGAGGGCGTTTAAGCGGCGCTGGGGAGACGGGCATTCGGGAGGAGGAGAGGGGAGGCAGAGAGCCAGCGGGAAAGTGAAGGGCCCAGGGCGACCTCAGCGGGAGGCCACGAGCGGAGTGGGACCAGCGGGAGTCAGTGACCAGAGCACAGCGTCAGTCCCCACTGCCACCCCGCACCCCGCCCAGACATCCGATGGGGCAAACGAGGGTGACAGCTGCTGGGAGGGCCTGGGTGAGAAACAGCACAAGTCCTCCACTGCCACCGAGGTGCCCGGGCCCGCCTCTCCCCTGGGGCTGAGAGAGTGAGGACGGAGGGCTAGTCAGCCCGGAGGGCTGCCTGGAGGAGGCAGAAACTGTCAGCCCCGGGAGAGAGAAGAGCCGGGTGCAGGAGCAGGAAGCTCCACCTGGTACAGTCTGTCTGTCCGTCTCCATGTCTGTCGTCTGTCGGGAGAGATCTGCTTGAGGGTGGGGCTTGGTGTCAGCTTCTGAGTCTCTCGGAGCTTAGCTCAGTGCAGCCGGCCGAGCGCGTGCTCAGGAACCTGCGTGGGGACTGGGACTGAACCAGCCGGCAGGCCGGGCGGGGCGTGGGTCGCAGGCGAGCCTGAGTGAGCGCAGGAGTGTAGGTGATGGGCCAGATGGAGGAAGGGGCCACGGAGGCCAGGCTGGTTTGGAACTGATCCCCCTCGGACACCCTTCTCGGCCTCCAGAGCCCAGGCCTCCATCTCTGCCCCCGTCTCTGCATGACGCCGTCCCCGTGGTGGGCTTCCCGACCGCGGCTCGTCCGTCCCACCCGGTTCCTTGGTCTCAGGGCCTGGGGCCAAGCCTGCCTCCAGCTGGAAGCTCCGTCTGGAACCCTCCCCCCGCAGTCCGTCCTGGGGGACCCTGCGAGCACGCGGCCTCCTGGGGTCGGGCCGGCCCCGTGCCCCTGAGTTGCTCCCACAGCCCCCTCAGGCTCACCCTCTCCCCAGGCTGACGCACCTTCGGCCTTGAAGCCTTTCTGCCCGCCTGCTGGAGAGCCTGCGGGGCTCCGGTTTCTGTCCCCACGCCCCCTGACGCTGTGTCCTCCTCCAGGGGCTTCCACAACAACAACATCCAGACCATCCCGGAGAAGGCCTTCCTGGGGAACCCTCTGCTGCAGAGCATGTGAGCCCCGGTCTCCTCCGGCTCGGCGGGCCGGGGCGGGGAGACGGGGGGCGGGGGGCGGCGGGGGCGGGGGCTCGCCGGGCTCTTCGGGGACAGCGGAGGTCAACGGAATGTGGTCTCTCTCCTGCAGACACTTCTACGACAACCTGATCCAGTCTGTGGGGAGGTCTGCGTTCCGGCACCTGCCCAGGCTGCACACCCTGTATGTCGGGCGCCTAGCTCTCCGCCCGCACGTCCCCCTCCGCGGGGTCCCGCCCACGTAGCTGGAGGAACAATGGCCCTACCGGTTCTGGGTCCCCAGGGACCCCGGAACCTCGCCCCGGCCCTTTGCTGCACTGTCCTGTTGGCTTCAGCCCCAAGGCTCCCTTCTCTCCTCTCAGTCCCCAAAGCAAGTGCTGCTCCTTCAGCAAACACCCCGCAGAGGACGCCCCGAGGCAGCACAGGGACCGGAGCCTTTAGAGCACACGCTCCACTCTCAGGTCCCGCCACCCTGACCCCGTGGGGCTGGCGCCGTCCGCATTTTTATCGCTGGATCCCGGGCGCTCCTGCTGGGCACCATTTTGCTGGGCTCCTATTGCGTGCAGGCCCGCACGGACTCCGAGATGGGGGGTGGGTAAGCCGTGCGTCTGAGAGCGAGGGAGCAGCCCCCGCAGCTGACAGCCAGGGGAACCCGCACCCAGCTCTCAGGAGCAACTCCGGCAGCCAGGCTCTTTCCGGAGGTGCTTGAAGCCGTAGACAGAGGCCGGCTCTGTCCAGGCCTGGCTGGGCCGCACTGACCTCCGGAGGCTTGGGCCCTGCTCTGCGTCCAGCCTCCACCAGGGCCCGAGCCGCTGCGGTCCCTGGAAGGAGGTGGGAAGGATGGTCCTTTTCCGCAGAAGGGGAGGCCCCTGTGGGCTGGGCCCCTCTGAGCTTGGCGACTCCGTCTCTAGATCCCTGAACGGCGCCTCGGACGTGCAGGAGTTCCCAGACCTCAAAGGCACCACCAGTCTGGAGATCCTGTGAGTGGGAGCTGTGGTGCCACCCATCTTCCCCCCGATGCCCCCCGAGTCTGGCCCAGAGGCCCCCAGGCTTGGGCCCCAGAGCAGGTGGTCGGGGCGAGGAGGCCGGTCTCCCC
>PVHT021183595.1:75964-245015 GCA_004024745.2 Catagonus wagneri
CCGTGTCCTCCCATGTCCTCCCCGTGTCCTCCCCATGTCCTCCCATGTCTTCCCCATACCATCCCCGTGTCTTCCCTGTACCCACGGCCTGGGGCCGCGTCCCCTGGTCACTCCTCCTGGAAAGTAGCACAGCTCAGGCTGCCGCTGAGACCTGCCCGAGGGGTCTGGGTCCCTCCTATTCAGGGGAAAAGACTTGGTCTTGGGAGGCAGACCTGGGGTTGAAGCCCAGCTCCCCCACTTCCTGGCCTCGCGTACCGGGGCTCCCTCTTCATTGTCTCAGAGCTCCAGGTTTCTCATCTGCTAAGTAAGGGCACATTTAGGAGGGTTGCCAGCACCTAGCGGGAGCTCCTGTGGCGCAACAGGATCAGCGGTATCTCTAGAGCGCTGGGACGCAGGTTCGATCCCCCGCCCGGCTCCGTGGGTTAAGGATCCGCTGTTGCCACAGCTGTGGCGTAGGTCTAAACTGTGGCTTGGATCTGATCTCTGGCCCGAGAGTTCCATATGCCGTGGCACAGCAAAAAAAAGAAAGAAAAACACCTCATACACAGGAGGTCATCTAAAAGTGGCTCTAGAAAGTTGCTTGAGTCCACATGAGAAAAGTGATCCTCCTGCGACCACGGAGGTATTTAAGTGGCCTGTGACCTGCAGGCAGTTTTCTCTCCAGCCCGAGTCTGACTGGGTTTGGAGTCTGTGCACCACAGACCTCAGCCCCTCAGTTCAAGGCAGGGACCCAAGGCCAAGGCCAGAGCTGGAGGAGTGTCCAGAGACAAGGCCCGTCAGGGGCGAGCAGTGTGTCCTCAGGCAGGTCCTGTCCTCTGTGTGCGTCTCAGTCACAGCGGGGGCTCCTAAGGGCCTCAGCTCCGCATCTGGGATGCCAGGCGCTACACCTGGGTGGCCCCCGCCAACCTGTGTGTGGTGATGTGGGCTCTGCAGGTGCCACTGCACCTCTTTCCTGTCCCCACACCTGTCACCTCCTGTGCCCCATTCCCCAGGACCCTCCCAGGGCCTCTGGGCAGTGAGGAGGGGGCTCAGCAGGGGGTGTGAAGGGAGGTCTAGTGGGCACCCTGCCAGGTGAGGCGTGTCTGCAGCCGCGCCCCTGAGGGTCCCCCAGACTCCCCGCCCGGCCTTCCCCTCTCCCCAGGGAGCTGTCTCACAACCAGATCCAGGGGCTGCCCAGCCTGCAGAGGTGTCAGAAGCTGGAGAAAATGTGAGTCTGGGGGCACGCTGACCCCGAGGTTAGGGCTGGGAGCCAGACAAGGTCTGGACAGGGCCCGGGACTCGTACGTAGATGCTGGACTAGGAGCTGGTACCACTGGGGGGCGTCAGGGAGGCTCCTTGGGGGTCAAGGCGGCAGGAAACCGACGGTGGTCAGGGCTGGCAGAGGGGCAGGCGGGCTGGTCACGGTGCGGCCTGGGACACTGGAGGCGCCCCGGCTCTCGTGTTCCATGAACCACACGCACGTGCCAACTCCTCACCGAGAGAAGAGCTTGGAACATGCGATCTACGGGAACGAAACCTCCTTACAACTTCTGCGAGCTCCGTTCACCCGGCTTCTGCTCCCCAAAGCCAGCGGGATGCTGAGTCCGTGTCTGTGCCGTGTTCCCAGGCGGGGCAACGACCCTGCGCCAGGGCAGGAGCACCTGAGAGCCCGTGGGACGGTTTGCCCCGTGGCCAGGGCCCAGGGCTGTCTCCCACTCAGACCCCAGTCCGCTGAGCTCTGCCTGCCAGCCTGGGCCCGCCGCTTGGGCCCGTCCCAGTGCCGGACCTGGGTCCAGAGGGCCCACCGGGTGAGGTCGGCTGGGCTGGGGGCCAGGTCTGGTGGGAAGCCTGGAAACTGACCCCTTTGGAGCCACAGGGACCGTTTTGCAGCTTTGTTTCCTGACCCACTTTCTCAAGGCAGCAGGGTCCCCTGTGTGCTCTTTCATTCTGGTGACCCCCAGGCCGGGCCCTTTCTTCCCCCGCGCGTGGGCCCATGGGGGCGCCGCGTCTGGCCTGTGGGCTCATCCAGCCTCTCCCCAACCCAGCGGCCTGCAGCACAACCGCATCTGGGAAATCGGAGCCGACACCTTCAGCCAGCTGACCTCCCTGCAGGCCCTGTGAGTACCGGGCCCCCACCCGCGCCCCACCCGCCCGCCCCACCGTGGCACATGTGCGGTGTCCTGCACGAGGGCTCTGCCCACGCATGGGGCAAGCTGCCCGCCCTCCACGGGGCTTCTCCAGCCACTTCCCCGCTGGGACCCAGGGTGCCCGGAGCCAGGCCACCACACCCCTTCTGGGGCCACAGCCAGGTAGTGAGCCAGGCAGCAGTGACCTTCCCCCCAAGCTGAGGGTCCTGCTCCTGGGGGCAGCTCAGACAGGGCGGGGGGGGGGTTTGTCTTGTGTCACTGTCCCCTCCCATTACATGCTCTCTGCCCATAGGGACCTGAGCTGGAACGCCATCCGGTCCGTCCACCCGGAGGCCTTTGCCACCCTGCACGCCCTGGTCAAGCTGTGAGTGCCCGCCACCCAGCACCCTCCCCTCTGGCATGGGGGGACCTGTCGGGACTGTGGGCTGGCCAGCGGGGCAGGAGGGCCCAGCCCTGGGGCGGGACACGTATGTGCTCCACACATCCTGGGACGGGGCTCCAGCCTAAGCTGTCATCCTCAGGCTGTGTGACAGGCTGCGGGCCATCTCCTGTGAGCTCCCCGCAGCCTCTGCCTCCCATGTGCGCCCGGGGGGTGGGGAGGGGGGGGACGTGGAAGCTTAGCGGGCCCCAGGGGGTAGTACCCGTGCGGGCAGTGTCACAGTCACTGGGTCACCTGCCCAGGGCTCAAAGGGCTTCTGGTGGGACTGCTGCGCACAGAGCTACGGGCCCTTCACTGCGAGTCCCCAAGGCGGGCGCTCCCTGCAGAGATGGGGCGGCCCACCGCTCACCTCTGCCTCAGAGGTGCTCTTGGGGGGACCAGGAGGCGGCCACCTCCCTCCTCCATCCCCCGCTTTGCTTCCCTCCCTCTCTATCTCTTCCTCCCTCCCTCTTTCTCCGCTCCCCTCTCTCTCTCCCTTCCTCCCCCCTCCTCTCTCCCCACCCCCTCCCTCCCTCGCTCACCTCTCTCTGGGCTCTGGGCCGAGTCTGGCAGAACTTTCACCCCCCCACACGCTTGCTCTGCTCCTGCCAGAGCGCTCAGGAGGGAAGTTTATCCTGTGAAAGATGAGGATGTCGCTGCTCAGCAGGCCTGTGACCCCTGGTTCCTCGGGAGCCGCTGAGGGTGCCAGGTTTCCAGACGCAGTCTGGGCGCGGATTGGGCTTGGAGCCGGGCTTCCTCTAATGTCTCTCGGGGGAGGCGGCCCGTGTCCTCACCTCTGGCGGCCAAGCCGCCCTGAACTGAGCGGGTGACCAAGGCCTGTGTGTGACCGGATGTCCGATCCCCAGCTCTGGCCTTTGTGTCATCAGAAGAGTGGGCTGCCGGGCGGCACAGCTGGCAGACGCCCCGGTACGCAGACCTGGTGGCCGCCGCGGCCGAGGGGCTGTGCTGCCCCCAAACTGGGGTGACGGCGTTACCTTGACCGGCCTGGGGCTCGCGGGTGGAGGAGGGCTGCACGCAGCGCCCTGGCGGCCGGCCACCTCCTCCCGCCTCCACACCCTCGGCCGGCCTGCCCCGGGGCCCCCCGTCCGCCTGCCTGCAGCCCTGCCCCGCCTCTGTCCTAGGGACCTGACGCACAACCGGCTGACCACGCTGCCCCTGGCCGGACTCGGGGGCTTGGTGCATCTGAAGCTTAAGGGGAACCTGGGTCTGTCCCAGACCTTCTCTAGGGACAGTTTCCCCAAGCTGAGGTGAGGCCGCGGGCGGGCCGGGCGGGGAGGGACGGGAGGAGCCTCGGGCTGCCCCCCACGCGGTGGCCCAGAGTCCGGCTCCTGAGCGGGGGGGGCCCCTTCCTCCTCACCCCTCGTCTCCCTGTGCCAGGCCAAGCTCTGGGGGACCCCAGTGCTTGTGGTCTTAGGGACTGGGGGGCACCAATGCCCGTGGCCAGGGGCCACCCAGAAAGCCCACCTCCCGGCTCCGGTCTCTGCAGGAGGGAGAGGAGGCTGGACTGTGCCCCCTTGAGGCAGGGGGCGGGTGCCCTGGGATGGAGGGCGGGGGGGGGGTGGGCACCCACCCTGGGCACAGAGGGCGGGGCTGGGCGCTGGGCCCAAGGGCACGGTTGAGGCCTGCTGTTCCTAAGGCAGCCCCCTGCTCTGCACCCCCAGGACGCTGGAGGCGCCCTCCGCCTACCAGTGCTGCTCCTACGGCGCCTGCGCCCGCGTCTCCCCGGCCTCCGCGCAGCGGGAGCCCCCGGACTCTCACCCCGATGACTGGGAGGCTCCAAAGAGGCCCCCGAGCCTCCTTTTTGCCAGATGGGCCAAGAGCCACTGTGAGTGAGCCTGGCAGGGCCTTGGGGGGCACGCTAGAGAGGGGGCGTGGTGCCTCCTCCCCCGGGTAGGCGGCCGGGGCTGCTGGGGACCCCAGGGGGAGCCGCCTCGGCGGGCGCCTGTCTCCCAGGCATGGTTGTGGGGTGTATGCGGTCCCCACGGCCTCCCCGCGCTGCGCCCCGCGTAACCGCCCTGCCTCCGGCTCCCTGCTCGGCCAGCGCACCTCGCCACGTGGGCCCTGCGTTGGGCCTTCCGTTTTCCAGTCAGCCTGAGCCAAGCAGGGTTGGGCTAAATCAATTAAATGAAATCTGCTCCCAGAAAAAAAAGCCCCTCACTAAGAGTCCCCAGAGCCAAAAGGAGCAGCTCGGGCGTTACTGCTGCCTCTTGCCCCAGAGGCCCTGTGCCCCGCCTCGCGGGAAGCCCAACCCGTGCGTCCCCGGAAGGGCTGGCTCGAAGGCACAGGGCCAGCGGTGGAGGGACCGGCCACTGGTTGGGGTCTCAGCCGAGGTGCAGGAGCAGGACAGAGAGCAAAGGGCCCTTGACTTTTGGGTTCCTTTTTCCATCTCCTACTCCTTCTTCACAATGTCAGCAGAGAAGCTAAACTGGAAAATCAGATCAAACACGTAAGAAGAACGTTCACAGAAGTGTAGACAGACGCGGGTTCTGACCCAGGAGGCCTTTCACCAGTTGGGTCGCGGTGCACAAGGCCCTAAACCTTCCTGAGCCTCCGTTTCCTTGTTCTCTGGAGGGTTGGCGACCCACCCATGCGAGTGTGTGCAGCCCATCTTCACTACTCACGGTGCCCTTGGGTGTAGCGGAAGCCCCTTCCGGGGAGGGCAGTGAAGCCCCGGTTGGCGCTGGCCCCGCAGACGCTTCCTGGGGACATTGGGGCGTCCGCTGTTGCCTCCCCAGGGGCTGGAAGGGGGGATGGAAAGTTTCCTTCTTTAGGGTGAAACTTGCCGCCAGGCTGTCTTGGAGAACCGCGGGGGGTGGGAGGTGGCAGGGCCCCCACTTCCCGCGGGAGCAGGAGGAGCGGAGCCGGAGGGTGGGGGCACGGCCGCAGCCAGGTCCGACTTCCTCCTCATGAAAGAGCAGTTACTTAACACCTTGGCTGCGACTGCCCAGCCTCAGACGGAGCCCAGGGACGGCACCCCCTGCATTTCTTCCTGAATTTTTACTTCAAAGCGTTGCTGGGCTCCGTTCTGGAGCAGAGGCGGGCAGGGCAGGAAATGGGGAAGGGTGAGATGCCAGGCTGTGGGCACCTGGGCCTGGGCAGCTCCAGGGAGCCTGCCTGCCTCCCGGGAAAACTCCCAGCTGAGGTGTTTGCCTTTTAAGTGGCAGGAAGGCTCCATACGGGAAACCAACCTGTGAGCTCAAGTGTGTGACAGTCGCCCGCTAGGGCCTGTGCCTGCCCGACAGCAGAAGAGCCACAGGCACCAGCTCCCAAACCAGCAAGGCCAGATCCTTAAACCCTGCACTACAGCGGGAACTCCACTAAATCCTTATTCTTAAAAAAGTCTTCTAATGAGTTGTCGCTGTGAAAGATAGTTTGTCTTTATAAACTACACAGTGGTGTAGACGGACATTTACCACTTGGAGATCCTTAGAGAATTTATGGTCTGCCCTGGAGTTCGCAGCCCTAGTTTAAGAAACTGCTCAAGAGTAAGAAAAAAATCTCATTTGATTCAAAGATGTTATAGAGTTTCTTTTTTTCCTTCTTTTTGTCTTTCTAGGGCCACACCCGTGGCATATGGAGGTTCCCAGGCTAGGGGTCAAATTGGAGCTGTAGCTGCCGGCCTTCGCCACAGCCACAGCAATGCGGATCCAAGCCACATCTGCGACCTACACCACAGCTCACAGCAACACCAGATCTGAGCTGCATATGCAACCTATGCCACAGCTCATGGCAACACCAGATCCTTAACCCACTGAGCGAGGCCAGGGACCGAACCCGCATCCTCATGGATGCTATCACTAACCATTGAGCCACGATGAGAACTGCCCAGAGTTTCTTTTCTTTCCTTTTTTTTTTAAATTTTTTTTTTCCATTATAGCTGGTTTACAGATCTCTGTCCAGAGTTTCTTTAACAATGCATCTACCTTTCTAATCCTAGTTTCTCAGACTAACAGAGTCAGAGCCTAGACTCAGAATCAAAAGAATGTGAAAGATCATCTGCTGACTCAGCTGAGAAGTGCCCCTTCTTACATCGGGGACTTTCTGCCCCCGTCTCTCCAGGGGCAGATTAGGCCCAGCTCCTGCATCTCTAAAGCCCCCAAACCGTCTCCCCGCCTCCCCGCCTCCCCGTTCCCTGCCGCCATCAGTCCCTCCCCTGGGAAAAGAAGAAACATCTGGCTCTGCATCCAGATGAGACATTGGAATTGCTCCCTGCAGCTCATTCCTAACACGGAAGAGCCCCAGTTCCTCATCCACCCAGCGATGCCTGAGGGGTGCCTGCCACCCCCCACGGCTGCTGGGGGTGCCAGTGAGCCCCTGAGGATGAGGACTATGTGGGCGTGGTGCCTGCAAGCTGAGAGCGAGGCGATCCCCTAGTGGGTGCAGCGCCAGTGCCGTGACGGCCCGACCCTGCTGGTCCCCACGGCTCCCTGAGAGCAGGGCCACCCGCGTTCCCCCGCGAGGGCCCAATGTCCAGCATAGGATAGGCACTGTGCTCAGCCCATGTGACCTGCTGGACAGCTCTGATCGTGGGAACCAGGACTTCTCCTTCTGGATGGTGGCTTGCCTCCTACGGTCTGGCCGCTGATGCTGGTGCCGCCCGGGGACAGTCAGCCAGGGCGTAATCTCTCGTGCCCTCAGGCCTGCAGCCTGTCCTTTGAGGATAGCATCTGCCCTGCCCCTGCGGCTCCACCATTGTCGCCACCCCGCTCCACCTCCTCCGAGAGCATGCAGCTCACTGCTCCGTCTTGGTGCACAGCTGGACCCAGGGTCACAGAGCTGGGCTGGCCGGTGTGGACAGCCACGTGTTCGCTGGCCCCACTATCAGTGCAGCCCCGCCCGCCTCTAGACATCTGCCCCAGGGACTCGGGAGCGCCCTGAGTTATAGGAGGAGGAAGCAAGGCCCACCGGCGGATAAGCCACGGGTGGATAATAGGGAGCTGACCACATGCTAAACAAGGGCAGAAACCTTTGCGTAGGACCTCGGGGACGCCTGTGCCCAGACTCAGTCGGACGATTTCTCGAGGGGTGAGGGTGGGCAGGCGTTTGGATAAAAGGGGGCTTGATTCCCACTGAGAGAAGGGCCTGAGCCACTTTCTGGTCTCCCCTCAGATGACCTGAACCCGGACGAGCTCCAGCTGGAGATGGAGGACCCCAGGCAGCACCCCAGTGTCCAATGCAGCCCTGCTCCGGGTGAGATGGGTGCCTCGGCGGGGAGGGCAGGGACTGGAGAGGGGGCGCCAGCTTGTGCATGAGTTCAGTTGCGTCTGGTCATCCTGGGGAAGGGCCTGGAGTCGCCCCCCACCCCCCGTCTTGGGTGGCTGCTGAGGGGAGCAGCGGCGGGGGAGGGGCGTCAAAGCAGCGTTCCTGCCAGTCAGAGGTTACACGTCCAGGACGAGGCGAGACCCAGAGAGGGGTGTCTTGACCCCCTGCTCAGGGTGGGGCGTGGACTGTCCCTCCGTCTGAGACCCGCGGAGTGTGAGCTGTGGCAGGGATGGGCGCCCCCAGCAGGAGGACGGGAGGAGCCCCAGCGCCCCGGGGGCTCCTTCCAGCACCGCCTTCTCCTTAGGGCTGAGGAAGCCTCCTCTGAGTCTCACCTAAGCCGGTCTTGCTGTCAAGAAAGAAAAACGCCCTCCTTGATGCAGCCCGATCTCAGTGTTTAGCGGGAGGTCCCTTCCCTTGGGTGTAAAATGCCCCAGGCCAGCCAGAGCAGTGAGCTGGGACAGCGCTGTTCAGCAAGGGCCCTAGGCGGTGACCGCACGCCTTTCGCCCCCCTTTCCAGCCCGCGCCCAGTCCCGTGCTTAGCGGCTGCAGCGCGCCCCCTGGTGCCCTTGGCGGCAAAGCGCACCGGCGCACCTGGAGGGCAGGTGGCAGTTTCCCCACTGGAAACCCGGGGGCTTCAGGCGGCCTGGGGGAGTTTCACCTCTGAGACCAGAAATCAGCAGCGATGGCCTAAAACAAGGAGTCCAGAAGGCAAAACCCAGCTTACACTGGCTTTAAAGTCCGTACACATGGCCAAAGAAATGATGGTACATCATATTTACTGCACAGATAACTAAGCCATGTGTTTGAAAAATATGAGATGGGACAATGTGCATAATAAAACTTTAACTTCAAAAAGAGAATAAGAAACTATATACGGAAAAATGCCAAGTTAGTGTAAAAAATCTGTTTTTTTAAAAAACAAAAACAAAAACAGAAAACATAGCAAAATAATGAGTTTCTCCGAGGGGTGGAATCATAAGCAGTTCTCATTTTTCCATTTTATCCTTGCCAGTTTTTCTGCAGTTACCATCTATTATTTGGTAATCAGAAAAACATATTTTAAAAATAGCTGTCAGAAAAGCCTCTCAAATTCCCAAGCCACTTAGGCAGCACATTGAAGAGCAGGAGTCTGAGGTCAAAATAAACGAAGGGAGGGTGTCCGAAGCTGCAGGCCGGCTGGGGGCCAGGGCCTGGGGAGGAAGACGGGAGACCCAGGCCTCACCTGCCTAGTGCGGAGCCTGGCGGGAAGCCCTTACTTCCTCAGTCAGCTTTGCCCCCACAGCGACTGGCTGTGATTACCGAGTGTGGTCGCACGCAGAGCCAGGGGAGGCCCATCTGGCCGATGCCCCTCGGCGGGGCCCAGGGCGCCAGCGGGGAGAAGCCGAGCCCGGCAGCCCCTTCCTCCCCTGTGGGTCTGCCTCGCCTGTCCCCAGCACAGGGGCCCTCTGCGCTCCTCCAGACCAGCCTGGCCCTTCCTTTCTTCTGGTTGCTGCTCCGTGGGAAGGACTGTTTGCCTAACATTTCCCCAGGCCGGTTCGCACAGCGTTTCTCACGCCCGCCCCGGCTTAGTGTCTGCTCACCTGCAGCCGTGGGAGGAGACCTCCTTGCCTGTTCCCGCAGCTCCTCCCAGCCCCACCGCGGGTCCTGAGACCAGGGTGCCTCTCAGACCAGGGCTGGTGTCAGCTCCCGGGCCTCGGCGTGGGACTCTGTGTCCAGTGGCCCGGGGCCCAGTGGCCCGGGGCTAGCGTCCGGCTGTCTCTCCCGCAGGCCCCTTCAAGCCCTGCGAGCACCTCTTCGAGAGCTGGGGCGTCCGCCTGGCCGTGTGGGCCATCGCGCTGCTCTCCGTGGTCTGCAACGGGCTAGTGCTGCTGAGCCTGTTTGCAGCGGGGCCTGGCCCCCTGCCGCCGGTTAAGTTTGTGGTGGGTGCCATCGCAGGGGCCAACGTGCTGACCGGCCTTTCCTGTGGTCTCCTCGCCTCGGTCGACGCCTTGACCTTCGGCCACTTTGCCGAGTATGGTGCCCGCTGGGAGACAGGGCCGGGCTGCAGGGCCACGGGCTTCCTGGCCGTGCTGGGCTCCGAGGCCTCCGTGCTGCTGCTGACCCTGGCCGCCGTGCACTGCAGCGTGGCCGTGTCCTGCGTGCGGGCCCGCGGGAAGGCGCCGGCCCCGGGCACTGTGCGGGCAGGGGCCCTGGGCTGCCTGGCGCTGGCGGGGCTGGTGGCCGCCCTGCCGCTGGCCTCCGTGGGCGAGTACGGGGCCTCCCCGCTCTGCCTGCCCTATGCCCTGCCCGACGGCCAGCCGGCGGCCCTGGGCTTCGCGGTGGCGCTGGTGATGCTGAACTCTCTCTGCTTCCTGGCAGTGGCCGCGGCCTACGTCAAGCTCTCCTGTGACCTGCCCGGGGGTGACCTGGAGGCCGTGTGGGACTGCAGCGCCGTGCGCCACGTGGCTTGGCTCACCTTCACCGACGGGCTCCTCTACTGCCCGGTGGCCTTCCTCAGCCTGGCGTCCGCCCTGGGCCTCTTCCCCGTCACCCCCGAGGCCATCAAGTCCGTCCTGCTGGTGGTGCTGCCCCTGCCTGCCTGCCTGAACCCGCTGCTCTATGCGCTCTTCAGCCCCCGCTTCCGGGAGGACCTGCTGCGGCTCTGGCCCTGCGCGGGGGGCCGGGGGCCCCTGGGCCTCGCCGCCGGCGGCCAGCTGGAGCAGGGCTCCTGTGACTCCACCCAGGCGCTGGTGGCCTTCCCCGACCTGGAGCTCGTCCTGGAGGCCGCTGAGGGGGGGCGGCCCCCGGCCTCCGGCTTCCCCTCAGTGACCCTCGCCTCCCGCCGGCAGCCCGGGGGCTCCCAGCTGCAGGACGGCCACTCTGCGGAGCCAGAGGGAACCTGCTCTGGGAACCGGCCACCCCCCATGGAAGGGGGACGACGGCCAGTGGCTGAGGGAGCCAAGGGGGCCACGCTGGCAGGTGGGGGCTGGTCGGGGGGGGGGGGCTTCCAGCCCCCCGGCTCAGCCTTTGCCTCCCCGCTGTAAACGTCGGCCCCCTCTCCTGCCTCTTCCCTCCCCCGTCGGCCCCTCTGGGAATGACAGCTGCTTGTAAAATAAGTTCCACCAAGACTCAGTATGACGGTGGCAGGTGGCCGCGTCCCAGCCCTCCCAGGCCACCTCCCTCCCAGGCCACCACCCGTGTGTCCTGGGCCCGGCTCTGGCCTCTTTCCTGCTGCATCGGAAGCTCAGACTAGAGATCTGGACATTTTTCAGCTCCAGGGAAATGAGTGGAGAAAAGGCGCCCGGCCTGGGGGCCCGAGCGGTGAGGGGCGGGGGCCAGGGCAGGGGGCCACAGAGACAGGCCCGGAAGGGGCCGCCAAAGCCATCTCCCAGGGTTCGCGGATTGGGTACAGACGGGCTCTGTGGCCCACTGGCCTTGCATGTGCCACTCAGAAGACTGCCTTTGAAACCAAGTTTTGGAAAATAGGACGCCCCTTCTTAGAGACCCATGGAGCACAGCAGTGTGGTGGCGAGACTGTGAGAACCCTGCCGCGATGAAGTCTGTCGAACTTGGTTTAACCCGGTTCCCCAAATTATGTACCAATAGGCCTGCCTGTTTGGTTTGTGTGGAATAGCTACTAGACACAGAGTAGCCCTCGTCTCTCCTGGGGTCCCCTCTCTGCATCACCTGGTGACATCACAAGAGGCCGCCAGTCCTCGAAAGCCCGTTAGGCAGGGCCTAGAGCGCCCCCAGTCATTGTCCCCAGCCAGCTGGGTCTCGCTCACAACTGAGGGCATCTTGGCCTCTCGAAACCGCGCATCTGACCTAAGCCCACAAAGAGGAGCTGGGCCTGGAATAAATTAATTCTTGGGCTTCAACAAGAGAATATTTTGAGAAATGGGTTCAAGTCCTAGAGAAGCTGGAAGTTTATGGAGATACAGAGGGAGTTTTCATTTTCCGGGACTGAGTCCTGGTCTCACGTCCCTGTCGCCGCGCGCAGGCTAGTTCCTCGGTGAGGAAGGGAAGCCTCTTGCTCACGAGCTGCTCTCTGCCTGGCCCAAGGCCACCGCGCTGCGATGCCGGGGGCGTGACGGGCTCCGCCTGCCCAAGCAGCCTCGGACATCTGCTTTCACGTCTTCGTTTCTGCCCAAGTCTGTTTTCTCCATCATCCAAACAATAAGGACCCGTGTACTCTCACGTCATGAGCAAGGGGGATCAAGCTTGGGACCTAGTTGTTCAGAGTACCCCTTGCTGTGAAACGAAGCTGGGTGTAGAAAGGGATTGTAAAATTCCATGTAAATCTGCACGATTATTGGGCTAATCTGTCTGATTTTCTCACCATTACTTCTAAAACACTTAGCACATAGCAGGTGCTCAGTAGGTATTTGTTGAACACATGAAGGTTACAGCACAGTAACTCTGACCAGCAATGTAAGTCACAACAAGTGACAGCTGCCAGAAAAATCAACAAAAGGCTGTATTGCCTCATCCCCACACATGTAAGGCTTCTGAAAACCTAGGATTCTGAAAGTGTGATGGTCACTGTACTGTCTCTACAGCTGTTTTAGCCCCACGTCCATCATTCTGTGTCCCGAGGGGTGCCGGTGAGTTGGTAAAATAAAGGACGGCAACTGCAAATACTCTAATACTCTTGCTGTATAGCTCTCTGACCAGCTTGCTCCCAGACGCATACTCAGGATGAACACACTCAACATTAAATGATTATTTATTTTTCAGGTTTAAAATTCTTGAAATACGTACAAGCTAAATAAACTACAGAGGCTCAACTTAGAGCAGACGTATAAACATATCAGATCTGCTCTCTAGGATACAAATAGGACAATGTCATCAAACACAAGGAAGAACATTCCGGAAATGCACACAAATTGGGCCACGTTGGCATAAGAATGTGTGAACTAACACGGGCCAGGACAAACCCTCTAAACATCAGGGCAAAATTTCTTCTCCACGCCCCCCAGCTGCCTGGCTCTCCTTTTCTGTGCCACGCTGTGTCCTTCTGAGCCACTGGCCACGGCCAGGCCGTCGGGCATCTCTTCCTCGTCAGCCTAAAAAGGAGCAGGAGAAAAGGCGAGGCTCACGGCTACACCGAGGCCGAGAGCAATGCCCAGCTGTGCCCTCTGCCCTTCCCAACTCCTGCAGAGAGCCCCAGTCTCCCCTCATCTATCCGAGCTATCCTCAAGAACATAACAAAGTTCACCCATCTGCTTGCCTCCGGTGTCGCCAACAGTGGCGACTCCTGGGAAAACCTCCTGCTGGCTGAATGATTTTTCAGGAGGTCGCCGTAGGAGAAGATGACCAACGGGCCATTCTAGGGCACGGTGGGAACTTGGCAAAGCGCATGAGCGATTATACACAGAGCCTCAGTCACGCCCCCTGGACCACCGGCACCCGAGGCAGCGCCGTGCGAACACCATACCTGCTGCTCGGGTCTTGCGTGCTTCTCCGTCCACTGCCTGGCGTTCCTGAGGAAGGCTGGCTTATTGTACTTGTACTCTGAGGACTGAGTTGAAGGCGGAGTCGGGGGAGGGAAGGGTGACTTGGAGCTGCAGCACCCACTGCCCGCGGGCCGGGGCGGGCTGGGGGGACGGCACTTACGATGTCAGCCATGAGCGGGTCATCGGGGTTGGGCTCCGACATGAGCTGCTGCACAGACGTCAGCACAGCAGCAATGTTGAGGGACGGTCTCCAGGCGCCCTAGACGCAGACAGACAGGTGGACGGCAGGGCCTCCTGGGTCACCAAGAACGAGCTCCTCTGCTGCTTTTATGACAAGGCCACCCGCCTCCCCACCACTCACTTTTGGCGGCAGTTTGAGGACATCTAAACAAATCCTTCCGGCAGAATCGATGTTTGGGTGATAGATGGGAGTCAGAAATCGGATCTGAGGAGGTTCAAATGGGTACCTGTGACAGCACAGAGCAGAAAACTCCTGCCAAAACACGGCTTCTCGGCACACGACCACAGCCCGAGAGTGGCAAACCTTTTCTCTCCCCCATTTTTTACTCTGGACATTTACAAACAGAAAGCTGAAACAGGAGTACTCAGATGCCCACCACCTGGATCAAGCACCACCCCTCTAGATCCGTCAGCGCGCATCCCCTAAGAACGAGGTCACTCGCCTCTAGAACTGCAGAGCGGTCAGTACACCGACAAAAACAATGCAGTCACTGCCCAATATCCTGTGCTACTCAGGTTTCCTCACTTACCCCCCAGCTTTTTACAGAGAGGTTTTGGGAAACAGGATCCAATTTTGATTTATACACTGATTTGGTCATCATGTCTCTCTCAGTCTTTTTCTTTTTGTCTTTTTTGGGCCATAACCGTGGCATATGGAGGTTCCCAGGCTAGGGCTTGAATTGGAGCTTGTAGCTTCTGGTACAGTCATAGCAATGCCATATCCGAGCCATGTCTGCCACCTACACCACAGCTCACGGCAACGCTGGATCCTTAACCCACTGAGTGAGGCCAGGGATCGAACCCATGTCCTCATGGATACTGGTCAGGTTTGTTACTGCGGTGCCACAACAGGAACTCTCCATTATGTCTCTTTAGTGAGACAAACCTCAGAAAATTCCCAGGCTACTTCAGCCCTGGTGCTCCATGAGACTACGAGCCACTTCTCTCAGGACTTCTCATGGTGAAGAGATGTCTACACACCACAAACCACACTACAACCAGCTCCCCTGGGAGAGCCTCCCAGGAGACCTGGATCACAGAGACAGAAAGAATGGGGGCCGCTAGGTGTAAGGGGGACATGGCGATGACTGCATGACAGTGTGAGTGCATTTAACGCTGCTGAACCACACACTGAAAGGGGCATAACGTTACTTGCCCAAAGTCGCATTAAGGCATGTTACTCTCCTTGAGATCCACAGCGTGGAGTTCCTGTCGTGGCTCAGTGGTAATGAACCCAACTAGTATCCGTGACGATGTGAGCTGGATCCCTGGCCTCGCTCAGTGGGTTAAGGCTCTGGTGTTGCCATGAGCTGGGATTTAGGTCACAGACACGGCTCGGATCCCAAGTTGCTGTGGCTGTGGTGTAGACCAGCAAGCACAGCTCCAATTTGACCCCTAGCTTGGGAACTCCCATATGCCATGGTGTGGCCCTGAAAAGACAAAAAAAAAAAGAAAGAAAGAAAGAAAAAAGAAACAAAAATCCAGGTTCTTTATCTCCTGCATTTAACACTCTACTACATGCTCTGTCTTCCAGTAACTCTGCTTTACTCTGGAAATTAAGAACATAATTCACACTGACCTCTCAGGAATGTTAACTTCCAGCTTGAAAACACCTTTTTCATAAGGTGTGTTGGCCCCACCTAGTATTTCTTTTAAAAAGAAAAAAGAGAAGTTAAGAGGTAACGGGATGATCTGAGTCCAGGCACCACAGGGACCTGATGAAGCCTGTGGCCCTAAACAGAGAAGCCGTGTCTGGGAGGCTGCTCTCTCGGCTTCACAAGTCCTGCCACATGCCAGCGTCCCGCAGAGACCACACAGAGCAGAACAGAGCGGGTACAGTGCTGGCCGCAGACCGAACACCACCCGCAGACCTGCTGTGTGGACTGCGGCATTCTACTGAGTCCTGACTAGAGGTCCGCAAAAGATGGAACAAAAGGCCAAAGAAGAAACGTCCTAAAAACCTCGTGCACATGTGAACAAATCAGGGTGGAGAGGTGGCCGTGCAGCTGTACCCCCTCTAGGAGACATACATTTCTGCCCAGTCTTCCCCAGGGTGTGACACCTACGAGCACGCAGGTCATCCGTTCGGCCCCCATCCTGCCAGCACGTGATGCCCGGGGGCGGCTCCGCGGCCAGCAGGGCCAGCTCTCTCTTCAGACGGGACGCTCTCTGCATGGCGGGCACGAGGGAGAGCTGGCAGGCTCACCGGGCAGGATGGCCGCACGAAGGGCTCCCCACGAAGGGCGTGGTGACCAGGATTCCGCTTTAGCACGCGCTTTCCATTTAGTGAAGGACAAAGGGAGCCCTCCTGTCAATCTCTGTTCTGAGCAGGGAGTCAGCTTTTTCCATTTCCTTCTTGTTACCTACACAAGCAAACACATTTTTCACCTCAAGTCTGAAGCGTGAAAAATGTTCTACAAACAAAAGTGCTAGGTGCTTTAAATTGACATCTGTCTCCACTGATGAATGATAAACTCCCCAGGGGGGTCCTGGGCCCAGTTTTGCTCACAGCTGGGGCCTCAGTGCACCCAGCACAGGTTCCAGTACTAATTATAGGTACTAATTATAAGCAAAGATCACTTGGTATAGACTGTACTTAGTTGGACAGCGTAACTCATGATAATTGTAAACTTAAACTGAGGCATCTATCCTGAACACAAGGGTATTGTGTACGGGTTGGGTCAAGGTAACCCCCAGAACCGCACTGCCAAGACAAAGTGGTTCTTTGTTTCCTCCACAATCAACACACACTCTCAGAAATATTTAAATAGTAGTAATAACACCACAAGCAAATTAGTATGTTAAATAGAAGCAAATACAACAGTCTTTCATGCAAATTATTTTTTAAACTACTTCCAAAACACCTTTAAACCATTTTCTGCTGGATACAGTTACTTCACTGGGGTAGTTAGCCACACCTTTCATACACAGATTCCTTTTTTTATCAGTCAGCAGATACTGGGAACCGATGACACTAAGACAAATATGCACAAGTGGTAAAGTCTACCTTCGTATAAAATGCGAACGCAGTGGAAAAGCAGAGTAAAAGGACTGGAATTGGTGGAGAACAAATAAGACAAATTCTCTAAAGAACCAGACCCCAGGTTCGCCACATTAACACAAATTAGCACATGACGCTCGCTGGCTCAAAACCATCCATCGCTATTTTCTGGGCATTCCAGGTTCCTTACCATCTAGGCCCAACCCACGTTTCAGTCTCATAGCCAGTACTCCTTCCCACAAACCTTTGATTCCGCCACGCCGACTTCTACCTGGGGACAACAGTCCTGTGGGCGTGTACACACGTCTCCCCTCCGCTGGTAATGCGGCCGAGCCCTCACTCCTACCAAACGGCCCCAACTCTCTGCTTCCACAAACTTGCAGTGAGTTGTAATGCACCGCGCCAGCTCCTCCGCACTGGGAGCGGGACGCGGCGGGGAGGGGACAGGCGGACGCGGCGGGCTGGGAGGGCAGGGGGATGTCTGGGAAGCGGGACACTCAGGTAGGGGGATGCTGGAGACGCGCGCCCACCGGGGCTGTCAACCAGATACCCCGCGGCACGGCCGCTCGCGGGAGAGGAGGATACTCCCACGCTGGGCAGAAAGACCCCGCCTCCCCCAGGCCCCCGCGTTCCCCGTCAGCCAGTGGCCTCTAGGCGGAGAAGTCCACCGACCCGCTCTCTCACCTGCGCGGACTCCCCTCGCAGCTCCGTGGCGCCAACCAGCCTGCAGCGCGCCTGCGCGAGCCCGAGGGTTGCGTCTCCCGCCTCCGGCCCGCGAGGGTTGTGATTGGCCCGGAGCGCCGCCCGGGGAGGAGTGCGGCCTCCGATTGGCCGGGCTCCGAGGAGCCTCCGCCCACGCGTTTTGAACCGGAGCGCGGGCCGGCGGCTATGGTCTCGAATCGGGTTCGGTGAGTCGCGGCGGGAAGGGCCGCACATCGCCTCCCGAAGCTCCCAGGAAGGGGCGGGGAGTATCTGGTCAGGAGAAGGGACTGCGGGCATGGTTCCTCACCGGAGAGTCAGACCCGCGGACCGCGCTCGGGGGAACACGAGGCGTGAGGGGATTCGGAGCCGGGTTCCGACTTGGGGCGCTGGGACCGTGCGCGCTGCTCGGACCCCACTGCGGGCCGGAGACCACACCCGCCTTCGCCTCCTGCTCCGGCCGCGGGAGAGCGGCCAGTCGTCCTAAACCTACGGGCCAGCGCAGTCTGACCGCTGCTCTGACAGCCGCCGAGGTTTCTGCGTTCCGCCCATATCGGAAGTAGGGGCTGGTTCCTCGCGGCCGCCCTTTCTCCGCCGGAGACCCACGGCCCCCTACCCCCGGGACCGTCCACGGTACTAGCCGGTGCTGTCCAGCCTAGTGTCCCGTTAGCTGTTGGGGTTTACCCCTCACTGTTAGCGTTTCCTCATTGTAGAGAGGTGTTTTCCGTCGTAATCTCTTCTCTTCACTGTCTTTATTTCCACCCCAATTGTAATTGTGATTGTATTGTAATTGTATTACAATTACAGTTCTGTCTTCAGAGCTGAAATTGATCATTTTCTTGGGTGGTTTTCTGAAAATGGAGTCTTACTCTTTTTCGGCCTCACCAGCGGCATATGGAATTCCCGGGCCAGGGATGGAATGTGAGCTGGAGCTGTGACCCACGCCACGGCTGCAGCAGCTCGGGATCCTCAACCCACTGCGCTGGGCCAGGAATCAAACCTGAGCCTCCACGGAGACAGCCCGGGTCTTTAAGCCACTGCGCCACAGTGGGAACTCCCTGAAAATAGAGTTTTTAAAATGTCTTTAGAAAAACCACGAGCTAGGTTGGGTCTGGTGGAAAGGAGCGATGGTATGATGAAATAAGTGAAAACCTATAGTTTTGGCAACCAAACTGGAAGAACTTCATAAAAGAAAAGGGGCGGGGGAGAGAGAGAGAGAGAAAGAGAGAGAGGAAAAGAAAGGAAAAGAATTCCAGGGAGTAAATGTACAGCTTCTATTTGTCCACCAGAGGGAGGTATGTTAACTGGTAAGAACAGAAGCTACGCTGATTTTCATAATCTGTGTGTACCAGTGTCATTGCTTTAAAAACTGGAGTATTCTGATTTGTAGCTTATTTTTGAAGCGTATGGGAAAATATTATTTAATAAAAGTTTCCTCAGTTTATGCAAGAATGTATGTGCATCATAGCCAGGTCACTTAGTACATTTCAAAGTACAAAAATTACGGTGATCATTTTGTAATGTATAAAAACACCAAATCACTATGTTGGGCACCAAGAACTAACATAGTTGGTAGGTTAATATGCTTCAACAAACAAACTTAAAGAAAAAGAGGTCAGATTTGTGGCTACCAGAGGCAGGGGAATTGGATGAAGCTGGCCAAGAGGGACAGACTTCTGGCTGTAAGATAAGTACTAGGGACGTTACAACCAACATGACGCTGTATGTTATATAAGAAAGAGGGTAAATCCTGAGAGTTCTCATCACAAACTATTTTTTCTTTTATTTTGTATCTATATGAGATGATGGATGTTGACCACACATTGTAGTAAGCATCTCATGATGTACGTCACATGATTATGCTGTACACCTTAAACGCTGTTATGTCAGTTATATCTCAATAAAACTAAAAAAAAAAAAGACAAAAATGGAGTTCCCACTGTGGCACAATGAGACTGACAGTAGCTCTGCAGTACAGGGAGCAGGTTCAATCCCCGCCTGGCACAGTGGGCTAAGGGAAGCGGTGTAGGTCGCATCTGATACCTGGCTTGGGAACTCTATGTGTCATGGGGGAAAAGTACAAAAATTGTGGGTTTTTTTCCCTTTTTGGCTTTTTAGGGCCGCACCCCCACCATATGGAAGTTCCCAACTAGGGGCTGAATGGGAGATGCAGCTGCCAGCCACAGCCACAGCCACAGCCACACAGGATCCGAGCCACATTTTTGACCTACACCACAGCTCACGGAAATGCCGGATTCTTAACCCACTGAATGAGGGCAGGGATCAAACCCGTGTCCTCATGGATACTATGAGGGAATTCCTATCTTTTTTTTAATACACAGGTCAAAAAATGGGAATTCCTGTTTTTTTTTTAATACACAGAATTGTCGGGATTTATCACTGTTACCTAAAATGTTATTTCCTTTAGAACTGTTTAGGAAATCTAAACTATCATGTTTGCTTACTGATAGTAAACAATTGTGTAAGTTTATACTCAGTTCTGGTTGGGCGAAGATGTTTCAGAAAAAGAACGTAGATGATTTTAATTGTGAAAATGATTTCAAGTCATTGTACACAGATTGATTATGTTTTATTTCTTGTGGCCTTTGGGGGGGGCTGAGGTAGTTAAATTGATTAGATTATAATAATCATCACTGCTTCCCATAATCACACAGCTGGAAGATGCCTACGTCTCCTTCCAGGTAGGTATGCCCTGAAATTACCCATGGAACTTAGTTACTTACGCTTTTCTTTAAAATCTCCAGAGTGTATCACATTCTTACTGCCTCAGGAAAAACACAAGTAAAACAGATACAGTAAGGAAGTGCTCACTGGAACATCCCAGTATTGAGACTGAATTCTTCCTATTGAAATTCAAGTTCATACCTCTTGGGAAAGTAAAGATTTAACTTGGACTTGGTGAATTTTAGCTTACTTAGACAACTGGAGGCAGCTATTTATTCTTTCTTGATACCAAATGTGAAAAGAATACAGCCAAAAGAAATGTAACATTATTGGAGTTCCCACTGTGGCTCAGCAGTAAGGAACCTGACTAGTATCCTTGAGGACATGGGTTCAATCCCTGGCCTCACTCAGTGGGTTGAGGACCCAGCGTTGCCTGAGCTATGGTGTAGGTCACAGATGAGATTTGAATCCTGCATTGCTGTGGCTGTGGTTTAGGCGGGCAGTTACAGCTCTGATTTGACCTGGGAACTCCCAAATGCTACAGGTGAGGCCCTAAAAAGACCAAAAAAAAAAAAAAGTAATATTATTAATTCATGAAATTTTTACCCTAGCTAAAAAAATGCTTATTAGAAAATTGATATGTAAAACATGTGGTTCCATTCTACATACTTTTTTTTTTGAGCAGCTGTCATGTACCAGGATCATAATATTAATATGGTGCATGTGTACTGTGGTCAGAGGTGTGCTTCCTCAGGTTCCTGCGATTTGCATTCTGCTGACACCTTGCCCTTCTCTTACTTTTCAATTTCCTTGACAGACTGGCAGACTTTAGCTAATAATGGCTTACTGAAGAGGGTCAGGTTTCTAGATGTATTTTTTCCTATCTAGTTTAATATCAGTATTTCTTTTATTCTATAGGGAAGGTTCTATTTGAGAGCTTGTGGGCAATTTTAACTATCAGCAAGAGGCTAAGTTGGGATAAGAGTTTCCATGTTGACAAGCTACGAAGTAAATCTCATACAGAATTTTGTTTATGTTTTTGTAATTTTATGATCGAGAACCAGGGTTTTGGTTTTCTTTTCTTTTTTCCTTTTTTTTTTTTTTTGGCTTTTTAGGGCCACACCCACAGCATATGGAGGTTGCCAGGCTAGGGGTCAAATCAGAGCTGTAGCTGCTAGTCTGTGTCACAGCCACAGCAATGTAGGATCCGAGGCGTGTCTGCAACCTACACCACAGCTCATGGAAATGCCGGATCCTTAAACCACTGAGCAAGGCCAGGGATCGAACCCTTGTCCTCATTGATGTTAGGTTTGATACCGCTGAGCCAGGATGGGAACTCCTCTCATAAAGAATTTTAAATTCCAGTAGATGATGAAGTATAACAAGTTCTGTGGTAACTAAATTAATGCAAGGAACACATGGCTATATAAAGTATACAGTATTACACCTTTTATTTTTATGCACATTGTTATTCACAGTTAACCAAGATGCTGATAACTTAATTAGCATTTATTAAGAATTTAAAGGTACCTAATTAAAGCATATTTAGATAGACAAAGTATTATTAAGCATATTTGACATGTGTCCCTTTTCATTTGATTCTCAGACTGTCTCAGGAAAAACTGAAGCACAGTTCACAGTTCACATGGTGGAATATAACAGTTTGCCTTTACAATGACCTAATAATTTTTGTAACTTTTTTTTTTTTTTTTGCTTTTTAGAGCTGGACCTGTGGCATATAGGTATTCCCGGGCTAGGGGTTGAATCGGACCTGCAGCTGCCAGTCTCCACCACAGCCACAGCAACGCAGAATCCTTAACCTACTGAGCAATGCCAGGAATTGAACCCACATCCTCATGGATACTGTCGGGTTTGTTTCTGCTGAGCCACGATGGGAACTACTTGCCACATTTCTCTTTAGTGAAAAACTGAAAGTTTAAAGAACCTAATAATTGTATATGATCTTTTCCATTATGGAAAAAAAATATTTATGTTTTGTCCAGGGCTAAAGACCTGGGGGATTTAGTTACTAAGCCAATTTTTTTTAAAAGCTTTATTGAAGTATAATTGATTTACAATGTTGTGATAATACTAAGTTTGTTTAACAGGTTTTATAACCAAGTTCGCTATGAAAATGAAAACTGGCCTACTTGCTGTCTTAGGAGTTTTGTATGCTCTATAGTATATTTTTTAAATTGAACTATAGTTGACTTGCAGTATTGTGTTTGCTCTATATACCTTTTTTTTTGTAGCTTTGGGTAAAAAAATCATGGAACACATGACATCCATTCTGTCTCCCAATAATTTAAGATCCACGAAAACCAGAGGAGGAGAGAGAAAGAAGGGAAATTAATATTTATTATGAGCTGATATAAACCAGGGATAGCACTAGGTAGCCTTGCATATATCGTCTTATTCGAGCCACAGGACCATCCTGTGAAGTGACATTACCCCCTTTTTACAAATAAGGAAACAGGCTCAGAGAAGTTAAGTAACCTGTATGGAGGACTGAATTTGACTGCTCCGCTGTACTGTGTGCATCCTTCCCAGAGGCTTTTCAGGGCTACATGTTCATGCATTCTAAGTTAATAAAACTCTGGAATCAGAACCAGGACACAGTTTTGAAAGTTTTGGTTACTTTCCTTCCAGTTTTCTGCAATAGAAAGTAGGGATAACTACCGACCCCTTTAACACTCCAAAAGATTGACCTGGTAGTTAGGGAGCCAAGATTAACTGGTAGTCATAACGAGAATGAACGATGACTCCCAGCACGCCCACAGAGAATGACACCGGCCAGGGACAGCTCCCGCTTGGGGCGGAGGTGACCCCGCGAGTCTGCAACCAAGTGGGGAGCTCCCGGACCGCGCCTCTCTCGCGGTGCATCCGGGGACTTGTAGTTCCCGTCAGGCGCGGGCGTGCCCGGGCGTGGGGGATGCGCAGCTCTCTTACTACAAGTCCCGTGATGCTCCGGGACGCCGCCGCAGCTGCGTGCTGAGGCCGCGGGGCGTGCGGGCGGCGCGGGCGGCGGAGCAGTAAAGATGGCTGCGCGTGGGTCTCAGCCCTCCTCTCCCGGCTGAAGTGCTCGGAGGCGGCGGCGGGGCGGCTCGGAGCAGCAGCGTTATGGCAGAGCTGGAGCACTTGGGCGGGAAGCGGGCCGAGTCGGCGCGGGCGCGGCGGGCCGAGCAGCTCCGGCGCTGGCGGGGCTCGCTGACGGAGCAGGAGCCCACCGACCGGCCGGGCGCGGGGCGGCCGCCGCAGAGTCGGCGCGCGGGCCCGCGGGTCCGCTTCGAGGACGGCGCCGTGTTCCTGGCCGCCTGCTCCAGCGGGGACACCGACGAGGTGAGACGGCTCCTGGCCCGAGGCGCCGACGTGGACACGGCCAATGTGGACGGCCTGACAGCCCTGCACCAGGTGAGCGCAGCGCGGGTGCTGCGAGCCCGCTTTTCGCCGCCGCCGCCGCTCGGCGGCCGGCTATTCGCGACCCCGCAGGACCGGCGCCCGCCGCAGCAGGGTGTTTGTATTTCCCTCCCGCTCCCCGGGTCGTCATGGTAACCGGTGCTTCGGCCCGGGGTCTGCTGCGCTTTTCGAGTCTCGCTTTCCGTGCGAGTGGTTCTGCTGTCTCTGAGAGCGCATCCGGGGCTGGGGAGGGCGGAGGGCCGGCGGTTCTGAAACCACACCTGGTTTGCTGGTTTGCAACGATTCACAGGTGCAGCGTCCCTCGCGCTGTAGCTCCCCGAGCACCCCAGCCTCACGGAAGGAAGTCTTACTTTCTGCCTCTACAGAGCGCTGACCTGCAGGGTCACTTAACGTCTGTTTGATGTTTTGGGAATAGCCTTAACGCTAAAGCTTCTGCAGGAATCACACGCCGTAGATAGAACTAGAGTATATGGTTGTGGATAACTTGACAGTTCCGTGCGTGATAATTAACACCTTAACGTAGCTCGCCTTAGGCAGCCGTATTCTTTACATACTGCCTGTCATAACTAACTCCATCCTCCCTCTCGAATGGAACTTCATCAGTTATTTTGATGAGCTGAAAGCTGGATGCCCACTCTTAATCTTTATTTTCCTTTTTCTGCTGTCTGTGCGAAGTGGATGTGTTGGCCCGAGAGTCCACTTCTAAGTCATGATTCAGGTTCGTGTCATGTCCCTTCCGTGAACATAGCGAGTAACTTAAAATTAGTCCTCATTACGCTTGCAGTCCTTTTTCAGATGAAAGAACCTTCTTTTCACTCTGTGTCCGTTTTTTTTTTTTCCTGCTTATAACAGTGCCCCACCTAAGGTGGCAGCCAACATTTACATAGTCCTCTGCTGTTTAAAAACTATTTTATATCTCTTGCTGCACGTGACTCTCATTAGTGATCATTTGAAGTAGGTGTGGCAGCTAGTGTTACAAAAACCATCTCCCAGGTGAGGACTATGAAGCTTTGAAAATTGTTGCTTGTGCAAGATTAGAAGGGAGAGAAGTTGCCTTTAGGCACGGGTTTTTCAGATTTAGGCAGTGGTGAGCTTTATATCTCACCTAATAAGGAGCTGAATAGAAATAAGATGGCTCCTAAGAGGGCCATGTGCATTCTTTTACATTTCTGAATGAATTTTTATTTCTCAGATGTTTTGGGGATGATAGGGAGATCAAGGTCTGGATTCTGAAAGAAACCACTTCAAGGGGTCTTAAAGAAATAGAAGCCGGTTTTGTTGTCCACGTGTTCCTTATTTGAAGCACAGTTGTCTCAGGGTAACTCAGTGGCCCTGTTTCTTTTGAGGTGACTGCCAGCTGAGTCTGGCCCTTACCACACACATTTTAACAGTGTGCTGAGAAAAGCACCTACTTTGAGGGTGGTTCTTCCATACCAGATAACCACTTTCTGACCCCTTTTCCTGACGCTGTGGTCCCCTTGGTATCTTTCCTTTTCCTTTAATTACCACCCTGGACAGTAAACTGCAGCTTCTCTCGGTCAGTATTCTCTCCACCTTCCGTAATCTCCTGAAACAGGAGAGGAAGGAGATGACAGCTGTGGAATTTTTTCGAAACACCTGCAAATGCAGCACGGCATTCCTCTCTGTTTACAGGGCTGGCAGTGCGTTGAGTTGAATAGGTATTCTTGGTACCAGACAGATTCAGCTAAAATTAAGCTGCTTGAAGATTTGAGGTCAAACAAAACTTATGTTGAGGGACCGGCTCTGTGTTTGAATCAAGATGAGTGGCCTGTGTTGGCTCAGGAACTCCTACAGGTCATTTCTGCAGAGTTAAAACACGTTTGTCCGTGGCGTGAAGGACTCGTAAGGTGTGTAAAAGGTAATCTTCGAAGTGTGAGTCTGCAGCCGCCAATGGTCTTAACAGCCGTAGAGGATATGACTGCTTGTCCTTGTGTGAACTGGCGAGCAGTCCAGGTACCTGAATTCCGGTGCCTGTCTGCTCTGCAGTCCTGATGGGAACCATCAGGGTGATTGCTCCGTCTTCGCCGGCTGGGAACCGGCACACTGGACAAAGCCCCGTCTCCCACAGGGTTGCAGTAGATGTTTTGTACTTGAGGTTGTGGGGCCTCCATGCTGCTTGGACTTAGGGACCTTCCTTCTTGGGAGGCTTTGCTTCTGCCACCAGGTGCTGGAATCAAAGATAAACTCCGGGGGCCTTAACATTGTTTACGGTAGACAGGGATGAGTACCTCAAAGGTTAGACCCACTCTGATGAAGGCCTTGGAAACGGATGCGGACCAACCAGACTTTGCAAATAAGTGAAGATTTTGAGTGTATTGAGAGTCTTGAATGAGAAGGGCGTTAGTCTGGAAGCATGTGTTTGTTCACAGAGGCATTCCCGTTTCATGTATGTGTATACATTGTAAGGCATGAAGTATAGGTCATTCTGTGTGGGGCACTTTTTGTTCTTTTAAGGTCCACACGTGTGGCATATGGAAGTTTCCAGGGGAGGGGTCAAATAGGAGCTGCAGCTGCTGGCCTATGCCACAGCCGCAGCCACTCCAGACCCTTTAACTCACTGAGGCCACAGATGGAACGTGCATCCTCATGGATACTAGTTGGGTTCTTAACCTGCTGAGCCACAGCAGGAACTCTGTGGGCTGATACTTTAAAATTTTTCTTTTTATTTATTTCTCTTGTAAGGTGGATTAGTAGCACCTATCTTGTATCCTTCGCGTTACGATCTTGGGTACTCTAGGTCCAGAGACAGGCTCTTAAAACTGCCAAATTGTTGGGCTGCAGTTAGAGGCAAGTGCTTGCTTTCAGAAGGGAGGTTTTCTGGGACTTGTTAAGATGAGTGCCTGTTGTTCCCTCCGATTGTACTCTATCGGCACCCGTTTGCTCTGGGTGTGGTGGAGGACGCTGATGTACTTGACTGGTCTGATCGGTCGCTTGGAGATGTACCTTGGAGGCAGTGATTCTGTGCGTGACTCAGAAGTTCAGGCTGGTTCTGTACTGTTCTCAGAGTTCGTGTTTGGACCCTGCATCACCTCAGCCTGGAATTCAACTCCTAGGAGCCTCTGTCGTTCTAGAGCTGCTTCATTCCGATCCTCTATCCTCGGGGATTTTTTTTTTTCTTCCTAGGGCTGCACCCTCGGCATATGGAGGTTCCCAGGCTAGGGGTCACTTTGGTGCTACAGCTGCCGGCCTACGTCACAGTCACAGCAAAGCAAGATCCAAGCCACATCTGTAATCTACACCACAGCTCATGGCAACGCCAGATCCTTAACCCACTAAGCGAGGCCAGGGATTGAACCCACAACCTCATGGATCCTAGTCGAGTTCGTTAACCACTGAGCCACGACAGGAACTCCTCCTCAGGGAAATTAAAGTTATCTGTTTCTCTGAAAGAGGTGGCGGTAGGGATAGATGAGGGAAGGAGGAAAGGCAGAGTGGTTTATATTCAGAGTGAGAGGGAAGATGACTAAGATATGATGTGTTCAGTTCAGTTCAAAATAGGATGAACATGTGCCAGCTAGTATGGTAAAATAAAACTTGAAGTCTTTTTGTTAAATTAGGTGTAACTGACCTATAACATGATACTAGTTTCAGGTGCACAGTATGTCCTTCGATATTTATGTATACCATGAAATGATCACCACAATAAATCTAGTCACTATACAAAGTCTTTTTTTTTTTTTGTGATGAGAACTTTTAAGCTACACGTTCTTGGCAACTTTCAAATATGCAGTACCATATTATTGACTATAATCACTATGCTATATGTTACCTCTCCATGACTTAGTTTATAACTGGAATACCCTTTCTCATTAGTTACAAGTTCTTTTTTTTTTTTGGCTGTGTACTTGGCATGTGGAAGTTCCCGGGCCAGGGACCAAATCTGAACCACTGTGGTGACAGTGCCAGATCCTTACCTGCTGTGCCACAAGGGAACTCCCCAAGTTCATTATTTATTCCTCTTACAGTTCCACATGTGAAGTGACTTTTGCCTTGCCCTGTAGATTGGTGAATTCTGCTTCGTGTCAGGGCCCAAGGCAGCCTGGGATCAAGACAATCCTGTTGGCGTCATGATTGCGGATCTAAAACAGTTACCCTGAGTCATTTTAGTAGCTTACCTCTTCAGATTGGTTAATATGATGCATCAGACTAAGTTGGGCACCTGGCCCCTTGCCTTGTGACTGCTTGTCTCAAGTTTCCATGCCATAATAGACCGAAAGCCAGATTTGGAAATTAGGCTTATTTTCATGGTGGAGTTTTTGGAGGGTGGGGAGGTGGGGCGGGGAGTACAGATACAAGTGACTTATTTGCTTGCTAGCCACATTTTTGTTCCCCATTCTTAAGTCTCATGGAGTAGCTGTCTACTGTCGTTTGTGCTTTGAAATCTTCTCTGTGAGTGTTTCACAGTAGCCAGGTTCTCTTTGTGTGTAGATTCAGCACAGTTCTGCTAAAGCCAGAGTCAGACGGGTGTTATTGGTAAATAAATACTTAAGTCATTGGTTATTCTATGTGTATGTGTTTTTAAAGTGTACTTTATATATGGGAAAATGTACCTTTTAAAAATGTAGAGTCCTGGGAACTGTGACAAGTGTACACGGCTGTTTGACCACCGCCACAGTCGTGGCTTAGAACATCTCCTTTACCCCCAAGGTTTCTTTGTGCTCCTCGTAGCCGGTGCCTCCCTCCACCACCAGTCCTGGGCAGCCATCCATCGATTCTCCATCCCTGCAACCACAAGGCCATGGGGACCAACTGTCCAGTATGGAGCCTTTTGAGTCCGGCCGCTTTCACTGGCTGGGGTGCTTGTGATTCGTCCATGTTGCTGTGTCGTGCGTAGGGCATTGTCTTTCCTGCCGAGAGGCGCTGCACTGCCAGCGCGTGCCAGCTTGTTGATCCATTCACCAGTGGAAGGACGTTTGGACTGTTCACACTGTTTGGTAGTGATGGATAAAGCCATGTAAACATTTGCATACACATTTTTGTCTGAGCATAATTTTTCTTTTCTCTTGGTTGAATTCCTGGTGGTGGGACTGAATCCTGCGGTGATGAATGTTTAACTTTACAAGAAACTGCCAAACTGTTTTCTGAGGTGGCCCTACCACTTTGCGTTCCAGACAGCAACGCCTGAGCTTCAGTTGCTTTGTGTCCTTACCGGTACTGGATGTAGGACTTGGTGTATAACTTGGCGTTATCTCTTTTAAGTCGTGTTAATAGTCACATACTGGTAAGTCATTTTTAATGAGTTATAATTACTAGTAGTAACAGTAGAAGCGCAACAGGAGGCGGTGGAGGTACTAATGGTGGCTCTCGCTTATGTGGTACTTACTCTGAGCTGTGTTCTAAGTTCTACTGTGTTAACTTGCGGGTAAAGCTCAGAAGTCCTGAGATTGGTGCTCTGATTATTGTCTGGATTTTACAGAGATGGGGAAACTGAGCCACTGCCCAAGGTCACACGTGTAAAGAGTGGTGGAGCTGGGATTTATTTAAGCCCAGGCCAAACCCTGACCATGGAGTCCGCGTTCTCAACTTCTTGTTGTAAGCCTCTCACCACTACATTCTCCTCGTTGTAAAGCAGGGTAGGAGAAAACATTGTGAAGAAAACACTTTAAAATCAAGCTACTCAGAGATGCATACCACTACCGTTTTAGTGTATTCCTTTCAGGTTTGTTTTTTTTTGTTTTGTTTTGTTTTTGTTTTTGCTTTTTAGGCTCTCACCAACAGCACATGGAGGTTTCCAGGCTAGGGGTCAAATTGGAGCTGTCGCTGCTAGCCTACGCCACAGTCACAGCCACAGCAATGCGGGGTCCAAGACATCTGCGACCGACACCACAGCCACAGCAACGCTGGATCCAAGCCACATCTTCGACCTAGGCCACAGCTCGTGGCAACCCTGGATCGTTAACCCACTAAGGGAGGCCAGAGATTGAATCCACATCCTCATGGATACTAGTCAGATTTGTTACGACTGAGCCGCAACGGAAACTCCTCCTTTCAGGTTTTTTAAAGAAGCCGTTCATTATGTTGAGTTTATATCTGTGTGTAAAGATGCTATTTATGAAGTCAGTATCATACGCTTTGCTTCATGATTTTTTTTAACTTAATTTTCCTGTGTTCCTCTGTCATTCAATATACTTTGAAAATAAACTTTCTGACAGTTGAATAATATGTCATCATTTGCATGCGCTCATATATGGATATAGACACACATATATGTACATACATGCATGTATTTTGGGTAGAGTTCTCAGTAGATCGTTACTTTACAATTTCCATTGAGTGCCTGAGGGCAGCCTGTGAGTCCGTGCTACCATGTGCAGTACTCCTCCCTCCTCCAAAACCCTCTGTGGGCGCCTGACACCGCATGCAGTGTCGAACCCTGTGTATCCCTGGGGCGGGTCGCGGTGCTTTCTCCCCGCCCCGTCGCCTGCCCCGTCGGAATCTGCATGTAGCTTTACAGCCAGCCCTCTGTATCCAGGGTTCCACACCTGCGGATTCAACCACCTGGGGATTTTGTAGGACTATAGCACATATTTACTGAAAAAAATCTGCCTGTAAGTGGACCTGCACAGTTCAAACCCCCGTTGTTCAAGGGCCGACTGTGCTGTGTTTTTTCTTTACTAACCGGTGGTGGTGTATGCAGCTTGGATGTGCGGGGCAGTGGGATGATTCACTTCCAGGGTGGGTCAGAGCTGGGTAGGCTTGAGAGATTCCATCAGCTAGCCAGCCTGGTGGTCAGTTTAAAACTTAGGACTTGCTTATTTCTGGAGTTTTCCATTTGGTATTTCCAGACCACGGTAACTGAGGAAAGTGAAACCAGGGATTAAGGGGGACTACTGTGTATGTTTGTTGCTAGACATAGTTTTTGCCCTCAAGGCACTCAGAGTCTGGTTTGGAGATAGATACATTTAAAAAAACCACTTTTAGAGTTTTAAGTTCTGTGATACACAA
The DNA here is from genome assembly GCA_004024745.2 of Catagonus wagneri. Taxonomy (NCBI): domain Eukaryota; kingdom Metazoa; phylum Chordata; class Mammalia; order Artiodactyla; family Tayassuidae; genus Catagonus; species Catagonus wagneri. The sequence goes on from PVHT021183595.1 coordinate 106,235, forward strand.
GATGTACTGCTAAGTGAAGGGACAGAGTCAGGCCAGTCAGGGTGAGAGGCGGCAATGCGTGCGGTGTGTAGGCCCAGGAGACAGACACCCGATGGGGTGGGGGAGGGCCTCGGATGCAGGCCTTAGTAGAGAGCTGGGGGTTTGAGCAGAGGAGGCAACCCAGCCAAAGCAGTGTTTTAGGATTATGAGGCTGGTTGGATTTCAGAATGAATGGAGGGACAGAGACGAAAGAACCAGCTGAGAGAACGGGAGAAGAGAAAAGCAAAGTGTAACACAGTTCTTGCCAGAATCTAAGAGGATTGTGTTATTCAGGTAGGAATAGGAATCGGTCCAGTATGGGACTGAGCTGCTCTGAAGACGTCCGCGTAGAAGTGGCCTGCTAACATCTATGCGATACAAGGCTAATCATCACCTCCCTATCTAGGCTCCAATTTTCTCATATTTAAAAGGAGAGACTCATGGAGTTCCCATTGTGGCTCAGTAAGTTGAACATCCGACCAGTATCCATGAGGATGCAGGTTCAGTTCCTGGCCTCACTCACCTGGTTAAAGGATCAGAGTTGCCGTGAACTGTGGTGTAGGTCGCAGACGTGTCTTGGCTCTGGTGTTGCTGTGGCTGTGGTGTAGGCCGGCAGCTGCAGTTCTGATTTGACCCCTAGCCTGGGAACTTCCATATGCCATGGGTGCACCCCCCCTCCAAATTTTTTATAGTTAAAAAAGAAAAAGAGAAGAGCAAAAAGCACAGATAAGTGGGAGCAGAGGATGCAGAGGTTCCAGTTAGAGCCGTGGGAGTGTGTGGTAGGCTGGTATCTCAAAGATGCCCACATCCGAATCCTCAGAATCTATGTACATGGTAAAATGGACTTTGCAAATGTAAGTTTAGGATCTTGAGATGGAAAGAGTATCCTGGATTATCCAGGTGTACCCAGTGTGATCTCAAGGGTTTTATAAAAAGAGAAGCAGGGTAACAGTCATAGAAGGAGACGTGATGCAGAAACGAGATTGGAGGGATTTGAGGAAGGGGCCATAAGCCAAGGAGTGCAGGTGGCTTTGAGCAGCTGAAGAAGGCAGGGGAGTGGAGCCTCCCCCCAGAGCCCCCAGGAGGAACTAACCTGCCCAAACTTGGTTTTGGCCTAGTGAGGCTGAGCATAGATTTCTGACCTCCAGATCTGCAAGGTTTTAAGCTGCAAGTTCACAGCCATTTACGATTTATAGCCGCAGTAGGAAATTAATGCAGAGGAGAACCGAGAAAGCACACTGATACCAAGGCCTTTCAAGGGATGAATGGTCTATAATGCAAGAAGAAATTGAGGAGGCCTGAAAGAAACCATTAGATTTGGTTGTTTATAATTTTTTAAAGATTACTTTCAGTAGGAAGATGTTTCTGAGGACTTTTCATGGAGACTATATGTCGTTTTTTTCCTGTTGACTTTTGGAAGTGGGGGGGGGATCTTATCAAAGTGATTATAACTATAAATTAGGGCCCAAAATTTATGAGAGGACTCCTCAAAGTCTTGTTCCTTCAAGGTGGTTTCATGAGGTGGCCTGTTAGTTCAAGTGGTTTCATTGTTTATGAGTAAAGAATATTTTAGGATATTAAACCCAGCAGTAGAGGCAAGAAGGTTATATTCCTATTTCTAAAGGACTGATGAGCTAGTCTAGGTTATTTTATTTCCCAGTTCTGGTTTGGCCCGCTTCCCACTCATTAGCACTGTGGTTGGAAAGCAGCCTTAGGGGATAGGGAGCTTAGTGCCAGTAAACTGTTTCATCTGCCAGTTATGCCTTCACATTCATTTCCTGGATGAATAAATGCCTGACTCTGTGCTTCTTGTTACTTAGCAGTTGATACATTTTAGAATCTAAATAGCATTTTGGGAATGCTCTACAGAATAGCTGGTCCCTATTATCACTTATAATAGGAAATCGGCTACCTTGTGGTTTTTCTCTTCTCCCATTCTGGCTCTTGGGGGTTGGAGGAGAGGGTTATAGCCATCATTCATCTCTGCTTATGGGTGAAAATGATTTTTTCCTAAAGACGGTAGAAGATGGAAGTTTGAGATCTTTAATTAATATTTATGGTTCAACATAGTGATAATAAATCCAGATGAAAGATCTTGACCCAGAAAATTTATGTAGAGCAAGGAAGTAGAAACTCATTTGGGTTACTAAATGAAGCTTGCTCAAATTGTTGACTTTTTTATTTTGAATTTATTTCTGCTTTTGACTTATAATTTTAAAAATTTTCTTAAGGAGTTTCCTTTGTGGCTCAGTGGGTTAAGTACCCAACTAGTATCCATGAGTATCCAGATTCAATCCTTGGCCTCTCTCATTGCCACAAGCTTCAGCGTAAGTCGGGGATGCAGCTCAAATCTGGCATTGCTGTGGCTGTGGTGTAGGCAGGCAGCTGCAGCTCTGATTTGACCCCTAGCCCAGGAGCTTCCATATGCTGTAGGTGTGGCCATAAAAAGCAAAAAAAAAAAAAAAAAGAAAAAAAAGAAAAGTAAAATAAATTTTAAAAATTGTTTCTTAAATTTTAGGTTTTAGATTGTAATCAGTTTGAGTAAATTTAGGGGTCTTGAAGTTTTATCAGGCGTGCAGTTAGTGTGTTTCATAAGTTAATTGGAAAATGGAAGCCTTTGTTTTCAGTACTGAAAATTAATCTGTATGTAGTTTCTTTTTTTCGCCTTTTTATTTTTCAATGAATTTTATTATATTTATAGTTGTACAACCATCATTACAACCTAATTTTAGAACATTTCCACCACATATCCCCAGTTCACCCCGTCCCCCAGCCTGTCCCCTTTGGTAACCATAAGTTTTTCCAAGTCTGTGAGTTTGTTTCTGTGTATGTAGTTTCTAATGCATTGCTGTTCTACATTATACTTATGGGTTGAGTTTATGTAACAACTTAGAAAAGATTTTGTTCTTGGTATACTTAAACATTGTTAATACTGTGACAATCTGTTGGAATCATATTCTAATGCAATTTTGGGAAAATATTTTACAGTGCCATGCTCTGAATATCCGTGATATATCTGGTAAAACCTGGTTTTTACGTATGAATTTTTGGTCACTTTCTTTTTCTTTTTAAACTTAAATTATGGAATGTTTCAAAATATAAAATACAGGGAGTTCCCTTGTGGCTCATTGGGTTCAGGATCCAGCATTATCACTGCAGCAGCCTGGGTGGCTGCTGTGATGTGGGTTCAGTCTCTGGCCCAGGAACTTCTACATGCCTCTGGTGTGGCCAAAAAAAAAAAATTACAAAAGTAGTTAGAATAGTATAATGAATTCTCAAAAGTTGTCTACTTGGAGTTCCTGTTGTTGTTCAGTAGGTTAAGGACCCAACTAGTATCCCTGACCTCACTCAGTGTGTTAAGGTTATGGCATTGCCACAAACTGCAGCGTAGATCAAAGGTTTGGCTTGGCTCTGGCGTGGCTGTGGCTGTGGCATACGCAGGCAGCTGCAGCTTCCATTCAACCCCTGGCCCCGGGAACTTCTGTAGGTGTGGCCCTAAAAAGAAAAAAAGAAAAGTTAACTCATGGCCCATCTTGTTTCATGTTTAGGTCCTTCTCTTCCCCATTCCCAAAGTACTGTATTATAATTATCGCATAATTTTATTTGTAAACATTTCTAAGAGATAGGAATTTAAATCAAAACCATCAGAATTTCACTCACATAGCTAAAGACTGAAAACTCTCCCTAAAATCATAAAATATTCAGTAGTGTTTAAATTTCCCTGGCGGTTCATGAGGTTTCTTGTTTTTTCTTTTTTTTTAACGGTTTATTCAAGTTGGCATTCAGATAAAGTCTTCGTTGGTTCATATGTATTTTAAGACTCGTAATCTCTAGTTTCCTCCTCATTTTTTTCTCTGCATCTTGTTTGTTGAAAAACTGAATTGTTTATACTGTAGAGTTTCTCACAGTCTTGATTTTGCTGACTGCATGCCTATAGTGTTAACATGTTTCTTTGCCTCTTGTATATTTTTAAACTGGTGATCAGATCTAGATATTCGATCTGATTCAGATTTGACTTTTTTGGCAAGAAGAGTACTCCATAGGTGGTGGTGTATCTATCAGGAGGCACATAGTATCAAGTTATCTCTTTGTGGTTTAGTGGCCACTGGTGGCCTAAACAGAATTTTGAAGTTTCAAACCAGTCTTAACTAGACCTGAATTCTGTTAATTAATTCTTCTCATTATCATCGTATTTCCTTCTGTTGACCTCCTAATTGGGATACCAAGAGCAATTAAAAATTTGAACCTTATGAGTACAGTGGTTCATAAAGATCAGTGTATTGACTGTTGCAAGGCTTCATATGGGGCTCAGCAAATTTAGGTCACTGCCTTCATGTGTGAAATATTTGTCAGTGATGATGTCCATGGAGTTAACTTTCTCTGTCATCTTTTCATTAACTTTTAGCTGAGGTTCCCCCTAGTTTGAAATATTGTTCAAAGTTCTAGTTCAGTCATATGGTTTCTTGCCCCCCAAGATCACCACCAGCCCCTGAGCTTTGTTATAAAAGAAAACCTCAAAGGAAAAGCTCCAGAGAAAGCTAAAAATAGAGTAAACTGGCTGTACAGGGAGAAGAGAGACCTTCTGATGTGCTTGTCCCAGGAAGTGACGTGGGGACCAGCGGGTCAGCCTCTCGCTGTGCTCGCCGAGGCCGAGGAGAGAGCTGCCCTTCTGGCTGAATGTGAATTTCCCAGTAGGGTGTATTGTTTTATGAACTGTGTTTGATTTATTTGGGCATTTCATGGGAAACAGGTTGTGCTCTGCAGCATTTTGCTACATGTCTTTTTGTAGTTTATTTTTCTTCATTCATTTCTTAAGTCGACTGTCCTGGCTTTGCGGTGTCAAGGCACCTTGTGTTTGGGTCCTTCGGACACAGCCTCACTGTTTTGAAATCGCATCTCTTATACTGACTTCCCTCCCCATATGTGATTGTTCCCCGGTGACAGTCAATAGCGTGAACAAGGAGGTCAGAAGAACGACTCACCTCACTGTACACCGCTAGGGTGACGGGAAACTTTTGAAGGCTGGCTGGCTGCCTCCCACCTGCTGAGAGCCTCCTGGATGGGAGGGGCGAGCTCATACTGGGCCGGAGTCCCGAGTCTTCCTGGTAGGACTCTCTCGGTGCTCAGCGGGTCAGCACTGTGTGCCTTGCCTCGGCCCTTTCTGTGCTAAAGCCCGTCCGTGACAGGAGCATCAGGGCTCAGGGCGTTTTCCTTTTTTTTTTTTCTTTTTACGGCCACACCTGCAGCACATGGAAGTTCTCAGGCTAGGGTTCGAACGGGAGCTGCAGCTGCCGGCCTACGCCACAGCAACACAGGATCCTTAAGCCACTGAACGAGGCCAGGGATCGAACCCACATCCTGATGGAGACTATGTTGGGTTCTTAACCCGCTGAGCCACAACTCAAAGGTTTCTTAATGGGAAGTAAAAGAACCTTTAGAGGACAATGTCTGATCCAGCTGTCATTTTTACAGATGAGCAATCTGAAGCTTAGAGACCATAAGCATGGAGCAGAAATAAAGTACAATGAAATGGTTTATTTATAAAACAGCTGATCAGATTTCTGCTTGATATTCTTTTCTATCTCTGAAAATTTCTTTTGCAAGATAACTTTGAGAAAAATTAGGATATTCTCTACGTTCTTTTGAAGAACTTTTTGAAAAGGATGATACTCTGTGGTTGTGTTTTTCTTTAAAAAACTTCAATGTAATAGAAACGTAATTATCACAGTCCAAGAAAAATGAATCTATGAATTCTTTTAAGTGTTGGTTTCACATTTGATTTGTTCATCTCTGTATTTACTGCTAAGCAGCACAACATTAAAACAAAATTATGTAAAAAAATTAATTAATTCAAATACCACTCTAACAGATTGTTTTTATTCTTCCCAGGTCATCTTAATTTTTATAAATACGTTAATGTAGAACTCACTGTGTGTCATAACTATACTAAGTGCTCTTTACTGAGTGTCCCCTGGGGCACTGTGCATTTCGCTGTATTTATTATCTTTGCATCAATAGTTCCACCAAGTAGGTGCTGTTCCATTTAATAACAAGGAAGTGGAATCCAGAACGCAGTTTGCCCTCACCAAATCCCATAGGTTTTGGTGGCTTTTTGAACCTAAGTGTCTCTGACCCGGAAGCCACTGGCTTTCTCTGTAGGAGACACTGCTTTTCTGATGTGCTGGTTCCCCTCTCCGTCCTTGCCTTCTGTGTACTTTTAAAAGGCCTCTTAGGTACATGGACTTTGTAGAGGAGGTTTCTTTTGCATTCTGTTGCTCCGTTGACTCCTACATAATCTTGCATTTACTCAGTGTGAGATAATTCCCAAAGTGTGTTGTGCTTCTCTGCCTCTTTCACGTCACAGCATACACAGAAAATGACACCATTTGTATAGTACCCTTGGTGAACTGGAGACTTGGGACTTTGGTATAACAATTTATAACATTTCTTTTCTCTTCTTTCTTTTTTTTTTTTTTTTTTGGCATTTCTAGGGCCACCCCCACGGCATATGGAGGTTCCCAGGCTAGGGGTCGAATCAGAGCTGCAGCTGCCCGCCTCCACCACAGCCACAGCAACGCAGGATCCGAGCCACGTCTGCAGCCTACACCACAGCTCACGGCAACACCGAATCCTTAACCCACTGAGCGAGGCCAGGGATCGAACCCGCAACCTCATGGTTCCTAGTCGGATTCGTTAACCACTGAGCCATGACGGGAACTCCCGTAACATTTCTTAATATGTCATGATAAGGAAATCTGTTGAAATCAGACTTTGGCTAATTGTTAGCATTAAAAGTTCATTTCTTAGGCGTTCCCGTCGTGGCTCAGTGGACGCAGGTTTGATCCCTGGTCTCGCTCAATGGGTTGAGAATCTGGCATTGCTGTGAGCTATGGTGTAGTTCACAGACACGGCTTGGATCTGGTGTTGCTGTGGTGTAGGCCATGGTTTTGATTCCACACCTAGCCTAGAAACTTCCATGTGCCATGGGTGCGACCCTAAAAAGCAAAACAAAAAAACCAAAATATTTTAAAATTATAGTTGATTTACAATCTATTAACAATAGATATAGACCAAGAAGTGACGATCAATAAATTAATGAAATCAATTATGTTTTAGGAACATCTAATAATATCAGCTGTATCGATAATGATGATGATTATGATGACAGTCCTGACAAACACACTAGTTAGAAAAATTGTGGAAAATTACAACAAATTCAATAGAAAAACAATATATTTTATGTGTACATATAAAATGTAAATCTTCCCTGATGTTAAACAATATAGACTAAAATGAAAATGTAGATTAAAATGTCTCAGTGGAACAAGAAAGGGCTGTTTTGTGGAGTCACCATAGCATGTGTTCTGGCACCATAGCATGTTTGGGATGTACCAAACTAGTCACTAAATTTAGGAAGCTTATGGAAGGAGCCATGCAAATTAAATATGATGTTATCCATTTAAATTTTTGACTGGTTGCAAAACATTTTTTACTAGCTGTACAAAATTTCCATCAGGAGTTCCCACTGTGGCTCAGCAGGTTAAGGGCCTGTTGTTGTCCCTGTGAGGATGCGGCTTCAATACCTTGCCTGGCTCAGTGGGTTAAGGATCCACTGTTGCCGCAAGCTGAGGTAAGTCACAGATGTGGCTTGGATCTGGTGAAGCCATGGGTGTGGTGTAGGCTGGCAGCCGCAGCTCCAATTTGACCCCTGACCCGGGAACTTGCATGTACTGCAGGTGGCCTAAAAAGGGATTTAAAAAAAAAAGTTTTTTTCCTTCAGAAGATCTTTGCGTCATGCTTGTAACCCATTTGTAATGCAATATACGGTTAAGGAGCTCAGATATAAAGCCCTTTGGCTCAAACATACTAATAGGAAGCACTCAGTAAATGGTGGCTAGGATTATGTTAAGTTGGTGCAGCAAAACGGTTAGGGTATGAGCTTTGGAATCAGATATACCTGCTTGTGTTCTGACTTTGCTCCTTACCTAAGCTTCGTGCAAGTAAGCGCATGGTTCTTAGTGGGTACTTGGGTGACTTTCCCTCGGTCCTCAGATGAGGACCATGTCTCTAGTGAGACCTTACCGTGACCCATCGGGCACTGGATGATCTGATCCCCCTGAACTCGAATCCCGCTTATGCTGCCAACTGGCTGCCACGCCGGCCGCACTGGCCTCCCTGTTTCTCAGAAACCCCAGTTGCTGTTCCCACTGAAGGGCCTCGCCTTGCTTGATCCTCCTGCCTGGACTGTCTTCTGTCAGAGAGCCCCCAGCTGGCTTTTTTTTTTTTTTTTTTTAACTTTCTTTGGGTCTTTATTCAAATGTCACCGCTGCAGTGGAGCACTTCCCGGCCATCCTATCCAAAAACGTGGATGAACTTCCCTCGCTTATTCGTTTTTAAAAATTGAGGTATATTTTACATGTGGTAAAATGCACAGGTCTCAAATCTACAACTGATGAATTTTGAGAGTGTATGCAACCCTATCGCCATCACTTAGGTCAAGAAACAGGATGTTTTCATCGTCCTTGAAAGTTCCTCTCGAACCTTCTCTCCACGGGCAGTCATTCATTATGACTTTGATCATTCTAGATTAGTTTTGCCTGCTCTTAAAATGGAGTGTATTCTGTATACTGTTTTACGTTTGGTTTCTTCAGCAGACCATGTTTTCGAGGTTTATCCATTTTTCGTGTCTATGGAGTTCATTCTGCCTTATGGCCGAGTAGTATTGCATTGTGTGACTGTTCCATAGTTTGTTTATCCTCCAGTTGATTGACATTTTGGTTGTTTCCTCCTTTTTGTGGCTACTATGAATGAAACTGTTAGGAACGTTGCTCTGGATGTCTTTTTGTAGACACAGGTTTTCATTTCTCTTGGGCAGGTACGTAGGATTGAAATGGCTGGGTTGTAGAATTGTACAGTTCTTAACTTTATTAACAACCTGAAGTTTTCCATTGTGGCTGTACCATTTTACCCAAACCTAGCCATGGGTGAGAGTTCTGCTGGCTCTGCATCCTTGTTAAATTTTGATATCGTCAGGGGCTTTTTAAAACTGTTATTCAGTCATTTTAGTATTAGTCATTCTAGTGTTTGTATATTATTATCTCATTGTGGCTTTAATTTTCATTTAGGGATTAATGTTGAATGCCTTTTCACATATTTATTGGTCATATAAGCAAGAGAGAGTGTGTGTAGCATTTAATTCAAATCTTTTGCACTTAAAAAATTTTTGGGGTCCTTTTGATGTGTCCTGTTTTGATAGGTATTATAAATATTTTTCTTCCAGTTTATGGCTTGTTTTATCATGTTCTTATTGTTTTTTTAATAAACTTTATATTTATTTTTTTGAGGTTTAACCAATTCTTTTTTTAAAAAAAACTGTTATAGTCAATTTGCAATGTTCTGTCAATTTCTCCTATGTAGCAAAGTGACCCAGTTATAGATATTCCTTTTTTCATATTATCTTCTATCATGTTATGTCACAAGTGATTGGACATAGTTCCCGGTGCTATACAGCAGGGCCCTATTGCCTATCCGTTCTAAATATACTAGTTTGCTTCCACCAAGCCCAAACTCCCAGTCCATTCCACTCCCTCCTGCCCTTGGCAGCCACGTCTGTTCTCCAAGTCCGTGAGTTTGTTTCTTTTCTGTAGACAAGTTCATCTGTGCCATATATTAGATTCCAGATATAAGTGATATCATATGGTATTTATCCTTTTCTTTCTGACTTACTTAGTATGAGAGTCTCATGTTGCTGCAAATGGCATTATTTTATTCTTTTTTTATGGCCGAGTAGTATTCCACCACACACACACACACACACACACACACACACACACACACACACACACACATCTTCTTTATCCATTCCTCTGTCAGTGGACATTTAGGTTGTTTCTATGTCTTGGCTATTGTGAATAGTGCTGCAATGAACATAGGGGTGCTTATATCTTTTTGTATGAAAGTTTTATCTGGATTATGCCCAGGCGTGGAATTGCTGGATCATATGGTAGTTCTACATTTAGTTTTCTGAGGTACCTCCAATACTGTTTTCCATAGTGGTTGTGCCAATTCACATTCCCACCAACAGTGTATGAGGGTTCCCTTTCCTCCACACCCTCGCCAGCATTTGTTATTTATAAGCTTATTAACTATGGTCATTCTGATTGATGTGAAGTGTACCTCATTGTAGTTTTGATTAATTATCTAATAGTTAGTAACGTTGAGCATTTTTTAATGTGCCTGTTGTCCATCTGTATGTCTTTTCTTGGAGAAATGTCTATTTAGGTCTTCTGCCAATTTTTCAATTGGGTGGTTTTTTTTTTTTTTCTTTGCTGTTGAATTGTATAAGTTGTTTGTATATTTTGGAGATTAAGCCCATGTTGGTTGTATCATTTGCAACTATTTTGTCCCACTCCATAGGTTGTCTTCTTTTTCTTCTTCTTTTTTTTTTATGGTTTCCTTTGCTGTGCAAAAAGCTTGTACGTTTGATTAGGTCCCATTGGTTTATTTTGTTTTTGTTTTTATTGCCTTGGGAAGCTGACCTAAGAAAACATTTGTATGATTGATGTCAGAGAATGTTTTGCCTGTGTTTTCTTCTAAGAGTTTTAAGGTGTCTTGCCTTTTGCTGAAGTCTCTAAGGCATTTTGAGTTATTTTTGTGCATGGTGTGAGGGTGTGTTTTAGTTTCACTGATTTACATGCTGCTGTCCAGTTTTCCTAGCACCACTTGCTGAAGAGACTTTTTCCCAGTTTATATTCTTTCCTCTTTTGTTGAAGATGAATTGATCATTGGTGTCCCGGATTACTTCTAGGTTATCTATTCTGTTCTGTATGTATTCTGGTCTGTATGTCTGTTTTTGTACCAGTACCACACCGTCTTGATTACTGTGGCTTTGTAATACTGTCCAAAGTCTGGGAGAGTTATGCCTCCTGCTTGGTTTTCATTCCTCAGGATTACTTTGGCAATTCTAGGTCTTTTATGATTCCATATAAAGTTTTGGATTGTTTGCTCTAGTTCTGTGAAAAATGTCATGGGTAATATGATAGGGATTGCGTTAAATCTATAGATTGCTTTGGGTAGTATGGCCATTTTTACAGTATTCTTCCAGTCCAGGAGCATGGAATATCTTTCCATTTCTTTGAATCCTCTTTAATTTCCTTGATTAATGTTTTATAGTTCTCAACATATAAGCCTTTCACCTTCTTGGTCAGGTTTATTACTAGGCATTTAATTTTTTGGTGTATGATTTTAAAAGTTTATTTTTTTTATATTCCTTTTCTAATATTTCATTGTTAGTATACAGAAATGCAACTGATTTCTGATGTTAATCTTGTATCCTGCTACTTTGCTGAATTTGTTGATCAGTTTGAGTAGTTTTTGTGTGGAGTCCTTAGGGTTTTCTATATATAGTATTATGTCATCTGCATATAATGATAATTTTACCTCTTCTCTTCCAATTCGGATACCTTTTTTGTTTGATTGCTGTGGCGTTTGGGGTGGAAATGTAAAATTGGGTTGTGATGATGGTTGTACAACTATAGATATAGTAAAATTCATTGAGTTAAAAAAATGGGTATAATAATAATATTCTTCTTAAAGGCTTTCCAGGAGGATTAAATGAATTAATATATGGGACAGAGCTTAACCCATAGTACCAAAAATGTTATTAGCTGGTTAATAACAGTATTTGATATTAATATTATATTAGAATATTACTACTCCTAATTATATAAAATATATAAATATGTGATCATTAATTATATAATTACTGTTCTATTTATTATACTATATTAGGTATATTAATTAAATACACTAGTACTTAATCTGATAAACATCTTTATGGTCACTGCTACCACCGCCTCCATTACTGTTGTGATTATTACTGCTATTTCACAGATAAGGTAGAAAACAGAGAAATTAGATGAGAATTCTTGAACTTTCCACCTCCATCCCCCTCGCCTTTGTCTCCAGCCCTTGGTCTCTTCCCTCTGACTGCAGTGGCCAAGACATGCCTCCTCTAAAGGGAACCTTTCCATCCTTGTTCTGGAACCTTTCTCCACCACCGAACACATTCAGTCTTTCCTCCCCTTTTTCCTTTTATTTGAACCCTTCCAAATGACGTAATCACGCTCACCTCTTCCACTTTACAGCAATGCCCCCCCCCCCAGCCCTCCCTGGCCTCAGTTCTCACCCTGCCTCTTCGCGTCTTAGCCACGCTGCCCACCCCTCACTCTCCTCCTGTTCCCGGCTCCCTTTGCCTCCCTGCTGCCCTGAATGCCTATTCTCCCTCTTCTTTCTGCATTGCCCTTGAGGCTTTGTAACATCAGCCACTCTCCTCCCCCCTTCTGGAAGCCCCTGGATGCTGTTCCTTCCATGATAAATGTCTCTCCCTCTTTCTTCTTTGGTTGCACCGTCCTTGCTTGCACTGCCTTTTCTGCGTGGTCTTTTTTCTTTTTAGGGCCACACCCACGGCATAGGAAAGTTCCCAGGCTAGGGGTCGAATTGGAGCCACAGTGCCGGCCTATACCACAGCCCTGGCACTGTGGGATCCGAACCACATCTACAACCTACACCACAGCTCACGGCAACGCCGGATCCTTAACCCACTGAGTGAGGCCAGGGATTGAACCCACAACCTCATGATTACTAGTTGGATTCACTTCTGCTGCACCACAGCAGGAACTCCATCCTTGCATGGTCTTTGAAAGCTAGAATTTCTCAGAGCTTGGTGCCAGGTCTTTTTTTTTTTTTCCACTCCACACTCTTCTCATCTCTTGTCCACATGCCCAGCTTCAAACAGTCCTCAAAAAGTATTGGCCGCTGTCACCATTATTATTATTATTCACCAATCTTTCTCTTCTTTAGAGGATATTTGAGAAGACCCATGGGAATTTATTTAAATATTGAATATTTTTGTAAAATGAATGACATTATAATTTACTTAAATTTTATTATTCCACTGAAATTAATCTGGCTTTAAAATACAACAAAACCCATAACTTTATTGCAGTAATATATGATTGGAACTTAAAAAGTTGTTGATATGAGTGTACTAGAATTCTGTTATGAATTAGCAATTATCAGAGTGTCCAGATTCAGCAGGGTTTTGACGCTGTACCTGAAGCCATTTCCAGGCATGAGAAAACGGTCATGATAAAGTTAGTAATGACAATGACGGTGATAAGAATTCAGCATAGTCCTAACAGGAGTATCTTCTTTATGTTGAGTTTTCTGTTCCTGAAATTCAGCGGGTTCTCTTAGAATATGATCTCATGGCCTAAAGGAAGGAAAGAGGCCTCTGGAGAGACTGGTGGTTCTCAGTGCATTACACCCAACCACCCAGACACAGACACATACGCACATACAGACGCTCTCATACGCAGACACCCCCCCACACACACACATATGCACATACACACATACGTGCAACCACACATACCCACAATGCATGGACACACACACAGACACACACCAGAAAAAGCAAAAACACAAAAACCAAGGACAAACCACTTGTGATGTCATTTCCACAGAGACCAGCACCGATTTTATAAACGTGACATTGTAGACGCAAACTGTTACATTTAGAAGGGATGAGCAGTGAGGTCCTGCGGTACCGCACAGGGAACTATATCCAGTCTCTTGGGGCAGACGACGGCGGGAGATAAAATGAGAAAAGGAATGGGAGTTCCTGTCGTGGCTCAGTGGTTAACGAATCCGACGTTGCGGGTTCAATCCCTGGCCTCGCTCAGTGGGTTAAGGATCCGGCGTTGCCGTGAGCTGTGGTGTAGGTCGCAGACGCATCTCTGATCCCGTGTTGCTGTGGCTGTGGTGTAGGCCGGCGGCTACAGCTCTGATTAGACCCCTAACCTGGGAGCCTCCATATGCCACGGGTGCAGCCCTTGAAAAGGCAAAAAGACCAAAAAAAAAAAAAAAAGGAATGTATGTATGTGTATGACTGGGTCACTTTGCTGTACAGCAGAAGATGGCACATTGTAAATCAACTATACTTTATAAATAAAGAAATAAATAATGTGACATTAACTCAGAAAATGAAGGGGTCCCACCCACGTTTTGTCATGTCATACAGCATTTGACTGATTTTCATGATGTCCGGCTGCCTTCAGGGAAAGCTCCATGTTGAGTTGCTTTGCCGTCCCTTCCCTCTGACCTGTTCTTCCCCAGCAGCGCTGGCCAGACCCGACGGCGTCTCTGCCAGGGGCCCGTGTGTCTACGCACACAACTTGCCCAGCAGAGGTCTCAGCACAGGGGCAGCACCCCCCTGCCCTCTGCCCCGGGGAGCAGCGAGGTGCTGCCTGGGTTGTGCAGGTAAACGTGTTTAGCTGAGGGCCCACCTGGCCCAGAGAGCATCTCTTTCTCTGGGGCCTTGGTTACCTTTTGATTGGTGATGTTTCCTTGTGGGCTTGAGAGCAGTTTCAGAAAAGGGCTCCCTGTTACCTTCTCACTCTTTGCTGTATGCACTGTTCTGTCCGTTCTCTCCCCTGTCACCAAACACGGATGGCTGTGTGTAGGTGGAGCTGGTGTTGTGATCATCTCCCTGCAGACTGGGACATGCCTGTCCCTAGCCAGCCACCCAGGACACACTCTCTTCTCACTGGACGTGCCTGGGGGTGACTGATGTTAATGTGGATGATTGTATTAAGACAGGGCACTAGAAATTGTTTTCTCGTGTAGTTATGGTCCCTTGCTTGTGGTATAACCAGGAGGTTCGATGGGTTAGGCTGCGTTCTCATTGTTGGTGGTACCATTGGGCAAATGCATATTGAATGCTTCAAGTGTGGAGCTCTGCTCTAGGGCCAGGGGGACACTTAGCCAGTCACCATCCCCATAGAAGTTCAGTCTGGTGGGGGAGTTGACAGTCCGAGACAACTACAGTAACTGCAAAGCACCTGGAAGCCTGGGTGTGCTGACTAACTGCTGGGGAGGGGGGTGGAGGACAGCAAGGCAGCCTTCAGAGAAAAGGTGACGTGTGGACCAGGTCCCTGAGACCACGCAGGAGGTCTGAGCAGGGAAGACATTCCAGGCAGAGAGATGGGTGTCGGCGCGTGGAAGCTGGCCCGGGTGGAGGCCTGTTGCGGTAGCATATAAAAGCTATTGCCACATGTGTGAGCCATTAGGTCGCGCGATCCTGCTCCAGCTACTGTGCACCTCAGGTCATGTCATCCTCATGACCACACAGTGAACAGAAGACTGCTGCTGTTCCCAGTTTGTTTGTTTATGTGTTTATTATGTCCTTTTTGGGCTGCAACCCGCAGCATATGGAAGTTCCCAGGCTAGGGGTTGAATTGGAGCTGTAGCTGCCGGCCTTCGCCACAGCCACAGGAATGCCAGATCTGAGCCGCATCTGTGACCTACACCACAGCTCATGGTATCGCCAGATCCTTAACCCACTGAGCAAGGCCAGGGATCGAATCTGCATCCTCATGGATGCTAGTCAGATTCATTTCCACTGAGCCACGATGGGAACTCCCTGTTCGCATGTTAAAGATGAGGCAGCCCAGGCAGAGAGAAGGAACTGGCCTGGGGCACCGGAATCATTGCATTTTACAACTGGCATCTGAACTCAAACTTTCTGGCTAAGGCTGAATCGGGTGTCAGCAAACTATGGACCACACGTGTCTAGCCCGCTGCCTGGCTTTCAGCCTACAAGCCGAAATGGGTTTTGCACTTTTAATTAGCTGAAAAAAGCAGAGAAACAGTATTTTGTGACATTTGAAACATGAAATTTAAATTTCGGTATCCATAAAACATTCCTGGAACACAGCTGCACTCTCTGGTGTGGCCTGTGGCTGTTCCCGCTGCCACAGAGCCCAGCGCTCACTCGTAGGAGACTAGGTAGCCCACAAAGCCTGGAACCTATTGTCTGGCTCTTTACAGAGAAAGTTTGCCCCCTGCCTGAATCACTGCACCTCATGGTGTATTTTGTTTCAAAAATAGCAGAGACCACTTGTTCACAACAGTACTTGGGCACATGTCCTAGACTTTGAAAACATCTGTTTTCAAGTTTGTTACCTCGTGTCCTCACATCAGCTCCGCGGTGGGAGGAAGCTTAAGTTTGGCGCTCGGCTCAGAAACGTGCTTGTGGGACGGTTGGCTGGACTGTGGACTGAGTTAGCCCTGTCGTTTGTGTTGTGTCTGGTGATGCCCCATTCTGTTCTGGCGCTGGCCCACCACCTCTGTCCTGGACATAAACTGTTTGTGCTTGGGCTCAGGGCCACTCCAAGAAGGAGGCTGCTGGGATGAAAGGAAAGAGCAGGGCGCACACTCTCCCCGACCTCCGGCCGCTCTGCAGCAGGGGCTGCGGCTCTCAGGCTCGCGAGGCCCGTGAAATGCTGTGGGAGTCTTGGGTTTGCTCACAGACGAGTCGGCGCTCGCCATCAAAGGCACCGGGCGTTCCCCTGTTTGTTTCCATTAAGGGTGCCGCCACATTGCCAGGCCACAGGGAACACCTTCGACTAAACGGTGCGTTGTTAATCCTTTTTTCAGGTTTCCACTTGTCTGTTATTCTACCTTTGGAACATGAGGTTTCCACCTTTTTGCTATTCCTCATCTTTTCTTGGGTAGCATGTAAGTACGCAGAAGCTTGCCTTGTTACCCCTAAGCTAGTCGGGGAGAGTAGAGTCTGACTGTCCTGTGTGGGACCTCAGGGATGTTTGTGTTATTTACAGATTTGTTTTATTCATTCCACTGCCCTGCCTTCAGGACGTAGCAGTCTGCAAGTTTCTAAGATTATTGAGATTGATGCTTTTAGGGAAAAAAGAGTTTATTTAGATTTCTAAAGTCTTAACCATTGGCACTTTCTCTTTTTTTTTCTTTTTCTTTTTATGGCCACACCTGGGGCTTATGAAAGTTCCTGTGTTAGTGGTCAAATCGGGGTTGTAGCTGCTGGCCTACACTGTACCTTGCAGCAATGTTGGATCCTTCGCCCAGTGAGTGAGGCCAAGGATTGAACCCACATCCTCGTGGACACTCTGTTGGGTTCTTAACCCATTGAGCCACAAGGGGAACTCCAGCACCTTTTCTTTGAGCCCCAATAGTGAATTTAAATTATCAGCAAAATTGATTATCCTTAAAAAACTAAGAACAGAGCTTTCTTATGAACAGTCATCTCCCTTCTTGGTCACGTATCAGGTAAAGATGAAAACTCGAGTTAGAAAAGATACATGCACCCCAGTGCTCATTGCGTAACTATTTACAGTAGGCAAGACATGGAAACAACCTAAATGTCCATCAATAGATGAAGCGATAAAGAAGATATGGTACATATATACAGTGGAATATTACTCAGCTGTGAAAAATAATTAAATAGTGCCATTTGCAGCAATGTGGATGGACTCTTATACTAAGTAAAGTTAGGAAGAGAAAGACAACTATATGATATCATGTATGTGGAATATAAAAATGATACAAAAACTTATTTACAAAACAGACTCACAGAGAAAATAAGCTTATGATTACCAAAATGGAAAGCAGAGAGAGGGATAAATTAGGAGTTTGGGATTGGTAGATACACACTGTTGTATATAAAATAAATAACAAGAATCTACTGTATGCACGGGGAACTATACTCAACATCTTATAATAACCCGTAATGGAAAATAATCTGAAAAAGAATATATACATCTCTGAAGCACTTTGCTGTATACCTGAAACTAACACAGCATTGTGAATCAGCTACTTCAGTTTTAAAAAATGCAGTACTCCTAATAAGTAAAACAGCACAAAGATTGATTATACCCCAATTTGGTCTGTTAAGGCCCAGCAGAAGTAAGATGCTGCCTTGAGAGAGGTCAGCAATGTTCTGCTCATCGCCAGCGTGTCCTTGGCTGCCAGCAGAGCTGAGGTCAGAGCAAGCAGGAAAGCATCTCTCTGAGTCCAGGTCAGATGCCCGCAGCGCCAGGCAGACACGGGCACGTGCTGGTCAGGACTTCACAAGTGAAGCACCTGGGACGTGTGCTTCCTCTGTGCACAGAAAGAGAAAAATGAGCCTCTGAACCAGCGCTGAACCTGAGTGAGTGCTAGGCGTGGGGAAGGGCTGGGGGCATTCCTGTGAGTGCTAGGTGGCCAAGTGGGTGAAGGCAAGGGTGCGGGATGGAGCCGTCCAGCGACGGTTAGTGGCGTCTGAGGGCCTTGCGACTGTGTGGGCGCTCACCGTGCAGCTCCTTCAGCTTCTGTGTGTTTGAGTATTTCCTTGGTAGACCCTTCGGGGAAATGGCCAGGCCAGGGCAGGGCACAGGAGGGGTGAGGGCTTCGGGGGCGCCTGCTCTGCCGCAGCCGCTCACCACTGTGGGCTGGTCTGGCCCCAGTGCTGCCACGTAGTCTAACTTTTAAAAGGCTCTTTAAATTTGTTTTTTTGTTTTTTTTGTTTGTTTGTTTGTTTGCTTTTTAGGGCCGCACGCATGGCATATGGAGGTTCCCAGGCTAGGGGTCTAATCGGAGCTACAGCCGCCGGCCTATGCCACAGCCACAGCAACGCCAGATCCGAGCCGCGTCTGTGACCTACACCACAGCTCATGGCAACGCCAGGTCCTTAACCCACTGAGCAAGGCCAGGGGTCGAACCCACAACCTCATGGTTCCTAGTCAGATTCGTTCACTGCGCCACGATGGGAGCTCCAAGGCTCTTTAAAATTTTTAATTCATTTTATAACGCTGCATGGGCCAAACTGCTTTGAAGTTACCGCTTTTCTATCCCAAAGGTATAAACTTCAGAGAAGAAATAGGAGGTGTTCTCTGAACTGTAAAGCCACTACTGTCGTCACCAAAAGTGACCTTAGAGAGACTCAGCTGTAGCTGAGACCTGCCCGTGGCCTCGGCTGCCCTGTGCTGAGGGCCGCTGTGCAGCAGTGCTTGCCCGGGCTTTGCTCTGGGCAGGGAGCCTGTGCGGTCACTTGAGGGGGGTTTCGTAGCACAGGCCAGCAGGCAGGACACGCTGGCCCACACTCACATGTCTGTCACCAGCCTTAAGAGCGGTCACAGAGAGAACTCCTCAGAGTCCTTGTTTGGCTCAGTGGTGTCCCAGCCCTCAGGGCCCTGAGCTCCTAAGAGCCTCTGTGTCATCCTTTTTCACCTTTGGCTTCTCACCAGCTGCCTGTCCCTTCTGCCTCAGGAGTGCCCCTCGGACCATCCCTCCCCGTGTCCCCACCGCCTGTACATCCACTCAGGACCACGTCCTCTCTCGTCTCGGGTGTACTTTCCCCAGCGTGGGGAGTTTTTCCTGCAGGGGGTCAGGCTCCCTACCGTCATGCAGTCCTCGCTCTGCAGTGGTGACACGGCCATCCCTGCTGCCCTCGGGAGAAGGACAAAGCCTTTCTCGTGGGGCGGGGGGGGGTCCTCGTTGCTGCCAGTTTTCCCCGCCAGCCCCTCCTCCCTTGTCCCGTTAGTCGCGTTAGCTCCAGCTCCTCGGGGGCAGGTGAAGCCCTGTTTGGATTTTCACATGTGCCCCACACCCGTCCGAGTACAGACACGCCAGACTTCTCACTGTTCCAAAAAACTACTTTTTTCTCCCCTCTAGACCTTTGTACATCCCGTCCCATTTCTTTGGATTCTCTTTATCCCTGCTTTTCCAACTGACAGCTCCTTCTCCTTCATAACTCGGTTAAATACAACCGCAGAGTTCCTGTTGTGGCTCGTCAGGTTAAGAACCCGACATGGTCTCTGTGAGTTAAGGATACAGTGCTGCTGTGGCTGTGGTGAAGGCCGGCAGATCCCAGTCCTGGGAACTTCCGTATACTGCAGGTGTAGCTGTAAAAAAAATAAATAAATAAAATAAAATCCCTTCTGGGAAGTCTGCCCCGTCCCTTCCAGGGTCAGTGACTCCTCACCGTGTGCCGTAACGCTGTTCCTGTCTCTTATTTTGTGTTAGAGTATGGTTCCTGTTACATGTTTCTTTTAAGTGACTTTTTTCTGCTACTGAATGCAAAGTCTTACTCATGGTTGATTCCCACCTCCCCCCCCCCCCCCAGGGCTGTGTCTGGCACAGTATAGACCTCAGTAAGTGTTTTGTTACATGAACAAATGAGAAGTAAGTTACATTTCAGGAACACCTCACTAAGATAAATCCTTTCTTTCTTTCTTTCTTTCTTTCTTTCTTTCTTTCCTTCTAACAGTCTTACCTGCAGCATATGCAGGTTCCCAGGCTAGGGGTAGAATCAGAGCTGCAGCTGGGGCCTACAGCACAGCCCCAGCAACACCAGATTCTTAACCCACTGAGTGAGGCCAGGGATCAAACCCACATCCTCACAGAGGCAGTGTCAGGTCCTTAACCTGCTGAGCCACAACAGGAACTCTGACCTGGATGCATTCGTAACCTGTTACTTGGTGGTGCGAGTAGGCATCAGCCCTGGAACTGAAATCTGCCCTCTAGGATTCTTTGCTTGTCCTCACAGTAGACTTGATGGACCCTCTGCCGCCAGTGACCCTGTTGTGGTAAAAGCTGGGCTGCTAGCACACAACCTCCTTTGGGAGCTGTTCTTCTCAGCCTGACGCCTTCTGCCCCTTTCCTCTGATACTGCCTCCAGTTTGCTTCCTTTTCTTTCTCTTAGAACCTGACTGTTGTGGTTTGTTGGCATCTGTTGGAACTTACATAGAGTTTATCCTGTATTTGTGTTTACTTTAAATTATGTAGTGTTTTGCCCTTTCTTGTGCTAATCCTTGGAGGCTAAACTGCCTAATAACACAATGATAGTCATAGTGGCAGCAAACATATGGTATTTAGCCATGTACTGGGCACTAAGTGCTTTTACGTCCCTGAGAGCTCCTTTGTCACCTGTGGCATAGGTACCATGATGGCTGGTAATTTTACAGAAGAGGGAGTGGATGCCCAGAACCCAGAGCTGTGCTTGGTGGTCCTGGGGGTAGCCCCGGGTGGCTCATCCCACAGTCTGCACCCCGCACCCTGACCAGGAGGGTTGTCCCACAGTCTGTACCCCGCACCCTGACCGGGAGGGTTGAGCCCTTGCCCCTCAGCCCTGCTCAGTGGAGGACTCTGCATGCGGGAGGCGGGATAGTGACAGGGGCCGTGCGTTAGGAGCTTTGCCAGTGCCACACTCTTGATGAGATGTGCTGGGGAAGAACAGCTTCGTGTTTACTGTCATCTTTTAGGGATAAAATTTGCCATCTTGGTTTATTCCTTCTGAGAATCTCATCTTCCTGTCGTTTCTTCGTGGCCTTTCCTCCTTCTTCGGCTTCTCTTTCTGAGGCTCACCGGCAGCTATGGAGCGCTGCCCACACCGTCGCTTTCTGCCCGCATTCCTGCTGCCAGCAACACGCTTGTTTCTGGGCGTGGGATGAGCTGGAGGGCGGTGGGGAAAGCCCGCTCCCTGGGATGGCCGTTTACTCTCCACACCAAACCGGCCGCGAGTGGCCCCGAGGGCTGTGGTTAGGACACGTAGCCACAGTATGAGGGAGGTTTCTAGTCTGGATTCAGGCTGATAAACAGCGTGGTAGCCCAAGCACTTTAATGGATCTCTGTGTTTTGTGTTTAGTTAGGAGGGACCAACTCACATCAACCAACTGGCCATGTTCCTCATGGGATTATTGGAGAGCTAGACTAAAATCAGCTTACCCTGTAGATGCTAAAGCAAAGCTGTTTTTAGGAAGAGAGTATCAGGTATTAAAAATGTTCCATGGCTCAAGGGGTATCTTGGACTGTGAATGGTGTTTTGGAGACCTCTAAATTGGTAGGTAGAAAACTTAGGTGGTTCTACAACTGAATGAATACATAGCCTTAAGTAATTCATTTCATGTTTCTGGGTCTAGTTTCTGCATCAGTAAAATGGGAAGTCCCAGTGCTTACTGCTCCAGCTGCCACACTCTTTCCATCTCCTACGGCTCTGTCAGTGTGCTTTTCCCAGGGCGTCTCTTAAGGTCAGGTGTGTTCAGGCGAGTCATTCTACTGCTGGCTGTGCCTCAGCCCTTACTGCAGAGTTTGTAATAGGAGAACCTCACAAGTGCTGTCTTACTTCTCTGCAAGTGTCAGGCTGACTCATCCAGGTACACTCTTTAGACCTGAGAGAAACTCATGCTCAGGATTTACCATAATTATTAGGCCTTCCTTATTATTCTGCAGGATTAGGACTAATGACAAGTGACAGAGTAGAGATTTGGAGGTTGGAACTATATAACTTGAGTTGAGAATAAGCATGGGCTTTGAGAAGATGCAGCTTTTTTTCTGCGCCCTCCCCCCCTTTTTTTTAGGGCCACACCTGCGGCACATGGAGGTTCTCAGGCTAGGGGTCAAATTGGAGCTGTAGCCGCCAGCCTACGCCACAGCCACAGCAACGCTAGATCCAGGCAGCATCTGTGACCTGCACCACAGCTCACGGCAATGCCAGATCCTTAACCCACTGAGCAAGGCCAGGGATCGAACCCGCAACCTCGTGGTTCCTAGTCAGATTCGTTAACCACTGCGCCACGACGGGAACTCCTCTGGACCCTTTCTTCATCGTCATCTTTCTTCTTGACTTTTCAAAAACCTGCCTTACTAATGACAAGAGTTAGATCAGATGTACAGTGTTTATAGTAGAGAAGTTGCCAAGGTAATACGTATAAGACCGTTGTCTTCATTAAGTGCGTGGGGAAGGTTGGGGAGCGATGTTTGAAGGTGAGGGTTTGAGGCACTTAGAGGACGTCATGTTAAGACCCAGAATGAGCAAAGTTTTGAAATCTAAATACTGTCAACCCATAGGCAGCACGATACTTGCTCTTAAATCAAGGAAGCTTCCTCTGACTCCAAATTGTGACCGTTACAGTCTGGGGGAATGCGCCGCCTGCTGGGAGAAAGGTCTTGGTCGCTGTGGCCTCCATGCAAGGCTCTTCTCTTCTGCCGTCTGTCCTGGCTCCTTCCTCTGGAAGGCTGTCGGTCCGTGTCCAGGGCCGGCGTGACCACTGAGTACAAAATCAGATATGGCGCCGACCCTCTGGGAGCCAGACTGTGCCCGTGGGGCTGTGAGGCTTTGACGCAGGGCTGGCAGCGGCTGGAGTCACCTGTCGCCCTGGAGCGGTCAGGCTGCTGGCGTGTTTCTCCCTGAAGTGGTGGTCACACGGCGTCACAGTCGGGGTGGAAGGTCTGACTCAAGTGCAGGCCCAGGGCTCTGAGCAACTGCATGTTCACGCCCTCGCGTCATGCTGGTCTGCTGCCAGTCGAGGTTTCCCAATGTGCTGACTGCTTTATCACCTGGAATTTACTGGTATAAATCCCTGTCTTGTGACGAGGCTGCTTTCTTGGAACAAGGGGACTTGGCTTAGCAATGTCGTCATTCTGTGCTGCCCCCAAGCTTCAGCTCAGTCCTTAGCCAGAAACCCTTCAGCAGCATGCCTAGGGTGACAACACAGGCCAGTCTTTCAGGGCCCGTGCTCTTTGCTGAAGATAGAGTTAAAAACCTTCCAAAACCTTCTGTTAAATGTAGCTGTAGCTTAAGAGGTGGTACAGTTAATTTTCTGACCACTTTTCATCCATCAGAGAGGAGGGGACTCCTGCTGTGATTTTGCTAGTACCAAGGAGTGAGGATGGGCAGGCCCGCCAGGCTCTGACTTCCTACTCTGTGCCAGCTGGATTTGCTTCCTGCACCTTCTGTGACAAAGCACCATAAACTGGGTGGCATAAAGCAGCAGAACTCTCTTATCACACAGCTCTGGAGGCGAGAAGTCTGAAGCAACGGTGCTGAGTGGGAAAGCTGTTCTTTGCCTCTTCCAGCTTGTGGTGACTGCCGTCCTCCTTGCGGCCACATCACTCGGGCCTCTGCCTCCTCTTGTGTCTTTTCAGTCCCCCCTGCCTGCCTGCCTGCCTGCCTGTCTGCCTCTTTTAGGGACACTTGTCATTGATACAAGTTTGGGAGCATAGAGGACAAACAGTCCAGCATCACCGTCTCCCAGCACTTTGTCAGCCTGACTTGTTGAGATCAAGACAAGCGTGGGCTGAAAGATCCAGACCCGGAGGTGTCGCCTGCCCTGGTGTGGACTGGGCTCTGTGGGGAGACGCTCTTCTGGGCCAGGGCAGGTGGTCTCGGCAGTGTTCTGAGACACGGCAGCAAGGTAGCGCTGGGAGCAGCGGCACTTGGTGGTGGTGACAGTCGCAGGCTATTTTGGGAACGGTCGAGGCTTTGTTTTGCAAGGCCTCCTCTGCGTGCCCAGATTTAGCTCTGGCACTGATCAGCCATCAGCCGCCTTTGCTTTGTATCAGGTGCAGCAGCGAGCTCGTAGTGCTCGCTCCCACTGTATCGGCAAAATCGGGGACTTTCCCTTGGGGGTGGCTTGTCATGGCCGCGGGAGCGTGACATTCTCATTTTAGGAAGCCTTAAATTATCATCTGGCATTTTTTCTGATAGCTCCCTGGACTAAGAAGTAAATAATTCTGGTTTCTTAAGGAGCTTAGAACAAGTTGTTACTTTAGTAACATTTGTGTGTCTTTGGGGAAACAAAATAGAAAGAAATGGACATAAGCGGAGACCAGGAGCAGGGTTAAATGCAAAGGAGCCTTTTCCCCTGCTGTCACAGGTAACGTCAGAAACCGGTTAGCCTCCTCTGCCTGCGGAGAGCAGGACCCAGCATCTCTCCAGCATCTCTTGGGCAGGCCGGGTACCGCGGCACAGAGGCGCGGCGGCACCGCTGTGTGGGCGGCGGGGCTGCTCCTGCGCGCGCTGCGTCGTCCCGGGTGAGTCAGCCGCACAGCTGCTGCCCCGGCAGGCAGAAGGGCGTCTAAATTTAGTCGTTACTGATCGAGAGGCTTTTCAGGGACTTGCGTCTCTCCTCCCTGGCTTTAGTCCTGTTCCTTCTTCTGGAGGAAGAAAACCTCCAGAAGAGAACGGTCACTCGGTCACTCCCGGCTGGTTCCCAGGAGTGTCCTGCCCCCTTGTGGGTGGGGCGGCCGTGAC
The DNA here is from genome assembly GCA_004024745.2 of Catagonus wagneri. Lineage (NCBI taxonomy): Eukaryota > Metazoa > Chordata > Mammalia > Artiodactyla > Tayassuidae > Catagonus > Catagonus wagneri. Next base: position 131,139 of record PVHT021183595.1, read on the forward strand.
CGCGTCTCGGCCTAACCGCTGCACACATCACTTTCTTCACATGCCCCTCACCTCTGCAACCCGCGGGGTCCTGGACGTTAGAGAGGGAGTTTGCCGGGTCAGACTTGGCAGGCAAGCTCGAGGCCTTGCTAGTTCAAGGCCATTTTAACCAAGCTGCCTGCCTCCCAGAAGGCGCTGGAGCAGGGAGGCAGTGGCCACTCAGGAGGGAGCAGAGTTTACGCTTTTTTCCTGGGGAAGCTGTGGCCGTTTCTTAAACCATTGGCTTAGCAGCAGCGGCAGGATTTACCTCCCTGAAGCCCCACAAAGTCCTGCTCAGACCAGTGCCTGGTGCTCAGTCCAGGCTCACCCAGACCCGCGCGCACTGGCAGGGTGCTGCCGAGCTCGGGTCTGGCGCCTCTGAAGTGGCGCTCTTGACCACTGCCATCCTGCGCTTTGTGGAGGGCGTGGGGGCTCAGCTCACACCTGTCCTGCTTTGTCTTCTCTGAGACAGCTTCGGAGATTGATGCTCTGAAATCACATTGCCGATTAGGCCAGCTTTTCGTTGTTTTGTCTCACGTCCTCACGGTGTCATTCTTATAAAATCCATATCAAGGGAGTTCCCGCCATGGTGCACTGGGTTAGGAATCCAGCTGCGGAGCTGGGGTCACTGCAGAGGTGGGGGTTCGATCTCCAGCCAGGCAGCAGTGGGTTAAAGGATCCAGCCTTCCTGCAGCTGTGGCTCAGATTCAGTCCCTGGCCTGGGAACTTCCATATGCCACAGGTGTGGCCATAAAAAGAAAAAAAAAATGCTATCTCCAGGATTCGAGGCTCATAGATAGAAATTATCATGAAACTGAAAAGGAGGAGAACTAAAGTTACGAGGGGGTCAAGGAGGTCAAGCACAGGAAGGGAGAGAAATAGGAGGGATGGAAGGAGGACAGACAGGTTTTCTCCCGTTTGATACCTGGACTAGCTGGGCTTATTTTAGCCTCTGGAATTTGGCTGCTGTCATCTTCAAAGGGCAAAGCATGATCTTGCAAACATGGGCTTCCAGCACTGGCCGAGTTTTCAAGCTGTCCTTCTTTGAGAGCCAAAGACATTTTGCAGTCAGGCAAGAAGCAGCTGGCCCAGCCACTTAACACAAGTTCAGACAGCACACTGGACCTTGACACAGGAGTTTATCAGCACTTTCTTGTCCTGGGACTTGAGTACTTTTTTGAAAAGTACCCCTTCCATCCTTTCGTTTAAATGCTTAAACTTTTTGTTTTTGTTCTTTTATTTTTACAGCCCCACCTGCAGCGTATGGAAGTTCCCAGGCTAGCGGTCGAATCGGAGCTGCAGCCACCAGCCTGCACCACAGCTCACAGCAACACTGGATCCGAGCTGTATCTGCGACCTATGTCGCACCTTGTGGCAACGCTGGATCCTTAACACACTGAGCTGAGCGAGGCCAGGGATCGAACCTGCATCCTCATGGATACCGGTGGGGTTCTTACCCCGCTGAGCCGGCAATGGGAGCGCCCTCATTTAAAGTCTTTATTAACGGTTTTTAGTTAGGTGCCCTGCAAGGGCTTGGCTAAATCTTGCCCTATAGGATTGCAGACCGATGCACATGCAATGTATTAGGAATTTAGCGATGAGCATAATTATGAAATAGTTTATAATATTCTGAATAGGAATGAATATTTTACGTGATAAAGAAGTATAAGTGGGGAAAGCTTGGGAGTTTCTGTTGTGGCATAGCAGAAACAAATCCAGCTAGTATCCATGAGGACACAGGTTTGATCCCTGGCCTCGCTCAGTGGGTTAGCGATCTGGCATTGTCCTGAGCTGTGGTGAAGGTCGCAGAAGCAGCTTGGAGCCTGTTGGCTGTGGCTGTGGTGTAGGTCGGCAGCTGTAGCTCCAATTCGACTCCTAGCCCGGGAACTTCCATTTGCTGTGGGTGCAGCCCTAAAAAGCAAAAAAAAAGAAAAAAAAAAAGAAGAAGAAGAGGAAGAAATGGGGAAAGTTGTAGAAGTTGATAAACCTAAGAAAACATCATAGAGGAAATGTAATGTGGGGCTGCTTCTTGCATTGAGTCATGCAGATCTTCCAATTGCTAGTACGTGTCAGTATACAATGTCAAAAAATCACCTTTATTGATAATCCCATTGATCGCATCAGAAAACAATATTAGGAAGCCGTCAAGCTCATGGTAGTGGGACTGTTTCCCAAAATTCTGATTATACTTGGATGGTCACGTTTTATCATTGGCAGCAAATGCTAGTTTTCTTTTCCTGAAGTAACAGGCTCACCTTGTTCACGTTCGGGTCTTAATCATCATAATTTAGCTGTCAGGTGTTCTTTTGAGTAAAAACAGCATTCCATGAAAAAAGCTGCTGGTTTCTCTCGCTGCTCGGATGCTCAGGTGCTTTTGCTCTGAGATGCTGGCGGTGCTTTGGTGTGCGAAGTGCTTTGTGTGTGCCTGCTGTGTTGTCCCGCGGGTTACTCGGGAGGAGTTGAGGTTCAGTCGAACGGATACAGTTTACAGCGTCATCAGGTTCATTCTGCAGTGACACTGGCCATTTGCAGTTTTGTATCACCTGCAAACACGTGGCCGGCAGAGCGCAGTGAGCCTCCCCGGGCCCTGTGGAGCCCGGGAGTTACCCCCACCCTGGCTTTGCATCATCAGTGCAGACGTCCACACAGGGAGAACTTAAATGTCATTACAAAAATCATTTTGATCCAGATAAGTGTTTCTCAGCTGAAGTTTTAACTTTTGGAAAGGAAAGGCTTGAGACAAATTTTGAAAAGAGGAACCTCGTTTGTTTCTAGTTCCTGAGTCATGGCAACTGTTTTGGAACCGCCTAAGCCTTGCTAATGGTGACCTTTATCAGTGTGGGTGTCCTTTTTGCTCTGTGTATAAGTTAAGATGGCCTTTTGGCCTTTGCGGCGCTCACGTCTATCTGTAGCTGTTTCTCGTCGGCTCACCGTAGGCCTAAAGCCTCTCCTCAGAAAGGCCCTCTGCTCTCTCCTGATTGTTGCTGGGAGCTGGGCTGCTAAGGACCCTGACCATCCACGCCTCAAACACACTTGGCTAAAGCTATTCAGAAGAGTCGTGGAAAGAAAAGACACTTCTGTTTTGAAGAGTCACTGCTCCCTTTCTTGCCAAAGCAACCCTGGAACTTTAAACTACATCTTCCCACAGAGAAGGTTGCGTTTGATCCCATGTGACTATTTTCCCTTAAAATCCTTAGGCAAACTTGTGGTTGCTGACATACCCTCTTTTTTATAACAGAGTGATGCGACAGCTCACCCACTTACAGTGCTTTAGAAACCAGTTTGCTTCCGTAACCCTAGCGGTACTGTAAACAAGATTACATAGCACTCTGCCTGTTTCCCAACTGAGATTTGAGGCATGGAGAGAATCCAGGGGCTTGCAGGAGGTCACCAAGCCGACAAGTCACACCCTGGACACTTGACCGTGTGCAGGAAGTAGTTACCTGTCTGTCGCTAGGGCCATGCACGGTCAGTGCCCGACAGCGGCTGGCGCACAGTGGGACTCAGTAAGTCCGCGTTGAGTAAATGGGTGCACCTTTCCTTTCAGGCTTGTATTGATGAGAATCTGGACATGGTGAAGTTCCTGGTGGAGAACAGAGCCAATGTCAACCGGCAGGACAACGAGGGCTGGACGCCCCTTCATGCGGCGGCTTCCTGTGGCTACCTCAACATAGCAGAGTGAGTCTGTGCGGCTGTGGCCTGTTTGTAGCCTCGTTTGCGTTGTGCGCTTGAGCGTTTGAATTTCATAGGTAGTTGCAACCTGTCTTTACTGTAAGTTCTTAAAGTGGAAAGGTGAATTGTTTTTCAGGAATAATTGGTACTGCTAAATCTGTAGTTTTTTTAGTTGAAGTTTTTTTGTTTGCTTCTATTTTTAGGTCATTCATTTTTGTTGGGATGTGCAGAGGTGGTTTGACTGTTGCGCTGTCTGGGTTCTCTTTGAGCGACTGTAGCTGGACACGTGGGCGGGCCTGGAGAATTTTTCCAGGTCTCTTTGTAAACCTGTCTTGCCGTTTTAGAAAAAAAGCAGTGCTTAGTGCAGACGATGGCGGAGGACGCCTGGCAGACTGATCACAGAGCGTGTGTGGGTGACAGTAGAAGAGTGAGCTGGCCTGGGGCGGGGGGGCACCGCTTCGCCGTTGGGCGCCCTCCCTGCGCAGGGAACCCGGCACATGGCAACCCGGGGAGCAGCACTGGGTAATGTCTGCCGAGTGAGGGGGTGATCCGGGAGGTCAGGAGAGAGAGACTTGAAACACCGCTAAGATGAGACCTTTGAGTATATTCTAGATGAGGTCAGTTTAGATTGCTAAGGTAAATTCTCTAAACAAAATCACGATATTCTGTGGGCCTTCGAAAAATCCGATTGCTTGTTATTAGGTTCCATCCCATTCCTCCTCTTAAGCAAACAGCCCGCAGACTTAGGCTGGCAGCTCTGCAGCGGCCTGGGGACGGCCTCCCTTGGAATCTGCTTTGCTGGGTATCCTGGGGAGGAGTCGAACGCCTGCCGCCTGCTGGGTCAGAGCCAGAGCAGCGTTAGGCAGCAGCTCTGCCGTCTGGGCTGCTTGTCTAAAGGGTCAGCGTCTGGACTGCCCGTGGCCGGAGGGAGTGAGCATGCAATTTGCTTCGGTCTTGGCTCCGGTCAGATTCAGTAGTCAGCTCCCTCCCCTCCCGGGGCTGCCTGCTTCCCAGGGTCTCGGAGGAGGCTCTGACTCTCAGCCCCGTCCACAAATCCAGCACTTGAGTATCCAAGAGACTTTTGTAGAACACGTTAGTTCGTCGTCATTGGTATTTGATTGTTTGTGGTTTTGAGCTCTCCCAACTCTCTCATCCAAGAATTTCACTTTTTCCCATTGGAACGTTAACAGGCAGAGCCCATGCTTAGAATTAGGATCGCTTGTGTTGGCTTAGTCCACGGAGTCTCTTTTTTCCCTCCTTTTGTGAAACTGAGTACAGAGAGTGATTGTAAGTGCTTTCTCCCAGTACTTTGTTTAATTCACCTCTGTGGATGAATGCAGTTCTTTGGAAATAAGTTCAGAATTTAACAGTCTCTTGCCCAAGTAAATGTTACCTTGAATGAAATGAATTGGTGAGAGTTACTGTGGCTCATACAAATGATTACTAGTTAGACATAGGGAATTCTGCCCAGGAGAGGTGACCTAGGCCAGAATCCTGTGTCTGTCTGTCTGTCTGTCTCTCTCTCTATCTTCTTCCCTCCCTCCCCCTTTCCCACCTCCCTCCCACCTTTCTTTCCTTCCTTTCTTTCTCGCGTCCATGGCCTGCAGAAGTTCGGGGCTGGGGACTGAACCACACCACAGCAGTGACAACGCTGGATCCTTAACCCACTGAGCCACCAGGGAACTCCCAGAACCCCTTATCTTTCATTGTGTCTCATCATTAGACAGCCTTGACTTTGCTGTTATTATTTACTTATGTGTGGCCTGAGCCATCATCTTCTAGTCAACTAAAGAACCCCACTGCTTATGTTACTCATTTTGGTTGCTTTACCTTGGGGCCTATGAACAGTGTTTGTTTGTTTTCAGATTTTTTTTTCTTTTTCCCTTTTTTTTTTCTTTTTAGGGCCACACTGTGGCATATGGAGGTTCCCAGGCTAGGGGTTGAATTGGAACTGTAGCCGCTGGCCTACACCACAGCCACAGCAACACAGGATCCGAGCTGCATCTGCGACCTACACCACAGCTCACAGCAACGCCAGATCCTTATCCCACTGAGCGAGGCCAGGGATCGAATCCACATCCTCATGGATACTAGTTGGGTTCATTACCACTGAGCCATAACAGGAACTCCTAATCTGAGTTTTTGATCACATTTCATTTTCTTTCTTCCTCCCTTTTAGGATAGTAGCCAAAAGACGTTATATCTATGAGGGGTAGGAAGAACACAGAGGCCTTATTTTTATATTAAAGGGCCAGTTTCCTGAGCTAATGGGCCTCTGAGCCTCAGGTACCTACAGAGACTCTCAGGAGTGGGTATTACTTCAGGTTGATATTTATTCTTTTTTTTTTTTTTCTTTGGTCTTTTTACCTTATCTAGGGCCGCACCCACGGCATATGGAGGTTCCCAGGCTAGGGGTCTAACAGGAGCTGTAGCTGCTGGCCTTCGCCAGAGCCACAGCAACGTGGGATCCGAGCCGCGTCTGCAACCTACACCACAGCTCATGGCAACGCCGGATCCTTAACCCACTGAGCGAGGCCAGGGGTTGAACCCGCAACCTCATGGTTCCTAGTCGGATTTGTTAACCACTGAGCCACGACGGGAACTACAATATTTATTCTTGTTCAGGTAAAAAACTAAAGGGGTGCCCCCGCCCCGTGGTGTAGGAGGCAGTCTTACTTAACAGTAATCTCTTTCTGACTCATGGCGAGCAGATTACTTTCTGAAAAGGAGTCTTCTTGATCATGGGTCTCAGAACATGTCAGAGAAGAAAAAGCAGGGACCCGAATGCCCGGTTGACATTGGGCTGGATCCATGAGGGGAGCATAGATGTCAGCGCAGAGCGGTGAAGATGTTTGACTTCTTTCAGGCAGTGCTGTGGATTGCCAGGAGAAAGTGTCAGATGTCCTGATGACAGTGAGAGAGACACAGCTGTGGTCCTTAAGCAGCGTTGAGCCTGGTCAGGTGGCTGTGTCCCGATCTGCCTGTGTCGCCAGGGAGGTCCAGACTTAGTCCCGGGGAGGGCGGAGCTAAAGGAAGGAGAGGGAGATGGGGCTGGCAAGAACAGACAAGGCATTTTCCGTGGACCTTGAACCATAGGAAGAACTTCTGGAAGGGGAGGGGGGCACGTGTTTCCTCAGTTGGAGGAAGTGACTTGAGCTGTGGGAGAGCTGAGTGATTGGAGCGCAGGGCAGTTCAATCTAAAAAGCACGACTTGAGGGCTTACCAGGTGTACTATTTGCACTTTGGTTTCTCAAGGTTGAGGTGGTGTAGTTGAATATTCTTTGGCCTGAAGAGGAGGCATCAAAAGAGAGGAGATTATAGTATGTGGGGCAGAGGCTGGACAGGGGACGGTACTTAACAGTGGTGAGAGCAGCCACAAGGGACTGTGCTTACAGTGACGAGAGTAGCTGGACAGGGGACTGTGCTTACAGTGACGAGAGCAGCTGGACAGGGGACTGTGCTTATAGTAACACAGTGACAAGAGCAAATGGAGGTGACTGGTCTTGGTGCCCTTGGAGTCTATTAGGGAGAGACGGAGACAACTGAAACTTAGGCCTGTGAGTGATGTGGCATCAATGTGTAAGTTAAAAACATTTATTGAGGCACTGTTTATACCAGGTGCTAGGCAATGAGAAATAAAAAAACGTGGTCTTAATTTAGTCTTTGTTGATTCTTTCTCCCCTGCCAACTTCTTGAATACAACGGCCCTGTAGTGGTTATCTTTTTAAGATCTTCTGCAGTGTCTAAAACATGGGTAAGAAACCAATAAATGCTTACTGAATTGTTGAATGGTTGAAGTCTAATTTAAATAGTTTTTCTTTCTCTAAATACTTGCAAATATTCGATGGAGCTCCAGGATAGTGGGAATTCTCACTGGCCCAGAAGTAACTTGATTTAGTGCAAAGATGAACCAGACATGAGGTCAAAAGACAGGGGCCATAACCTGCCACCTGCCGCTAATGCTGTCCACACCGCCTGTTTCATCAGCTTGTGTAAGACTCATTGTGTAATTTCACTTGAAAGTACTTTGAAAATCAGAAAGGATCTGTGTAAGATATTAAAATGATCAGATCTTTCTTCTTTAGGATCAAGTATGATATTTCAATATAGTATTAATTATTTAGAGTTGAACTTTTTTTTTTTTTTGTCTTTTTGCCTTTTCTAGGACCACATTCATGGCATATGGAGGTTCCCGGGCTAGGGGTTGAATCGAAGCTGTAAGCCGCCGGCCTATGCCACAGCCACAGCAACGCCAGATCCGAGCCGCGTCTGCAACTTACACCACAGCTCACTGCAACGCCGGATCCTTAACCCTCTGACCGAGGCCAGGAATCGAACCCACAACCTCATGGTTCCTAGTCGGATTCGTTAAGACTGAGCCACGATGGGAACTCCTAGAATTTAACTATTTCTTCAGTGATTTAGTTTCCTCTTAAAGTATAGATTCCATGTAGATGGCTAGTTGAAGGGAGAGTTTTGTGGCGGCATATTTAGGCAGATTCATGAACATTTTAATGCATCCTCTGTTTTTCTCTTTCCATGCCCCAGTGCTACTCAGTATACTCTTCTGGTGGCATAGGCAGAGTTTCTGTGAGAATTCCCTTCCTACATATCTTTTGGGGACTCTGCTCTCAGTATTGTAAGTGTAGAAAGTCCTTTTGGGAGCCTGGGTCTGGCTCTTGGTGGTGGTGGGTTCGAGCCTTCCTTGTGGTATTGGAGGGTCTCTTGCTGTCCCGGGCCGGAGAGGGTGGGTCAGAGGGTGAAGTAAATTCTATTCATAGGCGTTGTTCTCATCAAGAACTAGAGACGCTCTCGTCCTGACTGTTGAAGGCTGACGGAGTGAGGACCTGCCAGTGGCCCTCCTCTAGGACCGCTGTGAAGACCCCAGAACAGAGGCCTCGCTCTGCACGGAGCCCCAGGGCTGGACCGGCGGAGGTGGTGCTGATCCTGGGTCTTGTCTGCACAGGTACTTCATTAACCATGGAGCCAGTGTGAGTGTGGTGAACAGTGAAGGTGAAGTCCCCTCTGACCTCGCAGAAGAGCCTGCCATGAAGGATCTGCTTCTGGAGCAAGTGAAGAAGCAAGGTGAGCTCGGGGCTAGCGGGGCAAGGAGACGTCAGACTGGGCTCTGCCCCGCCGAGCCGTGCTGCAGCGGGAGCCCTGAATTACTCGCGCGGGAATAGGCCGGATGCCAGAAGGACAGTCCCCCTCGGTTCTGCCGTGGGGGCTGTGTGCCCGCTGTCGAGCTGGGTGACCTGGCTGTTCCTTAATGGTGCAGATCAGACTGATGAGGAGCCCGGATGTTTCCTGTGTGCAGGGGCCTGGGCCTGGCTCCCGGCTGTCAGGTCTAAGGGAAGGAGGAGGTGTGGGGGCCGTTTGAGTGTCGGCCAGATTCCCTTTATGACTTTGCGTCTTTTCTCTTGTTGAGAGCTGAAAGTGGTGCTGGTAAAGGCATTTATTAAGCCTCTGAAATGGTCTTTAACCATACCAGGCGTGAAAATTATTCTGGTGGTTTGTTATGGTCAGGAAGCTAACTTAGAAAAATAAACTCTAAAAATACTTATTTTATATTTTCAAAACAATCCATTTCAGAGAACACACAGTGCACTTATATCTTTTATACTTATATCTTTTATGCTCATAAGAATTAACTCAGAATGGAGTCAAGACGCACACATCAGCCCTGAAACTATAAAACTCCTGTGAGGAAGCAGGGAACAACCTTCTTGACAGTGGTCTTGACAATGACTTTTTGGATATGACACCCAGAGCACAGGCAACCAAAGCAAAAATAAGTAAGTGGGTCTACCGCAAAAGAAAAACCTCCTGCACAGCAAAGAAGCAGCCAACAAAAAGCAAAGGCAGCCTATGGAATGGGAAAAAATATTTACAATTCATATATCTGATGAGAGATCAATATCCAAAATGTGTCAGGAACTTGTACAACTCAATAGCAAAAAAAAAAAAAAAAAAAAAAAAAAAAAAAAAAAAGCAAACAAAAAAACAGGAGTTCCACGATGGCTTAGCAAGTTAAGGATCCAGCATTGTCACCGCTGTGATGTAGGTTGCTGCCATGGCTTGGGTTTGATCCCTGGCCTGGGAACTTCCACAAGCCATGGGCATGGCTCCCCCCTCCCCCCCAAAAAGCAAAAAAGCCAAACAGTCCAGTTAAATGAGTAGAGGAACTGAATGGACAATTTTCCAGAGAAGACATACATTGGCCAATAGGCACATGAAAAGATGCTCAGCATCACTGATCATCAGAGAAATGCGAATCAAAAGCACATTGAGATGTGACCTCACACCTGTTAGAGTTCTAGGCTGTTATCAAAAAGACAAGAAATAGCAAGTGTTGGTGAGGAAGTAGAGCAAAGGGAACCTTTGTGTGCTGGTGGTGGGAATGTACGCTGGTGCAGCCGCTGTGGAAAACAGTATGGAGGGTCCTCAAAGGATTAAAAATAGCATTAGCATATGATCCAGCAGTTCCACTTATACGTCCAAAGGAGATGAAATCAGAATTTCGAGAAGATATCTGCATCCCCGTGTTCAGTGCAGCGTTATTCATAATGCCGAGGCGTGGAGACAGCCCATTGTCAGTGTGTGCGTGAAGGGATAAAGAAGATGAGGTGTGTGTACACTGTGTGTGAGGGGATGTCACCCCGCCACGAGGGGGAAGGGAATCCGGCCGTAGACGGTAACACGGAAGGGCCCTGCGGGATCGTGCTACGCGCGGTACGTCAAAGACAAACACCGTGCGCTCTTGCAGGCCTGTGGGCTCTAGAAAAGCTGAACTCAGAGGAAGAGAGAGTAGAGCGGTGGTTGGCTGGGGCTCGGGAGCAGGGAGATGGGGAGATGTTGTTCCTGGGACCCCTGTCCCAGTTATAAGACGAGTAGGTCCTGGGGGCCTTCTCTCCAGTGGTGACTGTAGTTAGCAGTTAGCTGTGCTACATGCGTGCGAGTTGCCGGGAGATCCTAAATGTCCTCCCCACAAAAAAGAAACGGCAGTCACGTGAGATGTGCACGTATTAAGCAACCCTGCTGTGGTGGGTGTCACATCAACGCACTGTACACCTTTAACCTGCACAGCGTCCTGTGTCACTTGTATCTCAGTCGAGCTGTGAACAAAGGAGAATCGGTTACCCCTTCACCCCAGCAGTACCCCCAGATCAAACACGTCCTCCTTAGGTAGTTTTCTGGTTCTGATTCCAGTGTGAGCTGGAAGGGAGCAGATCCAGCACAGGTGAGTATGAACTCGGCCAGGCCCGCTTGTACAGGGGACAGTGGTGGTTTCACGTGGCGGGCGTGGGGGAGCTGTGGGGGCCCCGGGAGCTGGTCCACGCTTTACAGGTGACAAAGTGCATGTCCTTGGAGGCTTAACGGCACATCACCTCACCTGCCGTAGACTCGGTGGCTTCAGCCAGCGCGGTTCCCTACGGAGGGAGATGAACTTCAGAGGTGGTTACCTTTTTAGCTGTGCTGTACCTGAAACCAGGGTTTTTGGGACCAGTCTTGAGGTGCAGTGAGTGGAAAAGTGGAGCAGACAGGCTTCTAAGGTGTCAGAGTCCTGGTGGGAGCCCTCAGTGAGAACCTCACCTTTGTGTGTTGATTGCCTCGTCTGTGAGTGGGGACGGTCACGTCTGCTGTATCCACGTCGGTGACTGCGGGGAGACTAGGACGGCGCAGCAGGAAAAGGGCTTTGTGGAAAAGTTATGATGTAAGATTAGTACGATGCCCTCTGGTCTTGATGTTGTTGAAATTTTAAGGGCTGTGACGTGCGGTCCCTTAATGGCTCTGCCGTCGCCCTACGCTCAACCTGGTGGCCTCACCCTGGTCAAGAGGCCACTGCCGGGTCTCTAAATGCTGAGGCACTCGTGCGTGAAGACCACCCCTGATGCCTGCCCAGCCCCGTGACTAAGCTGCTGCCTGTCTGTCGGTGGCTATTCTGGGCCGCGTTTTGAATCTGAGGAAAGTGTCCTGCCCTGTTCGCGTGGACCTGTGGTGACGCTGTGGTGACGCGGGCTGTCGTGTCTGGTCCCCGCAGGAGTCGACCTGGAGCAGTCCCGGGAGGAGGAGGAGCAGCGGATGCTGCAGGACGCCCGCCAGTGGCTCAACAGCGGGAAGACAGAGGATGTAAGGCAGGCCTGCTCCGGGGCCACCGCGCTGCACGTGGCCGCCGCCAAGGGCTACTCTGAAGTCCTCAGGTGATGTCCGTGTGCCTCGGTCGGGATGGGGCCGGGCTTCGGGAGCAGGGCCGGCTCCTCTGAGCCCGGTGTGTTCCTTTCTGCCCCCTCTCTGATGGCGCCGTGTCTCCTCGTGCATGTGCTGGTCTCCGCCTCTCCCTCCTGCCGTCCCGTGGCCTCTCCCTGATGTGTGTGAGGTTGGGGTGCACCGGCCTGCAGGTGACCTTGCCTGGTCTCCCGGCCCCACGGCCCCCGTCGGTATCCCCCCCTTCTCCCCTGTGACACGTGGTACCCAGCAGACTCGTGCTGCTCCACTTGGGCCCGTCAGATTCAGCGGGCGGGTCTGGAGCGGGCAGGGCCCCGCTGGGGTAGGACAGGCCTGCCCCTCTGCCCGCCCTGCTCCTTCACACCCGCGCGCTCCTGGCTTGGGGTGCGCCCTGGAGGCGGTGGTCTCAGCTGCCTCCCCCACACGCATAGCTGGTTTGGAGCAGCAGAGGCAGCAGGAGGCCCCTGCAGACGCCCCTGCAGCGTGGCGGTGCTGAAGCCAGGGAGGGAGGGAGGGAGCGGGGTGCCTGCCGGAGTCGAGGCCGCTCCCTGCGCTGGACGTGGTCGGCACCTCCCTACCTCCCCGCGGGGCTGTGCGACTGGGCGTTGCCCTGGGCTTGGACTGATCTCAGGTGTGTGTAGGGTGACGTGGGTGCGCCCAGGAAGCCCTGTGACCTTTCCAAGGGGCTTGTTGAAAACTGTGTGTGACTGAGTCTCATGTAGCAAGTCTGAAGCCTGAACTGTGCCTTGGAGGACGGAGGTAACCCCAGGACCCCGAGGTTCCGGGCCGCAGCCGGCAGCACCGCTCGGCCAGCGTTGATCTGGCGGAGAGCTGTCATCTGGAGGCCTAAATGCCCCGACTGGGGTTTTCTTCTCAGACTCTTGATTCAGGCCGGCTACGAACTCAATGTTCGGGATCATGACGGCTGGACCCCCCTCCACGCGGCTGCGCACTGGGGGGTGAAGGAGGCCTGCTCCATCCTGGCAGAAGCCCTCTGTGACATGGACGTCAGGAACAAGCTGGTGAGTAGGCCTGGCCTCCGAGAGGAGTCTCTGGAACAGGAGGTTAAAGGCCCAGGCCTGCTGTCCAGAGACAAGCACACGCGGCTGCTAGCCGTAGTCCTGCCCCGCCCACCCACCCAGCCTCCAGCACGCCCAGCTCGCTGTGGCCCAGCTCGCTGAGCCTCCACCACACTGCTCGGCCAGTTCTGTGTATGTTGAAGCCCCTGAAACAAACAAGAGAAAAAGATATTTGTCCTTAGTGCCTGAGGCCCCTCCATGGTGAGGCGTGAAATACTCTGCCTGACTTTTAATTCAGAGACTGTAGGTGCCGAGCCCTGATGAGGTCTTGGGGGTGGCAGCTGCTGGGGTGTTGCCAGCCTCACCTCACGCGGCCCCGGAGCCCTGCAGGTCCCCCCCTGCCCCCGCGAGCTTCCTCGGAATCCGGCTCCGGGCCCCAGGGTTCGTTCTCAGATAGGGGTCAGGTAACTAACAGCGCCACATCCTGCGGTCGCCCTTCCCTCTTAAGGGGAGACCATCCCCGTGAGCCAGTCTTCAGTGCCTTTGCCCGGGACCCCCTTCTGAGGCTTCCAAGAGCCCTTTATCGAACGTATCACGACGAGCAGGTACCTCTGCCTGTACTTTAGAGCAGGTGCGGGTAGAGCCGTGCATCGATTTTCTGCCAAGAGGCAGCAAACACTGGGAATGAGGTGGTGATTCCCTCCACACTGACTTGCTCTGTCAACCCCTGCGTTTAGGATTTGCTGTCTCGGGCTACATGAAAGCATTGCGGCCGTGTAGGTGAGATTAGCTGGGGAAGCAGCTGCCGTGGAGTCAGGGGCAGGAAGTGAGCCTTGCCTCTCTCTGGTGACGTCGTGTGATGCCTGCTTCTGTCTCCTCTGCCAGGGCCAGACGCCGTTTGACGTGGCGGACGAGGGTCTCGTGGAGCACCTGGAGATGCTCCAGAAGAAGCAGAGCGTGGTGAGTCTGCGCGTGGTGCTGTTGGTGACCGTCCGCAGTCCACGGCAGCCTGCTTAGGTCTGCCGAGAGTGGGACAGGACAGGCCTGCCTGCCCGCGAGGACAGCCGCTCCCTTCAGGAGCTGCCCGCAGTCCACGAGGAGACATCCAGAAACCACCAAAACTCAAGCTGGCTCATTACAATTATCTTACCACCTTCAAGCAGCTGGAGGCTAAACATGGCAGTCAGTGAACTGACGATTACCCTTGAGTTCTAGAAAATGAATGTGGTGTGTTCGAGTCAGAGTTTTCTCCAAACAGGGAATAGCAGAGTGGAGGACAGCTCGTCGGTGTTCTCTTCTTTCTGACTAAAAGGACTTGTCATTTTCGTTTTCTTTTTCACAGCCACACCTGCAGCATAGGGAAGTTCCCAGGCTAGGGGTCGAATTGGAGCTGTAGCCACAGCCATAGCAACGCCAGTTCCGAGCTGCATCTGTGACCTACGACACAGCTCACTGCAACACCAGTTCCTTAACCTGCTGAGCGAGGCCAGGGATCAGGCTCACACCCTCAGGTGTACTGTCAGGTTCTTAACCCACTGTGCCACAAAGGACACTCCTAAAAGGACTTCTTTATTTAAAAGGAGTTGAGGGAGTTCCCTTCGTGGCTCAGTGGTTAATGATCCTGACTAGGGTCCATGAGGATGTGGGTTCAATCCCTGCCCTCGCTCGGGGGGTTAAGGATCCCGTGTTGCTGTGGCTGTGGTGTAGGCTGGCAGCTGTAGCTCCCATTTGACCCCTAGCCTGGGAACCTCTATATGTTGTGGGTGAGGCCCTAAAAAGACAATAAATAAATAAATAAATAAATAATAGAAGAAGTTGATTACAGGGAGGAATATATTTCTGTCTTAAAAAGCAAACAGCCCACGAAACTAAAACATTTGGCCTTGCATGGTGCTTGCTTAGTGACTGGTACTCATTCCAGATTTATCAAATATCCGAAATTCAGCCACCCCCCCTCCCCTTCTTCGTCCTGGAGGGTTTGTTTGCACGCGCCCTCCCTCCGGGGCAGCGCAGGAGGCCTGTGTGCTAATCACAGCCCAGACTGCAGCGTGGAGAGCCCCACCCCCGTACGCAGGTGACCCGGGGATAAGTCACACCCCGCCTGTCCTGTCGGAGGGGTGAGCAGTGCAATGAGGAGGGTGCAGGCAGTCACACGGGGGCCGAGGGTCTCCGGTGTACGCGGGGAGGGCAGAAGGAAATCCTCTGCCGTGCTGTGTTTCCTTCGCGTGGGCTGTGCTCAGAGCTCGTGAACTCAAGTCGAGGAGAATGTGGGACGCTTTGGCAGTTCTGAATGGAAGGGCTGTGCAGGTCAGTGATAGACCCCAGGGATTCAGAGCCACCGCCTCACCGCCCTGGGCCGGGCATCCACGCTGCCCTGCTCACGTGGCGGGAAAGCCGCAGGTGCCGGGCTCAGACAGGCATAACCGGCAGTTCGTCTCCTTCGACAAGCGGTTGGAATCACTAAAAGCTTGGACTTTGCCAGCACAGCATTCCTGCTGTTCCTTCCTGATGTAAGGTGGTCCTGTGCGCTCTTTGGTTTTGTTGTTTTTAAGTTTTTTATTCTGAAATAATGGTCAGACTCTCATAGAAGCTGCAGAAATAGCGGCAAGTTCCCGGGTGCCGTTACCCAGCATGTTTGGGGTTTTGAAGCAGAGCAGTACCTGACTGCTGGGAGGTGGCCGTCCTGCCCCACACGGCTCTGGGCTCAGGGGTGAGAACATGCGTGTGTAGAGCTCGTGTCTGAGTGCTAGACGGTCTTTGCTAAGGGCTGTTTCCCGTTTAGTACCCGTTTCTTCTCTAGAACGGTCGCCAGCTCAGTTCCGTGCATAGGTCATAAAGAATTCTTTCAAAGTTACTTCTGGCGTCTTAGCCTCCAGAGGCTGGGATTCTTGGAGGGTCGGGTTCGGCTCTCGGGTGGGGCAGTTTTCACAGAGACTCTAACAGGTGGCTTTTCCCTTCCACCTCGGATGAGGGCTTTGCTCTGTCCGGTCTTCCCAGGAGACCCAGCCGATGTCCCCTTGCTGTTCTTTCCCCCACCTGGGGACCATTTGAGTTCCTCTCATCTCTGCCGACTGTTCACCAGTAGTCACCGTCTCCCTTTTCTCTGTTTTCTCGGTTTCCAGCTTCGAAGTGAAAGGGAGACGCGGAATAAGCTCATTGAGTCAGACCTGAACAGCAAGCTGCGCAGCCGTCTCTTTAAGGAGTAAGACCTGGGGTTGGAGAGTTGTGACGCGCTGCTGTGTGACGTGCTCAGCGGGGTTTGAGGACTGTGACGAGCTGCTGTGTGACGTGCTCAGCGGGCTTTGGTGGGGAGGGCAGTCTGTGTTCAGTCTGGCCCAAGCGATCTTCCGGCATGTCGGGACGTTTGAGGGGCAAGGCGGTGGCCCTGACGTGCGGGAGGACACAGGGTGGGCGGACGTGCTTCAGCTTTATGAACCGAGACCAGCCTCTGTTCTCAGTCGCAGCTGCTTCCCTAACTGGTAGCTCTGAGCCGGGGGCGTGTGGTGTTCACCGCCCTGTTGTTGCCCAGCGTGGTCCTGCCACGTGATAAGCACTCGTAAACATTTCTTAGATGATTTTTCAGAAGTATTTACCTACTCGGTCATTGTCCTGGTTCATAGCCGCCCTTTATCCTGTGCATTGCACAGGCTCCGTCTCCTTAAGCCCTGCTCGAAGTCACACAGTAAACCTCAGTCTCAGGCCGCCCAGAAGACCTAGGATCTAGAGGAAGGCAGTGGGAAGGACGATTTGATTATTTCTGTTATTTTTTCTACCTGGAAGCTTAGAGAATTTTCTCCCTATACCTGTGAGCTGGGGATGTGGTTCCTCGTTTCTGAATTACACTCACACTGTCACCTTTAATTTAGCAAAGAGAAGGTGCTTTACGGAGAGGAGACACGCAAGTCGCAGGAAATGGAGGACGAAGAGAAAGAGTCCAGCAGCTCCAGCTCAGAGGACGAAGGTGAAGACGAGGCTTCAGAGTCAGAAACCGAGAAGGAGGCGGGTGATGCCGAGACCCACTGTCCCCAGAGCACGGGAGGTCCCTGCTTGTCAGAAGGCAGGTGACGCCCAAACCCTGTGTCCCCAGAGCACGGGAGGTCCCTGCTTGTCAGAAGGCAGGTGACGCCCAGACCCTGCAGGAGCCCCAGGTTAACTGATTTCTTAAATAGAATCTCAAAATATTTTTATTTTTCCTTCTCATTATGAGACACTTCTTCAGTTCTCGTTTTCGGGATGGTAGAAGGAACAGAATTGTGTTCACCTTTATGATTTTCACTGATAATTTACATGACATGGAGCTGCTGGAGTTTATCACGTTCAAGGCAGGAGCACGGCAGGCACCAGGCCATCAGTTACCCTCTCGTTTTGATTCGTGGCTGGGGGAGCACTTAGAAGAGAGACCCCAGGTTTTACGGCGTGGAGGTTTCCTCCACAGAGGCCTTGTCCTGCAGAGTTGGGAGTTCGTGATAACGGGATTCACAGGGCGTGACCGCCGCTCCGGGTCTGAGCCCACAGGCTGAAGTGTCACCAGTGCGAAGACCAAGTTAGCAGGCAGGGGGCCGCCCTGAGTTCACAGAGGAGTCTGGTTCCCCTGAACTCTGCCCTGGCCGATTTGCCGTGATGGAGACGGTGCTCGTTCTGCTTCCCGGGCCTGGCAGGTCCACTTCGCTGCCGTGGGTTCCCTCCAGCCAGGAGAGCGCTGCCTTCTCCCCGCCACCCCTCCCCGCCTCAGTCCTAGTTCTCGCTGAGACCCAGACTGTCAGGAGATGCCTTTTATTCCCCAGGCTGGAATCCTTCCCTTGGGCAGCACAGCTTGCTTGGAGATGCTAGTGCGGTAGCTGTCAAGACACAGCAACGTCCGTGTCTCCTGTGTTTGTGTTAGTTACCTAATCCTTACATGTCTTTACCGAGTGCCCCCTGGACTGCTCTGAGCTCCGTCTGGCTGCCGCCCAGCCCTTAGGGGAGTGGGGGCTCTGAGGCCACTCAGCCCTTAGGGGAGTGGGGGCTGTGGGGCCGCCCAGTCCTCAGGGGAGTGGGGCGCTGCCGGCCTGCTGCAGTGGCTTCCTGCTTGGGCCCAGCCTCACGTCAGGCTGCTTGGTTTGAGTGAGTTCCGTTTCCTTCTCCTCGGCGCTGTTCTCCCTCAGCCGGCGAGGGACGGCAACGCCGGGAGCTACGGTGGTCGGGGGTCTCTCCATCCCTCCGTGCTGGCACAGGGCTTCCTGCACAGCAGGGGCTGTAGGGAGGTGGGTGGTCCCCAAACCTTCCAGGTGACATACCTGGAACCACGCACACACTAAGCCAGCACTTGCTGAGTGCGTTTCTCCTGTTTTTAAAGATCCACAAATGACATAAAATGACAGTTTCCATGTACTTACATATATACCCGTAGTTGTAAGGAATATTGTTTTGAGGTAAATGTGAGCAGTTTGATTTGGATTTCTTTTTTTTTCCCTTTTTAAATTTATTTAACTGAAATGTTTGGTGTATTAGTTTTCCATTGCTGCATAACAAACCATCCCAACACTCGGGGGCACTTAAAGCGACTGTGTATGCCTCTGGTTTTATGGGTCGGTGGCTGGGAAGGCTCTGCGGGCCGGCTCTTCCGTCCTCACTCCGTGTGGGGGCGTGGGTTTCTGGGGGGCGGCTTACTCGGGTTATATTGAAAGGCTGCCCTGTGTTCAGTTACTGCAGAAACAGTAACGGTCATAATGAACAATGAACTGTTTTCTTTTTCTTTCTTTTTTTTTGTCTTTCTGTCTTTTTAGGGCCATACCCGCAGCATATGGAGGTTCCTAGGCTAGGGGTGCAATCGGAGCTACAGCTGCCAGCCTACCCCACAGCCACAGCAACACCAGATCCAGCCGCATCTGTGACCTACACCACAGCTCACGGCAATGCCAGATCCTTAACCTGCTGAACGGGGCCAGGGATCGAACCTGCATCTTCACGGATGCCAGTCAGGTTCATTAACCACTGAGCCACGACAGGAACTCCATAATGAACCATTTTCTAGGGCCTTAACATGGCCACACATTGAGCTCTGCAGTTTAAAAACATTTTATCTCTAATCTTTATAGCAACTCATAAGATAGGAATTAAAATCCCTGATTTTTCCGTGAAAAAGTGGAAGTTTCCATATACCGAGCGGCTTGCCCAGTGTCCCACATCTAGGATGTGGCTTAACGTCATCAGGTAATTCATGCGCAGGTTGCTGGAGCACAGGGACCAGAGGCCGGCAGTCCCTAGTGCAGCCTGCGCCAGCGCCTGACGGATGGCGGGCTGCATGCGCTTCCGTTGATGGCCCGTGAGGGGCCACTCCTGTTAATGTCGTCGAGGGACCCCTGCCTCAGGACCCCCACGATCCTTTGTTTCTTTGCTTTCTGTTGTGACCCCAGGAGCATTCGTTACTTAGCAGGCCTGCCCCTCTCGCAACCCATGGACGTCGTCAACTGTCTGTGTGGGATTGGAGCTGGAGCCCCGGACAGGGGTCTCGCCGAGTTTATTCTCTTACAAGAGCCAGCAGTTGCCAGAAGGCTGCATCTTAGTTGGAATCCAAGCTTTACGGGGCCCTAATGATCGGTTTTTGTTAATGGGAAAACCTTTGCTGTTAGCAGAAAAGTACATGCATACACAGACAAGGTTTTCATACAGGTACTTGTTGCTTCTTCTCTTAAATAACAGGTAAAAAGCCAGAAGCCACTGTCAACCATTCCCACTCTGGAAGCAGGAGCAGTGTCGTGGAGCAGACACCAGCACCTGCACAGGACACCTCCACCACCTCTTCAGCCAGGAGAGTGAGTATTTTGAAATTAATTTGGGTTTTCCATCCATGGTTGTTATACGGTCAGAAAGCTCTGCCTCTCTTAGTCTGCTCAGGCTGCGTAACAAAATGCCACAGGCTGGGTGGCTTTAAACGTAGATGTCCTTCTCATAGTCTGGAGGCTGGACGTCTGAGGCCCAAGTGCTGGCGGGTTCGGGGTGGCAGGGCCCTTCCTGGCTCCCAGGCAGGCCCCTGGTTTCCAGAGGTAACCACACTGGGGCTAGGGCTCCGGCGTGTGGCTTTGGGGGACTAGACCCAGACATAGCTCATGATGTGCGTAAGAAACTCCAACTCCATCCCCACCCTCAGCTGCAGTGTGTTTAGACGGCACGGGCTGCCGCGGTCCAGGACCAGGGAGAGCTGTCCATTCTGTTTTCTTCGTGGCTGGAGTGGAGGTGTGTGTGCAGCTCGCCAGCCTCCACGGTTTTGATGGCTGCTCTCTTCTGTTACTTCTGTTTCAAATGTTGGCTTCCAGAGTGAAGTCCTAGGGTTTTGATGAACGGAGGGCAGGGGCTGAAAGCGCTTGCTGAAATCCTGCCCAGCCTCCTGCCCCTTCCCGGGCCCGGAGCAGCTGGTGGCGGTGCTGAGGCCGAGGACTGGCCTGGGCTCCTGGACGGGGGCTCGTAGAGCTCTGCTCTTACCGGCGTTCGCAGGCCTCCCTTCTGAGGCCTCCTGACTTGGCAAGGGGGGCCTTCGTTGAGGCAGGGCGGCCTGGCCGTGTGTCGGTGCCCGTCTCCCGGCTGTGACCCACACTCCCATTGCTTCTGGGTGTCACAAGATTGCCTGCTTCCTAAAAGGAAGAAAACTAAATTAAAACTTCCAAGCTCACACCCATACTTAGCCGCTTTGCTGAAATAGTGCTGGCCTGACATCTCTGCCCTGAGGCTCGGGATGGCTTAGGAAGCGCTGGCAGGTTTGGGTCTGTAAAGCCCGGGGGGACGTGTAGCATGCATCTGCGAGGAGAGGAGAGGTCTCCGCGGGCGGGGGTGCAGGCCCCAGCGGTGGCCTGGTTCCGGGGAAGGGCTGACGCCTTCCTGCAGAGGCCCCGCGGCCCGGCGACGGGCTGCGGGCTGCTGGGCACAGGCTGGTAGTGCCCAGGCGGCCTCCGGTCGGTGCTGGACTGTGACAGTGCCCGTGCTTTACAGCAGGATGAGGTGTCAGCTCTCCCAGAGCTCTTCTCTGATGTTAAAGGTACTTTCTTTTTTTAAATGAAATGATGGCAGTGGAGATGGTGATGTTTTAGGAAGATGTTCTCGAGGCAGGATTTAAAAACTGGCAACTCTGGGACTTATACCGAATTTTTTTTTTTTTTTTTTTTAGTAATCTTGTTGCTGGCTGAAATCTGAAATGCTTAGGACTGCGGCCCCAGATCAAATAACCATTTTCTTGAAATAAGCAATTAGAATTTGAGTGGAGTAACCTTTAGGTGATTTTATTGGTGTTAAGTCAGCTCACCACAGGCTCATCCCAGGACCTGGGCCCTTAGCTGTACCTTGGCCCGCCCGGTGTGGGTTATAAGGAGGGAGAAGCTCATTGCCGTGGTTTACAGGTGGGCACGCTGGTGCCCGGTGGGCGAGGTGTCCTGCTCCCAGTCCTGCAGTGGGGCAGGAGAGGCCGTGGGGGGTGGGCGTCAGCAGATAGCCCCAGGCGGAGTCCATGCCGTCTGATGCTGCAGAGCACCTCAGGCTGCGTGTGGCCTGGAGAAGCCGGTCTCGTGCGGCGGCCCCAGTGGCAGCCGGGTGGGGGGGCCGCAGAGCTCAGCCGAGTGCGGGCAGAACCGCGGGACCTGGCTTTTCCCCTGTCTCCTCTGCTTCTGCCCTCGCAGTTCTCCAGCCTCTTCAACAAACCGGAGGAGCCCAGAGCTGAGTCCCCCTCTGCGTGGAGACTGGGGCTCAGGAAGACCGGCAGCCAGAGTGCGCTGAGCGAACCGGCCGCTACCAGGGAGGCCCTGCGGGACCGCGGCCCGTCCGTCTGCCGCTCGGCATCCAGTCCCCGCATTTCCGCTCTGTTGGGCGACAGGGATAAGGTGCGGTTTCCTCCATGAAAGGTCACCCTTGGGAACAGTGAGAGCATTGTCTAGTCCCTAGTTTGATTCTAGAAGTACGCAGTCTTTAAAAGGAGACAGGCACTTTGATTCATCAGGCAGCTCCTGGGTTGCTGTTATTTGCTTGGCCAAAAAAGAACAAGATGCTTTTCCTTTTGTTCGTTCTTCCTTACTCTCCTTACCTAGGGCCAAAAAGTGAGTCAGGAGTTCCCATCGTGGCTCAGCAGGTTAAGAACCTGACTAGGACCCATGGGGTCGCGGGGTTTGTTCCTCGGCCTTGCTCAGTGGGTTTAGGATCTAGCGTTCCTGTGAGCTGCAGTGTAGGTCACAGGAGCGACTTGGATCTGGTGTCACCGTGGCTGTGGCGTAGGCTGCAGCTCTGATTCGATCCCTGCCCTGGGAACTTCCTCTGCCACACATGCGGCTGTAAAAAGAGAAAAAGCACTTCCGAATCAGATGCAGCTGGTGGCTTTTCGCAGGTTCTGTCTGGGTGGGGCTGCTGCTTTGTGTGGAGGTGCTGCTGTTTCCTAGTTCGATCCTCCTGGCTTTTCCTCTGAATATTACTTCCCTTCATGTTGGTTTTTATTGGAGGAAAGTTAGGGAGAAGCCTTTGAATGCTGACCTTTTGTAATACCACTCAAACTGGCATTGGTGTTAAATCTAGAAATAAGATTACGTAGGTATATTAAGTTCTGCTTTTTTATACAAAATGTCTTCCACCGTGTCCATACTGTTCCTCCCCTGTGCTTATTCTGATTTTACAGGAGAGAGAAAACAAAAGCTATTTGAGTTCGCTAGTACCCCGAAGGCTCAGCAGCGCCCCCGACCCCGAGGAGAAGGAGAACAGGTACTCCTGGCGGCGGTGTGTGTGTGTGTAGGGGGGGAGCCTTGGCTCCGCGTCATCTCCTCCTGCCCAGCGCGCCCCCCAGCCCCGGCTCCCTGGCTTAGCCATTTCCTCGCCCTCCAGGCTCCTAGTCCGGCTTAGACGTTCCATCTTTAGGAACCTCCGGCTGGCTGTGTAAGCGTAGGATCCGAGTCTGCAGGTTTCTCGGGTACCCTTGTGCCCAGCGCGGGGCCTGCCCTGTGGTGAACACTAAAAATATTGTTGTTTACTTGAATCGATGGACTTCTGCCTTGTAAGGAGATACGTTTAACGGCTTCCCCGTTGGTCAAACCGGCCCGGGGCTGCGGCGCGGCTGCCTCTCACCGTGAGGGCCTCCAGCCAGAAGCGCAGCTGCGCCCGGGAGCCTTTTAGAGACACAGGTCCCCCAGTCACTCAGACCTGCTGAGTCAGGCCTGCCTTTTCAGAAATTTCCTGGGTGATTGAAATGCACACGAAGTTTGGGAAGGACTGCTCTGGGCGACCTGGGAGCTGTATGTTAGGAGCTGCTGCAACCTCGCCTGGGTGCTCTCCATTGACAAAGCCAAGTAGGCTTCTGTGACTTGTCACCTCCCTGCCATCCCCTTCCTCCTCAGTCTGAGCATCCCGCCTCTGGAGGCTGACCTGCAAAGCCCTCTAACTGAGGAACAAAAAGGACTTCTCCCCAGCAAAGGGCTAGAGGCCCTCGGTGGACGGATTCGTGCCTATTGAAATTAGTTGGCTTGGAAGTTGATAAAAGAAAGCAGACATTGGAGTTCCCTGGTGGCTCAGTCAGTGGGTTAAGGATCCAGCGTTGTCACAGCTGCAGCACGGGTTCAATCCCTGGCTGTGGACCTGGCCAAAAAAACCCAAAGAGAGCTGACAGTAATACTTAACCGATCCTCTGTCTGTACAAGAAAGCAGGTCTACGAACAGAACCCTGGAGAGGTGACCTTTGGCGCCTGGCCGTCCTCTCCCAGTCGGCGTCGTGACAGGGACAGAAGCTGGTAGTGGGACTCAGTGTTGTGTTTTGCTTTCCCGCCCCTCCAGAGAGTCAGCTGCTAACCTGGTGAGGAGCGGCTCCTACACACGGCCGCCGTGCAGGGATGAGGCGCAGGGGAGCGGGGCTCCGCAGACACCAGCCCCTTCCACCTACGTGTCCACCTACCTGCGCAGGTACCGCGTGCGGAGGGGCGGGCATGCTTTCCCTTCACGCTGGCCCTGGGCATCTGCAATAATCGCATGCTTTTTATACCCACTTAGCACCACAAAAGCGAATCGAGAAATGAATTGCTTTTAGATTTCCTGGCAGAAACATCCTAACTAATTTTAAATTAACATTAATTTCTCCTCCTAACCAAATTAGAGTAAGCTAAATCCAATTCTCCCCACAGACAAACCAGAATACATTCTCCACCCTGCAGTCCCGTGGTGTCTGCAGCCAGTTAGGGCCTAGTTTAGTCTCTGAGCAGGACCGGACTTCAGTTGTCCGGCACCCAGCTCTCGTACACCCATGGCTAGAGTGGCCTCATCTCAAATGCTGTCCTGCGGGGAGGTGGGGGGCCCATCCCGTGTGAGGGAGGGGGATATGGAGACGGGTTTTGATCATATTAAAGAAGTTTCATTTTGAAGCCCGTTAATTTAGGGACTTGAGTTGGTTTTGTTTTGTTTTGTTTTTTATGACTGTAATGGCCCTCAGATCCATCAAGATTTGAAACTCGCAAGTGTGGTGCAGAGAAGGTACCTGGGTTTCCTTCCCCTTTTCTCATCTGTGTGCCCTCTCTGCAGTTATTTTCTTTGCCATGCCCCAGCCAGCAAGCAGAGCCACTTTGCCAGAGCCATTAAGCTATAAGGTACACTTAATATTTTAATTTGAGCTTTGCTGCTGACGTGGAAGAGTCTGATTCTCGTTGCTTCCTCTGACTTCTTTCTTCACTTCCACTCTCTAACCCCTCCCGCTGCCTCTTCCTGCCACAGCCTTCATCGCCGGGTTGTTTAGACGCGATCGGCTGGCTACCCTACAAACAGGCTTTGGCCGTACACTGTGTGTCCGGGATCAAAACCTGTTTTCACCTGATCTTGTCAGCCGGGTGGGACGTGGGAGCTAGTAAGCCCATAAATCGGACAGCCGCTGTTGCCTTTTCATGGCCTTAGTTCTGCAGATACATCTGTAAGAAAGGGCTCCACCCTGAGAAAGCGCAGGTGCAGTGCAGGGATCTCACCGAAGCTCCGTGCACAGCCTCGGGCTTTGGCTTCCGAGGCTACACCTCTTTGTCTTCGTGGTTAAGGCCTTAGGCTCTCTAGACGCACTCTTACTCCCCGCGGTTGGGTCCAGCACCAAGTGAACTTTTCTAAGGAAGTAACACCGGAGACCTTAGGAAAGATGACGCTGCCGTGTAGCGTTCAGGTGTGGAGTTCTTTGTGGGCGGGCTGTGTATTTCCATGATCCAGATCAGCAGCCAGCGGAAGGAGTGAGAAGCGTTGGTGTGATCGATGCAGTTGGCGTGGCCACGGTGAGCGCGGGCGGGGGTGCTGGCCCTGGGCGCCCCTGCTTCTCTCGCGGGTGGGAAGATAGTCATGTGAGCGGGTTTTGAGAAAATAGCTACAACTTGCTTTATACCTTGAGTTTCCAAAGCTTTTCTTCCATAATCCTATATAGCACTTTTTCATTCTTCAAATCTTATTTCACGGTCTTTCAAAAGGAAAGAATCCTATGCAATCACTATTTCAAACAGAAAGTGTGCGCGGACATCAGGCATCCTGCCGGGGCTATGCCAAAGCTCAGAAACTTTCGCCTCTTATTTTTTAGGCAGAAATTCTTTTCATACAGCCCAGTAAAATGCATCATTCACTGTGAAGAAGTCTTCCCGGCTTTTTTTTGGTCACATACCCCCCGTTAAGCGTTTCATTACTGTTATAGTCAGGGAGTTTTTTAAAAATTCTCACCCGGGTCGCTTTTTGCCACTCCTGAGATGGTTCCCATCTTCAGCTGAAACCAAGATAAGCCATCCTCTTGCCACAGGGCCTCCCTTTCTAGTCGTAAACGGCCCCCCCCCCGGGTGCCCCTGCCCCCCCTGCGCCCCGCTCCCCGGCCGGGGTGCTCCATCGCTCTTTGGCCGCTGCAGTGCTGCTTCCGCGTCAGGCAGGCACTTGGGCTGCATGGCTGTCTGTCTCGGGGGTTGTCGGGGCCTGCTTTCCCTGGCGAGCCCCTCCGTTGCGGTCCCGTGCTCTGCTCCCTGCTCCCCTGGCTTCACGCCCTCTCTCCGGTCACGAGCCCTCCCCTCCGCCTGCTGGGCGCCTGACCCAGCTCTAGCTGGACTTGGTCTCTCCACTTCCCAGTTGTGCACTCTCTTCATCTCCCTCGCTGCGGAGGGCACGGTCTGGGTGGGGAGGCGGTGCTGGGACGGGGGGCGCGGCGTGTCCCGAGGAAGTGACCTGACCCTGTGCTGTTTTGCAGTGACTCGGGTGGTAGACGTAGTGGCCCCTCCAGCCCCTACCTTTCAGCCAGTCGCAGTCCACCTCCTGCTTCCGCACCCATTACCGCTGGCCCGTCCACCCCCCGGCCGGCCGGTTGGGGCAGCGGGCGGCAGCCCGCCTCTTCCTCCCCGCCCCGTCCGCACAGACGCTGCTGCGTCTGTGCGCCACGGCAGGTAAGGCCGCCCGAGCCGTCTGTGCTGCCTTCGTTCGTCAGGGCTGAGGTCTCTGGGCGATGTCTGGAGGTCTGGGGTCCTGCGAAAATGGCCATAATTCAGTGAGGACGCCTTTGCCGTGACTTGGTTTAGCCGGTCAGCAGTTGCTCACTGCGTCGCTCCAGGGTATGTCTAGGCCTCCACACGACTGCTTTCATCTCTCAGTCACCCTGCCAGCTGTGATCACAGTTTAAGGGCCAAATATCCCCCGTTTCACGTAAATCAGTTTTCCAGTAATTGCTAATAGGAGTCTCTTCTTCTCTTTAGTCTTTTTGGAATATGGCATTCAAACCCAGATCTAAAGGAGCCCAGTTGTTGTTCCAGGAGCCTCTGAGTGCTCCCAGCCCGTGAGTGCTTTCATGCACACACTGGGGGGAGGTCGTGTCTGTCTGAATCTGGCCCGGGGAGTATCGCTGTGGTTTCTGCTTAGCCGCGGGGAGGCGGGCGGAGCAAAACCTCAGCTGTGCCCGGAGCTGTGGTGTGCTGCGCCCAGAGGCCATCTTCCTTTGGCTGCAGCAAAGGGGCTTCTCTTTCGGGTCTTGTTTCTACAGCCGAGGTAAAACGAACAGTGTCAGTGAGGGCAGTGTTGCTGCGAGCACACCACCGGTGGGGGTGCCCGGCCGGGAGTCGTCAGGTTAAGGGTTTCTTTCCCCAACAGAGTGGGGCTCATTTATTTGGCCATGAGGGGTAGGCTTCTGATAGGTCACTTATACTAGTACTGTGTGATTAGGTCACTTATACCAGCACTGTGTGATTAGGTCACTTATACCAGCACTGTGTGATTAGGTCACTTATACTAGTACTGTGTGATTAGGTCACTTATACCAGCACTGTGTGATTAGGTCACTTATACCAGCACTGTGTGATTAGGTCACTTATACTAGTACTGTGTGATTAGGTCACTTATACTAGTAGTGTGATTAGGTTACTTACACTAGTACTGTGTGGTTAGGTCACTAATACCAGCACTATATGATTAGGTCACTTATGCTGGTGCTATGTGATTAGGTTACTTACACTAGTGCTGTGTGGTTAGGTGTACGTTTACTAGAGTTTACTACTTCCCATAATAATCCGTTTGCGTAGCCATGGTGAACATTATCCCCACAGAAGAAGGAACAGAAACATAGGCTGTTGGATTAATTTAGAACTAGGCCTGGGAAAAGTAATAGCAACTGCCGTTTGTTGAACCCTTGTATGAGCCAGGCGTGGGCTGGGTGCTGTATAGAAATCACTCACACACGGAGTTCCCTTTGTGGCTCAGCTGTTAACGAACCCAACTAGGATCCATGAGGATGTGGGTTCGATCCCTGGCCTCGCTCAGTGGGTTAAGGATCCGGCGTTGCTGTGAACTGTGGTGTAGGTCACAGATGCGGCTTGGATCCTGAGTTGCTGTGGCTGTGGCTGTGGTGTAGGCCGGCTGCTACAGCTCCGATTTGACCCCTAGTCTGGGAGCTTCCATATGCCGCTGGTGCAGCCCTAAAAAGCAAAAAGATAAGAAGAAGAAGAAATGACTCCCAGGAGCAGTAAATCCAAATCGTGGTGACTTAGATACCAGGAGTGTTATTTTCTTTGCTCTCGTTAAGACAGTCTGGCAGCAGGCAGGGCTGGCAGACAGCTCCAGGCTCACCAAAGGCCCCTGCTCCTTGTCTCTCTGCTTCCCAGTGTTTAGATCCGGGCTTCCGTTTCCATGGGCTTCCTCAGTCCAAGGCACCGCTAGACTTCTGCCATCACGGCTGCAGTCTGGGCAGGAAGGGGGAGGAAAGTGGATGTGCAGAGGGAACGCTTCTGAGCCAGGGTTTCCCCAAAGCACCGGGTTTCTGCCACGTCTCACCGGCTACCTCTAGTAGCCAGGGAGACTTTGGAAAACCTGGGTTTTTACTGAGGTGCGTTGGTGCTCTGCGTAGTAGGCTGTGTCAGCGAGGAAGGAGAGGAGCACCAGTGTGGGCTGGGCGGCTGGCTGTCTCAGGCTCCCATGTTGTTTAGGGTCTTCAGAGCCCTCCCGGGTGGGAAATGTGCTCACGGTACAGATGAGGAAACCGCCCATGGTCACACAGCTAGTAAGGAACGGAGGCAGGATTTGAGCCCAGATTTGTGCATTTCAGGGGTCTTTGATTTTTTTGGCTTTTTAGGGCCACATCCATGGCATACAGAAGTTCCTAGGCTAGGGATCCAATCAGAGCTGTAGCCGCCAGCCTACACCACAGCCACAGCAATGCGGAATCTGAGCCGCATCTGCGACCTACACTGCAGCTCACCACAACGCCGGATCCTTAACCCACTGAGCGAGGCCAGGGATCGAACCCGCGTCCTCGTGGATCCTTGTTGAGTTTCTTGCCGCTGGGCCACAGGGGGAGCCCCCAGGGCTCTTTTCTTTTTCACTTTTTTTCGGTTGTGGGGGAGGAGGGAGGGTTTGTTATTACTCGCGGCTAGTAAGGAGCACCTGCTTTGGGGATCTTTTCCAGAACAGTGTCTCCTCTTTGCCCTGTTTTGATGCCACTGAGTTTACCTTTCGTTCTGGGCTCTAGACTAAGTGCTGCGCAGACAGTATTTCACCATGAGACCCCGCGTTCAGGGCGTCGTTGTCCCACGTCACAGGAGGCACTGGCGAGTTCCCGGGGGCTGAAATCCAGCCCCAGGCGGTTCCAAAGCTGCTTCTTTTTTTTTTTTTTTTTGTCTTTTTGCCTTATCTAGAGCCACACCCGCGGCATATGGAGGTTCCCAGGCTAGGGGTCTAACAGGAGCTGTAGCTGCCAGCCTTCGCCACAGCCACGGCAACACGGGATCCGAGCCGCGTCTGCAACCTACACCACAGCTCACGGCAACGCCGGATCCTTAACCCACTGAGCAAGGCCAGGGATCGAACCCACAACCTCGTGGTTCTTAGTCGGATTCGTTAACCACTGAGCCACGAAGGGAACTCCCTAAAGCTTCTGATCCCTGCTCAAGAGCTTTTCCTATTTTGTTCCTAACAAGCTACTTGTAAAATTAGCTGTTTCAAAATAATGGTATATATCCTATACTACAATGTAATAAAATAAAATCCTTGGCATTTCTTCTGCATAAGGAATTGCAGAGACCAGGAGTTGCCTTCGTGGCTCAGTGGTTAACAACCCAACTAGCATCCATGGGGACGCGGGTGTGATCCCTGACCACGCTCAGTGGGTTAAGGGTCCTCTGTTGCTGTGGCTGTGGTGTAGGCTGGTGGCTGCAGCTCCGATTCGACGCCCAGCCTAGGAACCTCCGTATGCGGTGGGTGTGGCCCTAAAAAAGACAAAAAGAAAAGAAAAAAATTGCAAAGACCAAAGCATGTTATTAACAAAAAGAATTTGAAGCAAGGTTTTGATGAGTATAATTTTTTATAGCTTTGTTTCTGGCTGTTTTTATGAAAGGTGCCTACTGTAGACTCACACGTCTTGTAAGTCTGAGGAATTATTTGCCTTCATTTTTTTAAGTTTAAAAAATGAATATAAAAAAATGAATACAAAGTTTCACCCTTTTTTTCTGAACTATTAATTGCTTCTGGAGAAGTGGCTTGTATTTTTTAGATACCACCTCATAACCGTTCTATTTTTATACTTGTGTCTAGGTACCATATTTAGGTTTTTATGATTTAAGTCTTTCGAACTTATTATCATGATGTGACTGTTTGAAGTTGAGCTTATCGCTACGTGTAAGCATTTCTGGTAATTGTAAGGAGGTGAAAAAACCAGATTTTTAGTATTCATTATTTTCATTGCTCTTCCCCATCTTTGTGAGTCTCAGTTTTGGATCTCTGTTACCCCAGCAACCAGCCGCGCGTGACATCACAAATGATAGCTTTTTGGGTGGAGAGCCAGTGGTTGCTCTCAACTCTTTGTTAAGAAACAAAGACCTTGTTTTCATGTAAATGAGCGTAATTGTACAGCTTTTTGCTGCCGCAAAGTCTGAGGTTGAGGTTGCTGTAGAGTCCTGTTAGTTTTTGGTTCAGTCTCTGCTGACTGCAGTTGTGAATGCAGACAGACAGGCGTTGGTGACATGGAACGAGCGAGGTCGCCGTGCTCGGTGAGGGACAGTTAGCGTCCTGAGGTTGTAGGGTGTTTATGGAGCGTGTCTGGGAGCCTAGGAAGCCGGCTGGGGACCAGCCGCACAGGGGCTCTGGCTGCCGGGACTGAGGGCGGGGCTGTGAGCGTGTGCCTCCAGCCTGGTCCCTCTGGGGCCAGTGGTGCTGGGGAATCACCTGGACACCCCTCGTGTGTCACTCTCTTGCCTTGTGCCACACCTGACTGGAAACATTTTCTAATCTCAAGGAAAGAAAATTTTCCTGAAACATAACTGCCTCGGGCAGAAGATAACAGACTGAAGATGCAGTCCCTGCTGTAAGATTTACGGGCTCAGAATTGAGAAAACTCAGCAAGCGCAGACAAAACCCGAGCAGGTTACAGCCACCGAGGCTCTGCCTGTGCCCGACTCCCCTCTCTGCCTGTCTTTTGATTCCAGGACCCCCTACAGATCCCAGGCTGACGCCACAGCAGAGAGGACAGCGGACAGCGTCCCGTGCAGCACCCCGCTCAGCGTGATCACGAATCGCCCCCCACCCAGCACTGCCAATGGGGTCACGGCGGCCACTGTGCTCTCCGCTTCTGGCACGGACGCCACTGTGGAGGCCAGGGACAGGAGGAGGTACGTTGGCGCCGGTGCCACTGGCTGCTGCTGCCCTGCGCGGAGGGCAGGGGGGTGTGAGGTGTTTCTCCGTCTCTCACACTCTCACGGAAACACGGCTTTGTGTTGCAGCTGGAATTCTGTGTTTTGCCACTGGGAGATTTTGGATGGAGATGTTAATTATCTCTGATGATTTGACATAGATGCTTCTGTTGTGGATATAGGGTTGCTTCTGTCTGTCTGTCTTATAAAAGAGATCCCTGTCGGGCGTTATTCCCCCATTGGTGATGGAGCCACTGAGCCCCAGAGGAGGCTCTGGTTTTGTTCTGGGTGGTCCCTGATGACTTCTGGCAGCAGGGAAAGCACTGATACGATAAAAGGCTCAGAGAAGCTGAGCTGGGATGCAAAGTTTTGACTAACGTGAGGAGAATCCAGAAAAGGAAGTGACTGGCCCGTGACGGTGTGGCAAAGGGACGGCACTGCTCTTCTGCCCTGTCCGTAGGATGGGGTGACGAGAGGGCCGTATGACTGACCTCGGAGAAGCTGAGAAGAGCTGTTTTGAGTGTTGGGATTAAGGGCCTTGGAGGCCGTGACCAAGGAGGACAGACTCTTTTTCTCCCACCTGAAGTGTAAAACCAGAGTGCACTCCATTTGGGAGATCCAGATCTACTGAAAGACTGAGGCCATAATTATCCCCTTTTTAAGATGAGGAAAATTTCCTGCTGAAATTTAGATTTCAGTTTGGCTTTATTTTGAATATCCGAAGGAAGGAGGTGTTATGTCTGTGAGTGTGTATGTGTGGGTAACCAGCTGAAGAGTCTTTTCATTTACAAGATACAAGTTAAACTTATTAGATGTTTGTTTACTAGAAAGGCAGCTCTAAGACATGTATTTTGAGAAGAAATGGAGATGTTAAGTGAGTTGAAAATGGTGTTTTTCTTCTTCCTATCTTCTTTATTTTTTCATTTCTTTCATAAAAATTGGAGAAATCCATTTTCTGGCTCACAGATCACAGCGCCAACAGTTGTCATGTTTTAATTGGTTTCCAGCCAGGGACATTGTAATAAATCAATCTTAAATATTTAACGTTTATGTATTCCAGACCTCAGATGTAATTTAGATACTGTTAGTTCCATCTAGAAACTAAATGCAAAAGTAGTCTTTCATTAACTGGGAAAAACTCTCTTTAAAAAAATCTTTCTGAGCTGAGACAAGTGAAGTAAGTAAAATTCATCATTAAAATCATGGTCTCTAGAAGGTTGGATAAACCGGGTTCTTTATCAAACTGCTTTATTAAATGTTTAGTTGCATGAACCACTATGTAGAGACCCCTAGAGAAATGATTACTGTCTCCTGGGAATTTTATAACCTATTGTCACTAACCTGCTGTAGGTTGTGATTTTTTTTTTCTTTTTCATGGCTGCACCTGCAACATACGGGGTTGAATCGGAGCTACAGCTGCCGGCCTACATCACAGCCACAGCAGTGCAGGACCCGAGTGGGATCTGTGGCCTGCACCACAGCTCACAGCAACGCCTGATCCTTAATCCACTGAGTGAGGCCAGGGATCAAACCCGCATCCTCACAGAGACTAGAACCCGCTGAGCCACAGTGGGAACTCACTACATACAGGTTATAATTTTATTTTAGAAGTTTTATTCAGTCTGCAGATATTTATTGACTACAGCTGTGGACCCCATATTCTTTATAACTGGGATGTATTTCCTCCAGGAGCAGCAAATGTAAGAATAAAAGAACTAAATTAAGATACTGATGAAATGGAGTTCCCATTGTGGCTCAGTGGATTATGAACCCGACTAGTATCCATGAGGATGTGCGTTCAATCCCTGGCCTCGCTCAGTGGGTTAAGGATCTGGCATTGCCATGAGCTGTGGTGTAGGTCGCAGATGCATCTCAGATCTGGCGTTGCTGTGGCTGTGGCGCAGGCTGGCGGCTGTAGCTCTGATTCAACCCCTAACTTGGGAACCTCCATATGCCGCGAGTGCAGCCCTAAAAGGCAAAAGAAAGAAAAAAAAGGGATGCTGATGGATTACAGAAGGACTGCAGTATATCAGGACGAGTATGTTTTAGGGCTGTCATAAGACAGATACTAGGTATCTGTTAGGCAACAAATAATAGATAATTAATAACAGGGAGATGACACAAGATAAATCAGTAGGAAGGTATCGGGCAAAGAGCTGTTAGGCTCAGTCACTCGATATGCACCAGCATTTATTCTTTTCAAAATCTGCTGAGCACCTGCCATGGCCAAGCACTGGTAAAGGCGGAAGATACAGCTGCGAGCCAGACAAGTGTGGTCTCAGCCCCCGGAGGTGTTGATGCTGGAAAAGAAGAACAACGTTAAATAATTGTACTTGTGATCCAGCTCATGAGTTGTCATGACAACGTGCCACAGAAGATCTGCATCCTGAAGACTTCTCTTCTCCTGGGGGATCAGAGGAAGTGATCCTAGGAGCGTGATGCTCGGGGCGAGGCCTCCCGGGCAGATCACAGCTGGGCGGGGAGGGGGTGGGCGTTCCAGGCGAAAAATACACCTCCCGAGGAGACACGAGACTGGGAAGGGGCTCCGTTCTTTGGAGAAACCGGAAGAGGACACAGTGGAGTGACTGGAGTGTAGATGGGGTGGGGCGGGGGGACAGCCTTGTCCGAGAGGAGGCTGAGCAGCAGGCAGGCCCGAAACGCAGTCTCACGGCTAGCGAGGAGGGTTTCGGACTTGTATGCTGAGAACCGCGAGGAGCCACTGGCAGAGCTTCTGGACAGCTTTACAGAGCTGTGATTCATGTACCGTAGAATTCA
This sequence comes from Catagonus wagneri, assembly GCA_004024745.2. Classification (NCBI taxonomy): domain Eukaryota; kingdom Metazoa; phylum Chordata; class Mammalia; order Artiodactyla; family Tayassuidae; genus Catagonus; species Catagonus wagneri. The sequence goes on from PVHT021183595.1 coordinate 164,944, forward strand.
CCGTTCAGAGTGTCCTGTGTATGCTTCGCTTGTGCCGGCGCCACCGCAGTCCGTCTCGGAACACTTTCGTCCCCTTGAAAAGACATCCTGCACCCTCGAGTGGTCGCCACCCTGCCTCCCCACCCCCGAGGCCTAGGCAGCCCCTAACCTACTTTCTGCAGAGTTAGCTATTGTTTTTTTGTTTTTCTTTTCCATCTTTTCTAGGGCCACACCCGCAGCATATGGATGTTCCCAGGCTAGGGGTTCTAATCAGAGCTGTAGCCACCGGCCGACGCCACAGCCACAGCAGCGCTGGATCCAGGCTGCATCTGTGACCTACACCACAGCTCACGGCAACACCAGATCCTTAACCCACAGAGCGAGGCCAGGGATCGAACCCGCAACCTCATGGTTCCTAGTCGGATTCGTTAACCACTGAGCCACGATGGGAACTCCGAGTTAGCTGTTCTTGACATTTCATGTAGGGTCAACATGTGATCTTCTGTGACTGGTGTCTTTGGCCTAGCATGGTGTTTGTAGGATCCATCCGTTCACAGCGTCTATCAGTACTTGACTGACCGTTTTTCAGCCAAATAACCGCTTCATTGTGTGGACATCCTGCATTTTGTCTGCTACCCATAAGTTGGTGGACGTTTGGGTTGTTGCCTCCTTTTGGCTGTTTGAAGAATGTTACTAAAAACAGGCACGTTCAAGTTTTTGTGTAGACATATGTTTTCATTTCTCTTTGGTAATATACCTCAGAATAGGATTTCTGAGCCATCGGTCAGTAGAGGATTTTAGGCAAGATGATCTGACTTACATTTTTTTTTTTAAATGGTGACTTTTAAACTGGCTGCATTACTGCCTCTGATTGGACAAGGGGAAGAATGGACAAGAGCGGCCGGGAGCTGACTGCTTAGGAGACTGCTGCTGGAGAGAGTGCGGGGCCGCACGGTTTGTTTGTTTGAGAGTGGTTCCTGCAACCCATTATCCCGTTACAGACATGGGAAAGTGTGGTCGAGTTGCGAAAAACCAAAGGGAACTCTCAGGTGACAAAAGGAAGAGACCTGGAAAGCCAGAATTAGCCCAGGGCTGGTCTAAGACCTGGGCAGCAGACCTTCGAGGCTGGAGGCTCGGCCTTTAACTCTCGTGTGGGTGCGAGCAGCGTGGCCTGGCCTGACTGGGCTGGGATTATAAACGGGACCTGTATGAAGCTGGCTTCTCAAAGAGATGCCCGGGTCTTTGCCCCTGGCCTAAGGGAGTGTCAAGGATCTGCGCAGGCACAGAAAAATCTTTGTTTTTAGGGCTGCCCCCACATCAATGGAGGTTCCCAGGCTAGGGGTCAAATCAGAGCTGCAGCTGCCGGCCTACACCACAGCCACAGCAATGGGGGATCCGAGCCGTGTCTGCGACGTGCACCACAGCTCACAGCAATGCTGGATCCTTAAACCACTGAGCGAGGCCAGAGATCGAACCCACATGCCCATGGATGCTACTCAGATTCATTTCCACTTAGCCATGATGGGAACGCCCAGAAAAATCTTTTTTTTTAAATTAAAAATTTTTTTAGTATAGTTGACTTACAGTGTGCTGTTAATTCATGCTGTACAGCAAAGTGACCCAGTCATAAATGTATGCGTTGTTTCATATTACCTTCCATCATGGTCCGTCACAAGTGATTGGATGCAGTTCCTGGTGCTATACACAGGCCCTCTCTGCTTATCCATTCTAAATGTAATTTAGATTGTTTTAATTTTTAAATTTTTAAAAATTAAAGTTAGTTGAAGTACAGTGTTTCAGGTATACAGCAAAATAACTGTTAGATATTTTTTTCAGATTCTTTTCCATTATAGGCTATTATAAGATACCAAATACAGCTTCCTGTGAAACACAGTAGGTCTTTGTTGCCAAAAAAATCTGTTATGGGGTATTTTTACCCATATAGTTGGAAATCCCAAGTCAAGGATTTAGCATAAGAGGTAGGGCTGTACTCTTGAAATTCTGGGGCCATCATGGCACAAGCAAGTTCAAAGCCAGCTTGAAAAGAAGCACATCTTCACCCTGGTATATAAAGAGTTTCTGTAAAACAGTGCCCACCAGAGACAGCCTTACACAGAACGTTCTAAACACTGGAGAAACGAATCACCATGAGGGAGCGCTCACAGGTGTAGACAGACACGTGACAAAGTTTCTAAATGCCGAGCGGGAACCTCAGACTACTGTTTTAGGTTGGTTTTGTTGACAAAAATTAGTCAATCAAAGAAGTGGAAAATTGGAATTCCTGCTGTGGTGCAACGGGACTGGCAGCATCTTGGGAGCACTGGGACACAGGTTCAATCCCCAGCCCGGTGTAGTGGGTTAAGAATCTGGCATTGCAGCATCTGCAGCTTAGGTCGCAGCTGCAGCTTGGGTCTGATTCCCGGCCCGGGAACTCCATATGCTGAGGGGCGACCAAAAATAAAAAAGAAGTGGAAATTTTCATTTGAGCCACATTTGAGGATTATGACCTGGGAATAGCATCTCAGAAAGCCCCAGGAACTATTAGAAGTCAAGGCCCAGTTGTGTAAGTTCTTGAGACGAGCTGTGCATTCAGTGACATAGTCCAGACCTCAGCATCATTGTGGTCCCTTACGAGGTGGAGAAGGGGTGTGATCTGCAGGGGGCTGTCCTGTCCCTGGAGCAGCTGCTCTGTGCGGTTGAGCAGGTGTTCCTGCCGACGGGGAGCCGGCGGACGTAAGATGTTCACACACGATGATCCGTGAAGAGGGCGCGGAGGCCAAAGGGCAGAGAACGTTTTGTGTGTTTGCGTTCTTCTTGTCTGGCTGTAAGTATCAGTTTGATTTCACGGTAGCCGTAATCAGAGCGGCCAGTTGTACTAAAAACGGGCACGCCTCTAGGAGCAGTCAGGTGAGTGCATCGGGAATACTGGTTGAGATGGAGGATTTTGCAAGTGCAGGGTGTGTTTTATCTGCATAGAGTCCCACTCGTGGGGACCCACGTGTACCAGGCTCTACCGACCGTCTGCGGAGAGGCTGTCGTGCGCCAGGCCAGAGGTGCGAGGGTTGCAAGGTCAAAGGAAAGCTAAACTGCCTGTTGTGGGAAGGCCAGACAGGCAGATCAGCTGCTAGGGAACAGCGGTCAAGTGTGTGATAAAGGCTGGCATAGACCCCTGGGTGCGGACGAGGGAATCTGAGTCTGGCTCGTAGGGCAGCAGGAAAGGCGCGCCAGGGGAGGTGTGTGGGGCCGAGTTTTACTGTAAGCGGTAACAGCAGGGCGGTGTTTTCAGAGGAACACGAGACGTTCGGGAACAAGGCCTGGCGCTGGGAGGAGGCAAGGCCGGCGTAGCATTTCCACAAGTGTTTTCCTGTGAGGTAGGGTCAGACGCGGAAAAAGCGCTCTGTAGCCAAGTGCGTTTGTGGAACCGTGGGTCAAACAAGGCTAAACAGGATCACTCCTCTCGGAGGCGGGCGCGGGGGGTTGCTTAGTGTTTGCAGCATTTTCCAAATTTCTGTGTCCATCGAATAGCTTCGTCTGGGTTTTTTCGCAGAAAGCCGACAGCTCTTCTGCTGGGCACACTTTGGAAGTTGGGGGGCTGGAGAGGTGGGCGGGAACCGCGTCGCGTGGACGCCTGTCTGTGCTCACAGCTGCGCACTCAAGTGTTTGCACAGGGGATGACTGATCAAATGAAACATGTCATTTACGCCTTTACAGAATTAAAGCCATTTCGTTTCCCCCTCAGACAAACATAAGCTGAAAGAAATAAAATCACATGTTTTGAAAACTAAATTTTCCTTCTGAGAGAACGTGCTGGTGCTAGCTAGCTCTTCTCTAGAAGCTGTAGCCTTCTGTGTGGTCGGCTTCTGGTGGAAACTGTGCCGGCCTGAGGCCGGGCTTGCAGACCCAGGCGGAAGCCGTTGGCGTTGGGGAAATGGGTCTGCAGGCTGGCAGGCAAGGGCCACACCTGCAGCATATGAAGGTTCCCAGCCTAGGGGTCAAATCGGAGCTGCAGTCTTGCACGGCCGCTCCCCTTCTGGGCCTGTTTGTTGGCAGGGAGCTGCAGGTGTGTGCATGTCGCTGGCTGGTGCCCAGCACGGCTCTGCCTGCGGGCCGGCCTTCACTGGGCTTATTTTCCGCAGATGTGACCATGGATACAGAAGCAGACGTGTTGTGATGCCAAATCCCAATCCACATGGAAAGGTTAATGCTAGGTTTTTCTGAGAGATTGCGGGTAATCCTTCTTTTACTTTCTCCCTGTCTCCCCCAAAGTCGCATTGTGTTGGGGGCAGGGGTGGGAGAGCTTGAAAGCAGATTGACTCCAGGGACAGAGTCTCTGATGAGGTAAGTCTGTGAAAATGGCTGCAGTCGCTGAAGAGAAAACGCAGGAATCAAACGACTTTTCAAGGCTGACAGGGGTCTAGAGAATTGATGGTTTTGCTCTACGAGCTCAAGGCAGGACTTCTGGAAGTTTGTTACTTTTGAGAAGGGCACGCTCTTGGATTTACACGGTCCCTTTTCTTTCCTTTTTCTGAAAAGCTCCCCGTGGCCGAAGGTGCGGCGAGGGGCCGGTGGGAAGGAGTGGGGTCAGGCCGAGGCGCTCGGGCCCTCGGAGGATCTGCCTGGCGCCACGCCACGCGCGGCGGAGGCGGCAACTGCGGCTGCTTCCCTCCTCCTCCATCTCGCTGACGGTCTCTCGGTCTGGATTTGGTTCAGGTGGTGTCTGCACCCCCGTGGCCGTGTGATCGGGCCTGCTCCTGAGCACCGTGGAGGCCCACGGGGTCATGTCATTGGAAGAGGGGATGGGGCGGGCCGACAGCAGGGTGGGGGTGGCAGTTCGCAGAAGGCCGGGCGGAGCGGGCGGACGGCAGCTGTCGCGGCCCCTTGTGCAGAGGCAGGGTTCACTTCCAAATACACCCACGCCTGCCTTAGCGACGCGGTGTAAACAGTGCCCCTGCTAGTATTAGAGTCCGAGTTTCTGCCTCCTCGTGGCTTCCGCTCTAGCCCCCGCCGGCCCCCGCCCGGAATTTCACATTCTCTTTTTTTTTTACTGCTGCCCTTTCTTCTCAAAATGGCCAAACTGGTTTTTCTCTATGAGCTAAGGTCGTCTGTCTTTCCCAATGAGCTCACATGCCGCTTGCTTTGCTCCGTCTGTTTACGGAGAAGTCGTGTGTGCCTCACCTGTAGACCTTCTCGAAACCCTTGGGGTCCTTAGAAGCCATGTCTCTTCCGCTCCTGTGAAGCTGTCAGCAGATTCATTCGGTGTCATCTTCGGAATGGTAGAAACTAGAACTAAGTAATTAAACTGAGTTGTGGTTTTTACAAATGGTTTGGCTCACCTCTGTCTCCAGGCTAAGGACAAGGCAGCCGTCCAGTCCCAGAAGTGCTCTTCCAGAAAAGGTTGCACAGGCTCCCCTGGTTTGCTGGGAAATGAGTGCTTTCTTTCCCTCGGAGATGGCAGCGGTGCTCAGCTCGCCAGGCTTCTCTCCTCAGTGTAGAAGGTTCTCTGTCTTCCTCCCTCAGGGTGTGGCACAGGCCGAGCTGGAGCATGCGTGGCAGTGGGGGCACTTTCTTTTTCTTTTTTTTTTTTTTTTTTTTTTTTTTTGTCTTTTTGCCTTATCTAGGGCTGTACCCGCAGCATGTGGAGGTTCCCAGGCTAGGGGTCTAACCGGTCTACACCACAGCCACAAGGGATCCGAGCCGTGTCTGCGACCTACACCACAGCTCACAGCAACTCTGGATCCTTAACCCACTGAGCGAGGCCAGGGATTGAACCTGCAACCTCATGGTTCTTAGTCGGGTTCGTTAACCACTGAGCCACGACGGGAATTCCAGTGGGGGCACTTTCCACTGCACTGCCTCCGGGAGGTTCCGGGTTATTCGTGTGCTTAGTTGTTGTGTTTGCGTACTAGCCGTTAGAAGGCGATGCTTCTTGGATTCCTTTCTCGCCTACGCTGGGAAGTCCGTTCCTGCTGTTTTACAACCAGGCACACTGCATGTCACACGGGGCTGGGTGGTGTGGACTCTGGGCCGGACGAGTCTCAGCGGCCTCAGGTGTCTCATAACCGCCAGCTGCCACACCTGCACATGTGTGGCTCTGAGCACGGGCGCTCACATTCTGCCACTGGGCAGTGTGCATTGCCGGTACAAAATATGCCTAAGCCAGTCTGAAAGATCCCTTTCAGTGACTGTTCAACTAAGAAACTTTTCCTGTTTTTTTTTTTAAGGGCCACACCTGCAGCATATGAAGGTTCCCAGCCTAGGGGTCAAATCGGAGCTGCAGCTGCCAGCCTGCGCCACAGCCACGCCAGATCCTTAACCCACTGAATGAGGTCAGGGATCGAACCCGCATCCTCACGGATACTAGTCAGGTTCATAACCCACTGAGCCATGGTGGGAACTCCTAAACTAAGTAATTTCTAGAAAGGTGATACAAAGTGTGTGTGACTCCCCCCGCCGCTGCTCCGGGGTGTAAAGCACTGCCGAGGCTCACAGTTGACAGCCTGTCGGAGGTGATACGCTGAGGTTCTCTGTGCCAGGGGAATGGTGCTGTCTGTGTTTAAAACACCAGGTGGGAAGTGACTACTGATGATGCACGTGGGGGTTCTTTTCGGGGTGACCAGAGTGTTTTAAAGTCAATTATGGTGATAATTTCTTAAGTATGAATATACCTAAAACCACAGGTTGGTGTACTTAAAAGGGTATGTGATTATATCTCAGCAAAGCTGTCTGAAAATAGCACAAGGACCACTGAGCCCCACTAAGCAGTTCAGGGGAAGAGGAACCATTCAGTGCTCGCTCAGAGTTAATACAGCAGGGTCGAGGGTCTTGGGTTTAACAGCCCCTTATCTTTTTCCTGTGTTTCTGTCGCCAAACACGGCTACTGGGACCTGAACTCACTTCGTTTCCAGAGGCAGTGGCCGTTGTCACACGGTCCCCCTGCACAGCACTTCACACATCAGGACCGGGGGCCGAAGGGGGACAGGAAGCCGCTGCCTGAAGCCGCAGCGCGTCTGGCAGCTCAGTCCCAGCTCCCGGCCACTTAGAGTGAAGTGGGCCCTCACCCGGCACCTGCTGCCCAGAGCCCTCATCAGCTATGTTTTTGCAGCTAATCTGCTTCTGATAAAGCGGTTCTTTTTTTGGAGCTCTGAGTACTGGTGACATGGGAGGGACCAAAATTTTGTGCCCTCGCTCAAACCCGCTCCTCTGATACCAGTGGATTCTCCCATGCTGGAAAAAGATGGTGGCCTGCGACCTTCTCTCAGATCAAGCTCTGGTGTTGGCTGGAAAGTCCCCGTGTGTTGAACGCCCGGCTCTGGAAAGCTGCAGCCCAGGTGTGTGGCGGGTGTGTCAGCGCTCGGCCTGTGGCCCAAGGTGGCGGGGCAGGCAGGGGAGGCCCCTGCCCTTCCTGGTCGTGTGGACTCAGAGGTACAGGGAGTTGATGGTGACATCCAGGGACGCTGTTAACCCTCAAACACAGGTGTGCAGAGCTGAGCCATTGAGCGCCGGACCCCGTGGCGGGGAGTGGGGACGGACGCAGCAGTAGGCGTCCCGCCTTGGCGGCCCTGGTGTCCTGGATTGGGTGTCTGCTCTCTGTCCCCTTCTCCAGCTGGTTCTCGGGGAGGCAGGCGGGCTGCCGCACTTCTGTGGCGGCGTGCTGGGGACGGCCATTTGGAACCTCTGGGGTTTCTGCATCTTCCTGGCGGGTTAGACATGTGCTGACTAGGAGCCCATCTGGGGCCGAGGGCGGCGGCGGACAGCTAATCCAAGAAGCAGGAACATGTCTCTCTTTTTTAAAGAGGAAACTGGTATCCATGTGACACTTAAGCTGGATTGTAGTACACAGCGGTGGCTGTGTTGTTTGTATCTGTTTATCTGAAGTATCGCCATAATATTTATTTTAAGTTAAAGGAAAAAACGTCAGCTCTTTAGGGCGGTTAGACGTGGTTCGGGTACGCGAAGGCAGGGATTGCTCCTAGAGTTGGCCTCTGAGCAGGGAATCGTAAAGTGAAGGGAAGAGCTCACTGAGGTCTGGGTGAAAGCTGCCTGCTTACTACACACGGTACCGTCAGGTGGACTCAGTGGAGTCCGTGTTTCCTGCGCATATAGGAAGGTTCCTAGTTGATCTTGGAGAACCGGATTCTGGACAATTCAGAATCATGCCGAGTCGGCAGTGCAGAAAATCCTGCTAATGAGCGGTCGCTTCGGCCCCAGCAAGAGGTCACTCACTGGACGTTCAGGACCCCGTCCCCAGAACTGTGCCACCTGCTCCCTGCTCTCTACTTTTCCTCCTGTGTTTTTGTCTTGGTGACTGCACCACTTCACCTTCCCCGGTAGCAAACTTAGATGTTTCCAGAAGGCGTCTGACATCCATGCCGAGCCTGCTTTCTGGCATGGCCTCTGTCACCTTCTCTGTGGACGCCCTCCGACCTCCTGAGGTCACAGTTCTTCGGGCCAATTCCGTTGCCACCACTGCACCCTGAGCTTCTGGAGGGAGCTTTCTCCTGGCGTTTCTTCTCCCCGCTGCTACCTGGCAGGTGCTGGGTAAAGGTCTGGGGAATAAATAAGGCCTGCGTAGTGACCCCCTGTGTCCAGAAGGTGGCAGCAGACACACGTCTGTTGGTCCGGCTGGCGGCAGGCTCCCCAAGACCCTTTCTGTGTTCGGGTCCGCGTGCAGGTGAGCATGGGGCCCATTCCGTTTCAGGTGTGCTGATGCACAGCGTGCAGGTGCTCCTCAGCTGAGTGCCGTTGATGCTCTCGCTTGCCTTTCCACTTCCGGGTTGGTTAGCGTGGGGTCAGGGGTCTCGGGCTCTGCCGTGTCAGGGCCTGTCCTGCCGTCCACCCCTCAGCTGTGCCTCGAGATCGAGGACGCCGGATCCGCGTGTCGGAATCCGAGAGGACGCAGAGGCTCGCTCGCCTCCTGAGTGCAGACCGTGTCCGGGCGGGGGGACGAGGGGCTCGCGTCTTACTGTTAGAAGCAGGCTGGTGTTGAGTGAGATGGAGAAGCACAGGCCAGGGAGCTCTTCCCACTTCCAGGAGCCCCTTTTCTGCAAGGGAGGCGGCCAGTGGCAGCAGCTGGAGACCCTTCCTGGGGGCGCTCAGGGCGGGGGGCCTGTGAGTCCGCTTCGTGAGTACTCACGGCTCGACGGTCACACGGGGGCCCCGGCCCCTCTGCCTCAAGCCTCGCCCTCCCTTCCCCTCTGCCCTGCAGCCCTCCCCAGTGTTTGACTGACTTTAGCCTGAGAGTCCTAGGGGCACCTTGCCTGTCTGTGTCACTGCCAGCTGTGGGGACAGAGGCTTTAAGTGTAGGTTCAAGTGCATCTGGAAATGGTTCTCCAAACATTGACGATCATTTTAAATTTAGATGTCTTTAAAGTTTTCAAGTTCCAGTTGTTTACAACATTTTCTACAATGTGCACATTTAACAGAAAATAAGAGCGATGCGTCACCTCACGATAACTCGTTCAGCAGTGTCCCTGTAAGACCTTCATATGAGATTTACTTTGAGATCAAACTCTAAAATGCTGTTATTAAAGGTTAGGAAGACTCCGTTTATCAGTTTTCGGCTCTGTCAAATCCTGGTGTTCTGCCATGCTGGCTTCAGTCTCAGTAACTTATTAAAAATACAACTCATGGAGTTCCCGTCGCGGCTCAGTGGAAACGAACCCAACTAGTGTCCATGAGGTTGCATGTTCGATCCCTGGCCTCGCTCAGTGGGTTAAGGATCCAGCGTTGCCGTGAGCTGTGGTGCAGGTCACAGACGCGGCTTGGACCTTGCATTGCTGCGGCAATGACATAGGCCAGCAGCTGTAGCTCCAGTTCAAACCCCAGCCTGAGCACTTCCACATGCCACAGGTATGGCCATAAAAAGACAAAACAAAGTACAAGAATCCAGGACCCTAGAGTGCTTACTAAGGGAGGCACAGGAATGCCAGCCTCGCCACGCCTGCGAAGGAAAAGGAGTTCTCTGAGCTGGCGTTTGGCGCCATGTAACTTGGCATCTTGGGCAGGGCAGCATATTCTTCAGTGCAGGGCAGACAGTAAACCGTCCAGGCTTCATGGGCCGCGTGGCGCCCGGCCCGCTAACCCCATGTCGGCTGCTTTGGTGCTCCGGCAGCTTACTGGGCAGCCCCGTGGAGCCTGGAAGATCTGCTGTCTGGCCCTTTACTGAAAAAATTTGCAAACCTCTGCACACTTGACAATGCTGACATCTTGAGCCAGTAATTCTTTGTCCCCTGTTGAGAACTGCTAGAGGATTGAGGAGATGCTTGGTTTCGCACCCCAGCCTGTAATGATTCTGATTAGTGACATTATAGCTTTGGTTCCTTGCCTGAACTTCTGATCTCTTGCTGTGATCTACGTGTTGAATTAGAGAGAACAGTATGGAAGCTCCCTGGTGGCCTGGTCGTTCGGATCCTCACCGCTGCAGCCCGAGTTCAGTCCCTGGTCTGGGAACTGAGCCACTGCTCACCATGGTCAGAAACAAAATAGAGAGGACACTGTGCCCCGTGAGGTTTGTCTAGACCCGCCGCCGCCTGTGACCTCGGGTCTCATCCTGATCTGAAAACCCTCCTGACCAGATGGTCATGTCCCAGGTGGAGCAGCGTCGGTCCCCCTCCGCCGGCTTTATCTTGCTTACGCCAGGTCTGAAATCTGTCCCCGAGTCTGTCTGCGGGCCGCGCAGTCTCCACGGCAGCCAGGGCCCGAGCAAGCAGGCTTTCGTGTGTGTTCCCCTTGCTGTCTCTCGTGGCGGTGCGGTGCTAACCCGCAGGCCGGAGCTGAGGGCACACAGCTGCAGGTAACGGTGAGGACCCACTCTCTCCAGTGCGGGCTCGAGGTGCAGGGCTCCCCGGAGTCGGGTGGGGACCCCCTGCAGTGTGGGTTCGCTGTCGTCGTTCCGGGGAGACTGCCGTGTGCTCCCAGGGGAACCGTCCGGTTACTCCCCTTTTTGTTCTGCTGCTCAAGTTGTTTTCTTTACCAGGAGAGCCCTTTGAACCTGCGTGGAGAGTGTTTTCGGGGACATCACGACCTCTTCCCAGTGAATTACCCATTTCCAGGGAAACGGTTGAGGGGAAGGCTTATTAGGCGAGGTGGAGTGGGTATTTGTGTGGCCATGCTCTGCTCTAAGTGTTTGCCTCCGCGGGTCATGTAACCAGAGAGTCAGAGCAAAGGCAAGTGCTTCCTGTCCCCTAGTGGGCCTGTGTGGCAGTGGGCTCCCTTCCCGTCCCCCAGGGGACAGTGGGCACGCGTGGCAGTGGGGCTCCTTCCTGTGTCACTGGATTGTGGGTGTTGAGCTAGTTTTACCTGGAGGTTCCACCATACTTTCCTGGTGCTGCATTGGCAGCCCAGACCTGTCATCCTTCAGGACAGCAGGGAGCCATGCGGCATTCAGACCATGAGCAGCTCGTTGGCGGTGCTGTGTCTAGCGGAGAAGTGGCCAAGCCTTTTCTGGAAAGGGCCAGATAACGGGTGTTGTGGGCCTTGCGGGCCGTTTCATCTCCGACACGAGTCTTAACCTCTGCTGCTTAGTTGGACGCTCATTTTCAGAACTGCAGCAGCCACATCTGGCCCCGGGGCTGGTTCGCTCAGCCGCCCGGCTTTTAGGAAGGAAAGGGCTCAGGCTCTGCTGAAGACACGATGTGTCCTGAGCGCCAGTCAGAAGTTGAAGTCTTGGGATCCACATCTGGGTAAAGAAAAATGAGTGACACGTTCCCTTTTTCTCAAAACCATCTAAAATTCAAGCACTGGAGCTTTCCGGGGTTTGACAGATTTTTTTTCTTAAATAGTAAAAACCTCATTTATTGACACAGGTTATAAAGTAATAGAAATAATGTGTTAAAAGTAAACAGTAATATGCTCTGTAAGTATATATACATACATAGATAAAAATCTCGCCTCCCATGAAGTAGAATAAAAACAGGCTTATCCTCATGGTGGAATTCGGTTTATTTTTGTTTGCACATTTTGATCTGCTTTTTAATTTTTTTGTGTGGAAACCATGTGTGATTTCTAATATTAAAGACTCCAAGGGAGGTAGAAGGCCCTGGGTCCCCCCCAGACCTGTTTGTACAGCTCCGTCCTCTCCCACAGTGAAGCTCCCTGGAGCCGGCAGGGAGCTAAGCCAGCCTGACCTCTGCGGGGGGTGCAGGAAGGGGTCGCCTCCAGAATGGGGCCTAATTGCAATGCCCAGTGTGTTTGCAGGTACAGGGACGTGGGACAGGCTGGCTGGTAGCCCAGGCAGGATTCATGGGGGCTTAGTCCTTGGTGTGGTCACCAATTCCAGGCCCTAGTCCACAGCTTTGCAAGGTTTGGGCCTTCACTCCGCAGCCCGCCCAGAGGAGAGTGTGTCAGCAGAACGCAGACCCTCCAGACTCGCGTGTACTTTTACGTGGGCCGGGAATTCTGCTTTACTGTGTGCACCGGGGGCAAGAGCTGAAGATAAGACAGGTTCAGGACCTTCATTCCAAGGCTCTGGCAACCGGATAAACAGAAGGAAAAAAAGGTTCTGCAGGTTTTGGGGAGTCACTGAGGAGGTGAGGCCTTGCAGGGTCAGCCACGCTCCTGCAGAGGAGGAAGCCGGGCCCGCCGTGCTCTTCCTCTTGTGAAGGCAGTGGCTGCAGGACTGAGAAACTGGGCCCGGTTTCCAGCCATCTCGTGGTGCCGAGGGAACAGCAGTCAGCGCTCAGAAACAGGGGCCCCCGTCGATGTGCCCGACTTCCACTGGGGCCTTACTTAAGGGCTGCATGCTAGAAGGAAGGGCTTACCAGGCATAGACCATCTTTACAAAGCCTGACGCCTGGCTTCCGGCCAGCTCAGTCTCACAGCGGCTTGAGATGACCTGCCCTGGCCCTGCACTTCTCACGGCGTGTCTCCAGATCCGCAGGGTCGCCTGGGATCACTAGGAAGACAGCTTCTCAGCGCCCGCGCCGGACCCGCTGAGCCAGGACCGCTCAGGGTAGAGCCTCGTGGCTTGCGTTTCACAAGCCTTCGCGCCTTTCCGATGCGATGACAGTTTGAGAACCGCTCCCGTGGCCTGACTGCCCGAGAAAAGAAATTCCTCTCTGGAGGCCGACAGCATCTTCCAGAGCCGCAGCCTGTCCCTCCCTGATTCCATCAAAGGCCTGGCAGTGGTTCAAAACTGAGCAGACATACTGAGAAATGAGACTGATTTCCCAAAAGGCCAAGAGAAAACGTGGACATCAGGAGCAGGCCGGATATTGATAATCGATATTATCCGACGTGGACTTTTAAGTAATCACAGTAAATTAGTTATGGCTAATATGTTCAGGAAAACAGGAGACAAGATGGAGAATTCCAGCAGAGAACTGCTGTCAGTTTAGAAAAATGGAAATTCTAGAACTGAATGATAAAGCAGCAGATTATAGAATTCACTTGTAGTCGGCTCTCTGAAGGGAGGAATTTGCGAACTAATTAGGTTGGGCAGTAGCAAATACTCAGAATGAAGCCCAGAGGGGAAAGAATGGCAAACAGGCAAAGCGCGATAAGTGCTTGTGACGTGGCCGGAGAGTTCCAGTAGAAGCAAAACTGGAGTTTCAGGACAGAGGAGAGGAGCCGGCTGCGTTGCTCGTGGAACTGCGTGCTGCCGGAAACGTGGCTGGTCAAACTGCGGTTGTTCAGACCCAGGTGTGTGGCAGACCTGTCCTTGAAGATAAACAAAGAGAACTTGTCACTTCGAGTGTTTGTTGCCAATTGTATTGATCAGAAATTAGAGCTTGGGAAGACGTGTCCCTGTCCCTGGGGATGACGACTGCTGGCTGTCAGCAGCCCACGTGGGGAGACCGTTCTAAGATCCAAGGATCTGAGAGAGTGTGATCTTTTTTTTTACAAACCTTTTTATTTTTTGTTGAGATGTATCTGAATTACAACAGACTCATTTTTAGTGTACAACATAATGATTTAATAAGTATATTGCAAAATGACCACCACAGTAAATTTAGTTAATATTTAACACTACACACAGTAATGATTTTTTCCTTATGATGAGCACTTTTTTTTTTCCTTTTTTGGGCTGCACACTTGGCATATGGAGGTTCCCAGGCTAGGGGTTGAATCACCGCTACAGCTGGCCGGCCTACACCACAGCCACAGCAACGCAGGATCCAAGCCATGTTTTTGACCTACACCACAGCTCACGGCAACACCGGATCCTTAACCCACTGAGCGAGGCCAGGGATCAAACCTGCATCCTCACAGACACCATGTCAGGTTCTTAACCCACTGAGCGAGGCCATGGATCAAATCTGCATCCTCACAGACACCATGTCAGGTTCTTAACCCACTGAGCCACAACGGAAACTCCATGATTTGGTTTTCTTCAGATAGATACCCAGAAGTGTCATTGCTGGATCCTGTAGTAGTTGTATTTTTATTTTTTGAGGACCTTCATACAGCTTTCCACAGTGGCTGTACTAGTTTAGTTTACATCTTTGACAACATTTGTTATTTTTTGTTTGATAGTAGCCATTCTGACAGATGTGAAGTGACATCTCTTTGTGGTTTTGATTTGGATGTCTGTGACGATTAGTGACACTGAGCATCTTTTCCTGTACCTGTTGCCCATCTGTATGTCTTCTTTGGAAAAACGTTTATTCAGATCCTTTGCTCATTTCTTAATTGGGTTGTTTGTTTACTGTTAAGTTGTAAGCATCTCTTATCTAGTTTGGATCTTAACCGTTTATCAGATATATGATAGGCATATATTTTTCTCCCATTCGGTAGGTTGCCATCCAAGGTACTAGGTAGACTGCTGAATTTCAGTGGAACAGAATAGGAAAAGTCTCTTAACATGGTTTCAGATTCCACACTGCAGCTAACCTTTAAGAAACTGCCACTCGTGTTTGCCTTTAGGATAAAGAGGAATGTCCATGATTATCCGAAAAGACCTTGCTTTTCCCAGTACCCCTTGTTTTTCCAACTATTGATATGTGCAGGACTGGATTTTCTTTTTCTTTTTTTTTTCTTTTTATGGCCACACCTGCTTATGGAAGTTCCCAGGCCATCGGTCAAATTGGAGCTGTAGCTGCAGGCCTATGTCACAGTCATAGCAACACTGGATCTGAGCCTCATCTGCGACCTTCGCCACAGCATGCAGCAAGGCCAGATCCTTAACCCACCAGTCAGGGATCAAACCTGCACCCTCCCGGACACTATGTAAGGGTTCTTAACCTGCTGAGCCACAATGGGAACTCCTGTGTATTTTTCATATATTTTAACTAAAACAACATATTGAATACAACATGTATTCTGTATTGCAACATATCGAATACAGAAACATGTATGAAAACCTGGCTACCCTCTGTTAAGCCAGCATTAAAAGAAATTCACAAAAACGTAAAATAATGCCACTCTTATTAACTTTTTTTGTTTTTGAAAGTTATTTTTCATAAAAATAAGTTATTGATATTAACGCATAATGGGGCTGTTGTTTTCAAATGAGTTAATAAGCGCGTGTTTAAATTTCTCAGTCTTAGTGCCTCCTAAGGTAAGTTAATCGACAGGCCCCACTTGAGCACAAGCTGTTCGGGAAACCCCCAGTAGTTTTCGAACAGGTGGGCGTCCTCCCCCCGCAAGCTGAGGACCGCTGCTGCAGATGCGAGCAGACCCGATTCCGGTGCACGTGGCAGGTGCTGCTTTGCGCAGAGGCTGAAGTTCTGTGGCAGCCCTGCGTCGGCGAGCCTGCTGGCACCATTTTTCCAGCACTCGCTCACTTCACGTCTCGGTATCACATTGTGGTAATTCCCACAACGTTTCGGACACTTCCATGGTTATTCTGTGTGTAACGGTGTCCGTGATCTCTGATGTGACTATGATAATTGTTCGGGGGCGCCGGAGACCACCCCACATGAGACCACGAACTTCATAAGTGCCGCGTGCGGTTTGACCACTCCGCTGACCAGCTGCTGACCCGTCTGGTTCCTTGTCCTCGGCCTCCCTGTCCCTGAGCCGCAGCACTGTTGAGGCGGCCCATGGATAACGCTGCAGTGGCCTCTCGGTGTTCGAGTGCAAGGAAGGGCGCACGGCCCTCACGTGCAGTCAAACGCTAGAAATGCTCAAGCTTAGGGCAGAAGGCATGTGGTCGGCCGAGACAGGCCAGAAGCCGGGCCTCTGGAGCCCAACAGCTGGCCCGGCTGTGTCGGCGGAGGGAAAGCCCTTGAGGGGAATTAACAGCGTGGCTCCAGCGAGTGCACGAATGAGCAAAAAGCAAAGCAGGCTTACTGCTCGTAAGGGAAAGGTCTGAGTGGACAGGAGGCCAAGCCAGCACACCCTTCCCTCCATCACAGTGTCATCCAGAGCAAGGCCGCAACTCTCTTCAGCCCTAGGAAGGCTGAGACATGTCAGGAGGCAGCCGAAGACAAGTTTGAAGCTGGCAGAGAGTGGTTCATGAAGTTTAAGGAAAGAGGCTGTCTCTGTGACGTCAGAGTGCGGAATGAAACAGCAAGAGCTGATGGGGAAGCTGCAGCAAGTTGTCCAGGATGCAGCTCGGGTCATCCACGAAGGGGGCTGCACGGAACAGGGGTGTTCGCCGTAGACGCACAGCCTTCGAATAGAAGAGGATGCCGTCCGGGACTCTCACAGCTGGAGAGGAGCCAGTGCCTGGCCTCAGAGCTCCGGAGGCCAGGCCGGCTCCCATCAGGGGCTAGTGCAGCTGGGACTTGAAGTTGAAGCCAGTACTCATTCACTGTCTGAAAACCCTAGGGCCCTTAAGAATTAGGCTCAGCCTGCTCTGCCTGTGTCTGAATGGACCGCAAAGCGTGGATGACGGCGCCTCTGTTCACGGCATGGTTGACTGGATATTTTACGCCCACCGTGGAAACCTCCTGCTCTGAAAACCTGACTGCTCGTTGGCGGTGCACCTGGTCAGCCAGGAGCTCTGAAGGAGGGGCAGGGACGCAATGTTGTTCTCATGCTGCAGCAGGTACGCTCTGTAGCCCACGGACCAAGGAGTGCTTTCAAATTTCACGTCTTATTCTTTAAGAAATATGTTTCTGAAGGCTGTGGCTGCCATCGACAGTGACTGCTCTGACGGATCTGTGCCAAGTCAACTGAAAAGCTTCCCGAAAGGAAACACCATCCCCATGCTGTCAGGGCCATTTGTGATTCATGGGAGGAGGTGAAAACACCAACCTCGATGGGAGCTGGCGAGAAGCAGATTCCAGCCCTCATGGATGACTTGAAAGAGTTCAAGACTTCAGTGCAGGAGGGAACTGCAGATGTGGCAGAAATGGCAAGAGAACTAGAATTAGAAGTGGAGCCTGAAGGTGGGGCTGAATTGCTGCAGCTCGTGATAAGACTTGAACAGATAAGGATGAGCGAAGGAAGTGTCCTCTTGCAGTGGAGTCCATTCCTGGTGAAGATGCTATGAAGACTATTGAAATGATAGCACAGGGTTTAGACTATTACTTAGTTGATAAAGCAGCTGCAGGGTTTGAGAAGATTAACTCCAATCCGGAAAGAAATTCTACTGTGGCTGAAATGCTGTCAAACAATTGCATGCTACAGAGAAATCTTTCAGGAAAGGAAAATTCCATCAGTGAAGCGAACTTCATTGTTGTCTTACTTAAAGAAATTGCCGCAGTGACCCCAGCCGTCAGCAACCACCACCTTGATGGGTCAGCAGCCACCAACAGCAAGGCAAGACCCCCCCCCACCAGCAAAAAGGTAATGACTTGCTGAAGGCCCAGGTGATAGTTAGCAATTTTTAGCAATAAAGGTATTTTTTTTTTTTGGTCTTTTTAGGGCCACACCTGCAACACATGGAAGTTCTCGGGCCAGGGGTCAAATTGGAGCTGCAGGTGCTGGCCTACACCACAGCTCACGGCAACACTGGATCCTTAACCCACTGCATGAGGCCAGGGATCGAACCCACGTCCTCATGGATACTAGTTGGAGTCTTTACCACTGAACCACCATGGGAACTCCAGCAATAAACTATTTTTAATTAAAAGTATGTACATTGTTTTTTTAGATGTGTTGCTGTTGCACACTTACTAGACTACAGTATAGTGTAAACAGTTTTTATATGCCCTGGAAAACCAAAAATTTCCTGACTCACTTTATTGCAATATTCACTTGAATGTGGTGGTCTGAAACTGACCTTGCAACATCTCTTAAGATACACTTGCATTAAAATGACAATTAAACTATATTAGGATATAATGAGCAATTTTGTGCTGCTAAATTGGGAAATATAGATAAAATTCCTTGAAAGACAAATATCACCCAAGCAGAAAATCTGAATAGGCCTAATTTTCTTTTGAAGAAATTGAAACCCTTATTTAAAACCTTCCCATAAAGAACACTCTAAACCCAGATGGTGTTATTGGTAAACACGTCCAGTTATTTAAGGAGGAGAGAGCTCCAATTTTATGCAGATTCTCACAGAAAATAGAGAAGGAGAAAATACTTCCCAACTTGCGTAATTTTATGTATGTATGTATTTAATTTTGGATGCACCTACAACATACAGAAGCCCCCAGGCCAGGGATCGACCCTACACCACTGCGGTGACACGAGGTCCTTAACCCTCTGAGCCCCATGGGAACTTCCCAACTTGCGTAAATTTAATTCCCAGACTGGCCAGGTTATTTTAAGAAGGGAAAATTACAGACCACTCTCTTGCATGAATACAGATGGAGGAATCCTGTAGTAAATAATACTGAACGTATGGAAAAAGCAAGTCTGTGTATATAGACGACCAGGTTGTGCTTGCCCCAAGAACTCAGTGTGCTTTATCATTCAGAAATTACTCAGTGTGGTTCACATATTCACAGAAGAAAGAAGGAAAGGGTAATGCCAGTGTGTGGGGAGGGAAGGCAAGTGAGAGTCCCACGCTAGTGCCTAAGGGACAGAACGAGCAACAGCAAGCCCTCCTGGCCCGTCCGCGGGAGTGGGGGGACCTGGCTCATGTGAGGGGCAGTGTCCCCAGCAGCCTTGGGGGGACATCACAGGCAAAGCAGGGAGACTGCTGTCATCACCCCTTTCCAGCATGTTCTGAGGGTCCTAGCCAGAGCATTAAGGCAAGAAAAGAAAGAAAAGGCGTAAGGACGGGAAAGAGGAAAGAAAATTCACGTTTTACAGTGCAAATGACATGACTGCAGGAACGGTGGCACGTTTACAAACAGTCGGTTACGTGATTTTCCCCGGTTTTCTACGGGTCAGTTCGATTCCGCCTGACCGCCCCCTCAGCGCGTGGACTTCACCTCGGCACGCGGGAGCGCCCGCCGTCTCTCAGGGTCTCCTCTCTCCCCGCAGGTCGTGTCTGACCCCTGTGCGCGATGAGGAGGCAGAGTCGCTGCGGAAAGCGCGCTCCAGACAAGCTCGTCAGACTCGAAGGTCTACGCAAGTGAGTGTGAGCTCCGTCTTTTAGTCCCTTTGTCTCTCCACCCTCCCGCTGGAAGTCCGGTTAAAACACGATGAATGAGGAGTTCCCGTCCTGACTCAGTGGTAATGAGCCCAGTTAGCGTCTGTGAGGATGCAGGTTTGCTCCCTGGCCTCCCTCAGTGGGTTAAGGATCTGACGTTGCCGTGAGCTGTGGTGTAGGTTGCAGACCCAGCTCGGATCTGGCATTGCTGTGTCTATGGTGTAGACCAGCAGCTGCAGCTCCAATTCAGTCCCTAGCCTGGGAACCTTCATATGCTGCGGGTACAGCCTTAAAAAGAGCCCCCCAAAAAATGATGAGTGATAAAATTCCAGCCATTGCAGTAAGGCTCGCATGCCAGGGCCTGCACCGCGTAGCATCGAGTGCAGCTGCCTTAGCCACAGGCTCAGGACAGGTTTATCTCCTTTCCTTTCTCCGCTTGTGCTCAGAGACCCCACCGTAAGAATTTCTGCGGGAGCGACGCAGTGTTAACCATGGAGTTTCGGGGAAGAGCAGAGCCCTCTCAAGTGTGTGCTCAGGAGAAGGAGCAGCAGGCGTTCGCATAAAACTTCCACACAGATATTTATGGCAGCACTAGTCACAGGAGCCAAACCCAAGTGCATTGTCGTCTCTGGCCAGAGTTTCCTCGCTGTGTAGACCGGCTTCGGTGGGGGTGTGCAAGCTCACTGTGGGACTGAGCCCTGGGCCCCCAGCAGCAGTGTGATCGGCCTCATGGGGCTGGTGCCTCTGTGCCCCCAGCAAGTTGTGGGGCCACGGGCCCAAGCTGGGCAGTTGAGCGGACCAAATAAATTGGGCATTTAACCAAACTGGGGTCAAAAGCCACAAATGTCCGTTGATTAATGAATGGATAAACAAAATGTTCCCTCTCCGCGCGATGGAACATTACTTGGCAGCAAACAGAAATGAAGTTGATGCGTGCTCACGCTCAAGGTGGTAAAACGTAGAAGAAAGTTACGTGGGCGAAGGCAACCTGGTGTGGTTCTGTCTGTACAGAGATGTCTAGAGCAGGCAGATCCTGAGAAAGAGAGAGGAGAGTGTTTGCCAAGGGCTGGCGGGAGGGGGGGAACTGCTGAAGGTGTGGGCTGTCTTTCTGGGGTGATGGCACGTCCTGAAGTTAGAGGGGATGTTGTGCAGCGAACCGTACACTTTAGAGGTGTGGTTTTAGGGCGTGTGGGTTCTGTTTCAATAATGATGTTATAAAAAGTAAAGGGTTTCGAGGGAAGGCTTTGAAGTTAGGAAAGTCTAATGTGACGTGTGTTCTAGTTCGCAAAAGTCACTGTGCAGGGGACGATGGCAGAAGTGGGTTTGTCAGCGAAAACCTGTGGGAAGCTGTCCCTTCGCCAGGCTGGAAACAACACGCTATGGCAGTGAAGGTGGCATCAGGGAGGCGGGGGTGGCTGAGCCAGCGCGGAGCACAAGAGCCGCCAGAGGGCTGGGTCAGCCGGGAGGTCCAGCGGAAGCACGCGGAAAGCCAGTTTGCAGCATCAAGCAGGAAAGCCCGGGACTGAAAGGGGGCCTTAGGCATGGCCCCAGAGGCCTCGTTGTCGTCCCTGACTCTCCTGGGGTCTGCCAGGTGCTCTGCCTTTGTCGCAGTGACTGCAGCTGGGGTTACAGCAGGATGTAAGCCCCGCGAGGACCAGGTCTGACTGTAATTCATTGTGGTCTGGTTCACCGTGATAAAATATACGTAACGTGCAGCTTAATAGGGGAACCATTTTTTGTTGTTCTGTTTGGTTTTGGTTTTGGCTGCACGTGCAGCAGGCGGGAGTTCCGGGGCCAGGGACGGAACCTGCACCACAGCAGTGACAACCCCAGATCCTTAACCTGTTTTGCCATCAGGAAGCTCCGATTTTTAACCATCCTCAAGCATAACACATGGACATTAAATATAGTCATGTTATTTTGCTGTTGCCACCATCCATCTCCAGAACGGTTTTCATCTTCCTGAACGATTCCACCCGTTAAACAATAGCTCTCTCTCTCCCCACAGTGCTGGCAACCATGGCTCTACTTTTCTCTGTGAACTTGACTCTAGGTACCTCAGGAGTGGAATCACAGTATTCGTCCTTCGTGACTGGCTTCCCTGAGCATGATGTCCTCAGGGTTCATCCCTGAAGTGGCAGGTGCACTTGTGTCAGAGCTTCCTTCTTTAGGGCTGAATAAGATTTCATTGTATGTTTATACCACATCTGTCGATGCCCACGTGAGCAGCGCTGCGATGAGCATGGGTGGCAAATACCGCTCCGAGCCCGCCGTTAGTTCTTCGGGGTGTGTACCCGCAAGTAGAATAGGCAGGACCGCGGGCTCCTTAGTCCTCGTTTTCCGTTATACCCAGCTGGTTTCTGAGGTCTTTTCCACTGGACTAAATGGCTCTTGAGTACAGGAATCATTTGACTTGTCTTTGTAGTTCCAGTGCTTAAAGACATGCTGACTTTTTATTAAGAGAAGGAGTGAGTAAATGAATGAATCGTTCCTTCCGGCTTTGGAGTCTGCTGAGGACTTGAGCCTACGACCACCTGGGTTAGAATCAGCTCGCTGTCTTCCTGACTCCTCCTCTCCTGCAGGTGTCTTCCTGCTGATGGACTTCTCTTCTGCACCTCTGTCCTAGGAGCCTGGGGAACTTTTCATTGTTAGGTCTCTGTGTGATTCCTTTAGTTATTTGGGGAATTATGTTAAAGAAGAGCTGATTAAGGGATTGGGGTTTTTTTTTTGTTGGGTTGTTTTTTTTTTTTTTTAATTGAGTTCCCATCGTGGCTCGGTGGTTAACCAACCTGACTAGAATCCATGAGGACGCAGTTTCGATCCTGGCCTTGCTCAGTGGGTTAGGGATCCGGCGTTGCCGTGAGCTGTGGTGTAGGTTGCAGACGCGGCTCAGATCCCGTGTTGCTGTGGCTGTGGCGAAGGCCAGCGGCTGTAGCTCCGATTCGACCCCTAGCCTGGGAACCTCCATGTGCCACAGGTGCGGTCCTGAAAAGCAACAAAAAAAAAAAAAGGGAAGAAGAGTGGGGTTTCTGTTTCCCTGGCTTTCTAAGCCCCGCTGTGCTTCGCGGTGCAGGACCCCCGGCTGCGGGCCGGCGTGGGCAGAGCCACCCCTCCTGCCCTTCTCCGCATGGTTCTCTCTTGACACCTTCAGTTGTGGAAGATCTTTTCCAGTCACTTCCGATCTTTTCCACTCACTTCTCATCAGCGGTTGTCCTGTCAGCCCCAGGCCTTCTGGGGCCCGGGAGGAGTGAGCGCAGGGCCTTCCTGCTCTGCCGTGCTGGCGGCTCCCTCAGGCTTGGTTGTGGTTTGTTGGCCTTTGGGTTTGGTGGTTGTCCTAGCCCGGCTCAGCGTTCACCATTTTGAGTCTGGTTCTGCTTTCCGTGAGGAAAATTGGCTTTTCTGGTACCCCGGGCACGCTCTGTTGGTAGCCCTTCGTTCTCGGGAGGGCAGGGAGCTTCCAGGTCGCGGTGCTGAGAACCAGGCTGGGGAGGCGTCGGCCTGTCTGTGGAGCTCGAAGCGGAAACGCTGGAGGGTCACGTCTGAAGTGGGCCTGGGCTCGGGCCTGGGTCCTCCGCACGCCTCCCGCGGCGGGGGGCCTCCCGTGGCCTCGCCGCCTCGGGTCCCCGCGGGCGCTTCCCGGTCGCTCGTCAGGAGCCACGCCTGGTTGGGTGCGGCCCCTCTGACCGTGTCTACCCCCCAGGGCGTGACGCTGACGGACCTCCAAGAGGCGGAACGGACTTTCAGCCGGGCCAGAGCAGAGCGCCAGGCGCAGGAGCAGCCCGGCCCGGAGCCCGGGGCCCCCGGGGCGCCCGACGGTGGCCCCCAGAAGCACGAGCCCCCAGCAGCCCCTGCGAAGGAAGCCGGGGAGAGCCCGCCGGCCTGGGGCCAGCGTCCGGACGAGGAGGTGAGCGGGCCGGGGGCAGCTCAGGGGCAGCGCGGGGTCCACCTCCGGCGCGATGGAGCGAATTCGCAGGTCGCTTGTCCTCCGTCCCGGTTCTTTTCTCTGAGGGCGACTGGCGCTTTTTCCAGCCTCTGAAGGTGGGATGCCTGTCACTATCCAGGCGTCCAGCGTGCTGGTCTGACGGTGTCTGTGCTATGAGACCGGCTTAACTAACTCTAAGTGTGAAACTCTAAAGCAAGAGGACGGGATGTGGTCGCTGCAGACACAAGCCTGCGCCCTCGCCATTTAGTCATGCCAGCTCTGCTGTAGCTGCTTCACGTTACCGGACTGTTTAATCCTCAAAACCACCCTCTGAGCTAAATAGATTCCTTGTTTAAAGATGCGGAGGTGGGCCACAGAGGCCCGCTGGCCCGCGCCCCTCCCGGCCCCGGAGAAGCGGAGCAGCGGCTGCTCACGGGCGGCCCGAGCCCCTGGCTCACCCGCCTCCGCGCAGACCTTGCTCTCCAGACTGACACGAACCCGAGAGCTGCCGGGGCACCCCTCGCCCCACGCCACAGGGTGTCACAGGAGGGGGATGCGTTTTGACTTAGGTCCCCCTCCTCAGATGGGCTAGGGTCAAGGTCTAGGCTGTCTTTAGGGTGAACAGAGCCCTGGGCTACCTGCGGCCATTCCACTCCACCTTTTAGCTCCCTGTCATTGTCAGCACATCCCCTTTCACTCTCAGATGTGTCCGGTTGGGATGACAAGTATCATGGTCACCGTGGTTACAGGAGAGAGAAACCCTGCTCTTCCTTCGAGTGGCTCGGCTGCGTAAACTGAGGTTCTGTTGGTTATTTTGGTTTTTGTCTCAGCTACTGTTTTTTGAGTACTTATCACTAGGTACTTTCTAAGCACGTAACATAATTCTCTCGTTTAACCCTCACAACCGTCTCTGAGGAAGATGTTATTCCTGTTTTATATATGAGGAAGCTGAAGCTCAGAGAAGTCGAGTCACTTACTTAAGGTCACACAGCTATTCATGCTGAAGCTGGAATTTGAGCCACATGCTGTCAGACTCCAAAGCTCACTATATTTTACCGCTTCTGTCTCTGTGGTTTATAAAGAAAAGACTTACTACAATCTCTGCGTTGTAGTAAGAATTCCTCTATTTCTGCATCATCAATAAACCACTTTAAAGTTTATCGTTGAGCTCTGTCTGTCTTAACTGTCAAGGAAAAAAAAATTCAAAGGGGAAAGTGGGACATTTCTTACAGTGTCAATAAGCCTAGTTATGGCAAGCTGGTAGAAGGTTCAGAGATTGGTGGGGCGCTCAGATTTGGTGGTCTGTTTTAACTCCTACTTTCTATTTCTGTGTCTTCCTGAGTTCTTTCTTTTCCTTTGTAAACCTTACCTTTCAGGGCCCCGTCTTAAAAAGGCCAGCAGCCTTCGTGCTTTCATCCCCAAGTCAAAGGAATTTGTATCAACAAGGTCGATGCTTCCTAGTGGCCTTTGATCAGCTTAGGGGTAACTTTCCCAACGCCTGTCCCCTGGCAGTCACTCGGAGCAGGAGTCCAGACGCTGTCTCCCTTCTGCGCCACCGCTGAGCCTTCTGGCATGGAGAAGCCCGTTTTTAATAAACCCGCTGACCTCTGACATCTCATCCTGTGCATCATTCTAGCCTGTGTATCGTCGCCTGAGGGGTCCAGCTCAGCCAGACAAACCCGCGACCCCGGTGTCTTCTGCACCACGACCTTCCCTCTACACCGGTCCCCATCTGCTCCGGACAAGTAGGTCTTCAGTCCCTGATTCTGAGAGCTCAGAGGCCACGACGGGCACTGCAGGTGCAAAGGAAATGGACAAAAATGGTATGTCGGGCTTCAGATGGTGCAGCCCTTCCAGTGCACACAGCCCAGATTCCTCAGGTCCGTTCCTTCTTTTCTCCCCAATCAGAGGGCGGAGAAGCGGGTGTGGACGATCAGTCCTCCAGCAGGCTGTCTGCCCGGGAGAGGAGGCGGCCCAAGGAGCGCCGGAGAGGCACAGGCATCAATTTCTGGACGAAGGACGTAAGTGGCTGGTCTGTGCTGCCGTCCTTTGAGCTCCAAAGAAGGAGTTCCCCAAGTGCTGTGAGTCTGCAGATTGTCGGGAGGAGGAGAGGTGAGGGGAGGCGGCACTGGTGCGAGGCTCCCCGGGAACGTTCCCGGGAGCCGGGCCTCGGGCAGTGTCAAGCCTGTGGGAGGCAGGCAGGCGGCAGACAAGTGGCGAATTTCAGCAGCCATAAGGGGCCGGGTGCATCGGCTGGTCAGACTTGAGCGGCCTCCCTCCCCAGGGGTCCCAGCAGGCCCACGGTGAGTCAGCTGTACCTCAGCACCCGGGTAAGCACGTGCCAACTAACTGTGTCAGGGGCACTGCCAGAATCCCGGGAATTTCATCTGACTCAGGTTACTCCTTGGAGGAAAAAAGGAACAAATGATACAAAACAGATTAATTTTGGCTTTTAAATAAAGATGGGGACCCCCTGCTTCCTTAGGACAAGCACACTCAGTTCTTGAACTCACCCTCTGGTCTGGACCCTGTTCACTCAGCCTTGGTCCTGGCATTTAAAAATCAAGGGACCAGTATCAGGTCCCCAGCTGCCAGGGACTCACTTGAACTTGAATGAACCATTGAGTGACGCAGGCAGTGAGGCAGCCATCATCCTCCGTTAGGGGCCGTTGGATAAGAGTGTTTGATTGTTGTGGGACCAAACGGACCCATCGCCACTGACAGAGCAAAGTGAAGTCTGTCTTGAAGGAACTGCTCCAACCAGGTTCCCTTGACTCTTGGCTCCAAGCGATCCTTAAGCTGCCCGCACTTAGCCCTCCCTGCCCACACGCATGATGGATGGGCTGCCCTTGGTGCTTCAGGGGTGTCTGTGACCATAATCCCCTTGTTTCTCTTCCTCCTTCCTTTCCAGGAAGATGAAACCGATGGCTCGGAAGAGGTGAAAGAAACATGGGTAAGCAGCCAGCCGGTGAGGCGGTCCGTTACGGCTCAGGGTCCCTGTGGGTTCCGCCTGCTCGCAGGCGTGCAGTTTAGTAGAAGAGGCAGGCTTTGCAGATTCAGGTACAGGCGGAGCGTGGAGGTGGCTGTCGCTCTCAGGGGGGTGACAGGTGCCGGTGGCTGTACTGTTTTCTTTCTTAAGTGGCGTGACAATGCCTGTGTTCTTAAGCAAGGCTCCCGAGCCTGCCGAGGCTCTAACGCAGGGACGGGGTCTGCCTCACTCTCTCGTGCTCTTAGAGTGTAGAAGGTATTTTGAAATCCTCGGGAGAAAAGTGAAGAGATGCTGTTTCTTGTAGATCTGCGTCATCTCTGGGCTGATAGACAGGAGCACAGAGGAGAGTGTGAACACCACACAATCCAAAATCACTACGCTTGACTTTGAAATGCAGTCTAGCACCTTGACTCTGTGTGCCTTGCATCTCTTGAGGCCTATAGCCAGCTCTTCTCTGCAGCAGACTTCCTGCTGACTCTGGGTTCTTACAAGCCATTCACATGTGATAGGAAGTTAGTGCTTTTCTCCGTTTTTTTTTTTTTTTTTGGTTTTTTGTTGTTATCTTTTTAGAGCTGCACCTGCGGCATATGGAGGTTCCCAGGCTAGGGGTTGAATCAGAGCTACAGCAGCAAGCCTATACCACAGCCACAGCAGCGCCAGATCTGAGCCGTGTCTTTGACGTACACCACAGCTCACGGCAACACTAGATCCTTAACCCACTGAGCGAGGCCAGGGATCAAACCCACAACCTCGTGGATACTATTTGGGTTCGTTTCCGCTGAGCCACAATGGGAGCTCCAGTGCTCTTCTTACGGGTACAATTTTTCAGAAAGGAAGTGGTTTGGTTTTGACCAAATGAGTGGAGACGACACGTACGTTTCTAGTGGAGGCAGTGTTCACAGGTGGCCTTTTTTCTACCCTGAAGTTATGTGAAAATATGTTCTCAGAGTATATTTAATAACCCAGTGAAAATCAACAGCGAATTCACTTTTAGCAGAGAAAGCAGAAATCCTCTGTCGCGTCCTTGGCCTGCCTGTGGTTTGGTCAAGATCCAGGACAGCAGGTAGTGGCCTCCAGAAAGCCGTGCCTGTGGGGCTGCCTGTGCGGGGAAGCCGGGCCGCGACCAGAGAGGAGCTGCGACCAGCTGCCCTTGGGGTGAGGGGTGCAGGCGGCCGTGACCTCGTCCCTTGGGGACTTAGGGGCTTGGGAACAGAAAGCATGAAGGGAGGAGAGTCGCGTGGGGGTTATAGAATGCGTCTGAGCGATGGGAGCAGAGCAGTGACGTGGACGTTGCCCACGGGGGCCAGGGCGTCCTGACACCCACCGAGAGTCTGGCTGCCCCTCAGCTCTTGGTGTGGCGGAGCGGAGGGGCCCTGGCATGGTGCTGCCCAGGAGCTCGGCTCAGGACCCGGACTTGACTTCTGACTGGGGAGGAAACCAGACTGTTGAGACTTGCCCTCATCTATACTGAAAGCTGCTGCCTCATCCAGCCGTTCGAGGCACCTGCTGGTCTTCACCGTTGGCAGCCAGCTGCAGCGTCAGTCTTGAGAACAGAGTGGGTGGCCGGTTGCTGACTGGTGGCTGAGTGTGTGCGGTGAGCCCATGCTCCAGGCACGCTCCAGGCATGCTCCGGGCACATTCCGGCGCTGTCTCCACCCCATGACGCCCAAGGACAGCGGCTCAAAGCACCCGCTTCGGGAAGACTTCCCACCTCCAGGTCCGGCCAGACGCTTGTACCTGCTTCTCTCCCTGAGCACCTTCTAATACTAGCAGGTCTGATGCCCTGAGCCGCACAGGCCCACAGGACAACAGATCTGGTCACTGCAGTTCTGCTGCGGGCAGTCGGGAGTGTGTTGTGACCACTCCCTGCCTCCATGCGCTCCGTGGGCAGCAGAGACGAGCCAGCCCGGGCAGGCTGCTTGCTTTGCCGTCAGCACGCGCACCGCTGAAGCCACAGCTGTCTTCTCTTCTTGGCTTTGGTGCAGTAAAACCATCTGCTCTCGAGGTCGCTTGTTGGTGTCAGTGAAGACTCTGACGTCTGTCTTTTCATTGGGATATAACTTGGAGTCAGCAGACTGCACGCATCTTAAGTACCACCCAGTGAGTTCTGACTGGTGTGCACGGGCTTAACCACCACTCGAGGGGAGCGGTGGGCCCTCCCGTGACCGTGACCAGCCCCCTCATCCCCACCCTGCCCTGAGAGGCAGCCGTGCTTCTTCTCATCTCTGCCATGTGGACTCCTGTCGCCTGGTCAGGAACTTGGCGTGTGTGGAGTCATGCAGTGATAACATTGCACTTTACGGGTAGAAAGGACGCTTCAGTGGTTAGTGTGTCTGCCCTATAGACCCAGGCAGGGCTGGACTAAACTCCAGAGGAAGATTCTGCAGCCTCACACTCATACCAGTAACAGCACCGCGGTTAAGGCAGTTTTCTCTCCTTCAGCCTAATCGCTGTCGACATCATTGGAATCTGCTGGTCTTCGTGTGCATAAGTAAGGCAGCCGTAGCGCACGTTAGTGTGCAGGTAAGATTTGTGCCCAGGAGTGGCCCCTTCGTTACCACTTCCGTGATGGAAGAAAGGCCAGGCATGCGTTTCTGAGTGGGTGACACCAGGGGTGCTCAGGAGGCTGGGATTTGCCGAGGCCCAGGGAGAGCACGGCTCCGGTCAGAACGCACCCCCGCGGTCAGTCCGTGAGCCGCTGAGGCCGACCACGAGCGGGCTTCACGGCTGAGCGCCTCCGCAGCAGAGGTGCTCAGGGCGGACCTGCCTGGTCGCGCACGTCCAGGGTGAGCCGTCTCCAGAAGCGCCCCCAGCCTTCGTCTTGCCCGTGGAAGAGAGACCGAGTCTGGGCTTCCCGTGAGGAAGGAGGGTATTCTCATCAGACGGGCCGGCCTCCTCTGCTGTCTGTCGTGAGGGAGCAGGCTGTTTGCTCCAGAGACCACTGAAGTTGCGGCCGGCAGTGCCTTTGGGCTCCTCTTATCTTCCTCACCCGCATCTTTAGCCTGCCTGCCTTGTACTTAACCCTGCGTTTTACCCACTGAGTTCTTGCTTTCCCCCATTCACGCCTTGAGAGCTGACTTTGCAGGCCAGTTCTGTTGCATAATTGAATCTGTCACTAGAGGGCACAAGTGGTCAAAAGAAAAGATGTTGGTACAAACAGAAGGGTGCCCTAAAGAAGTTGAAGAGCAGACATCGCTTTCGTTTTAAAGGAATTATTGAAGAATCCAGTTGAGCGCATGGAGGTTACCTGCCGCCCAGGTCGGGGTATCTCAGAATTGGGAACTTGGGGGTGACCCAGGTGAGGAACTTCGCTGTGCAGTTGAGAGAACTGGAGCCCGGACAGTTTCTGCAGCGCCTGGGGACAGGGTGCTCTCCAGGCGAGTGCCCTGCCCTGTGCCGGGCCAGGGACAGGGAGTGACCTGCGTGGAAGAGCAGAGCAGGCGTGAGAGCCCGGCTGCGGGCAGGCCCGGCTTGTGATCCGCGTGAATGAGCAGCGCGGTGGGTTTGTGCAGAAGAGTGGCAGCGTTGTGCTTAGGTCTCAGAGGGGTGCCTGCCTGCTGTTGTCAGAGCATCCTGGGGCAGCGGTGCTGGGTAGACATTGGTCAGGAAGCTGTGCCAATAACGCAGGGCCGGAGCTTGCGACCGGGCGATCGCGGGTGGGAAAGTGCTGGGTTTTATTTTGACAGAACCAACAAGATTCCCTTCGGATTGGATTTCAGGTGAGGAAAACAGGGAGTCAGGGTTGAAAGCAAAGCTTTTAGCGGAAGCCGCTGGAAGGAAGGAGTGTTCTTGCTGTGTGAGGTGAAGCCCTCGGGGCTGAGGGCTGACTCTGATGGGCGGGGAGGGACCTGGAGTTCAGGGGATGGTGGGACTAGATGTCGGCAGACACGCAGAGGGGGTTTACAACCATGCCATTGGAATAGGTCACCGGGGTGGGGGTGTCAGTGTCCCAGAGAAGAGGCCGCAGACGCAGCCCCAGGCGCCGCGTCACGGAGGAGCCGCCGAGGCGTAGCAGGTGCTCTGAGCGCGCGAAGGCAAGCCCTTCTCCAAACAGCCCACTGGACAGAACGCGCAGAGCAGCAGCTAGTTTTGTTGCTGCTTCACTGATTTTTCTCAACTAGTACAGGCTCTAGAAGAGCCTCATGGTGCCAGAGCAGCGGCTGGCAGCCTCGGAGATGAAATAGCTGCCTCTCTGCAGACCTGTCTAGAGCCCGTGAAGGCCAGGGTGTCACGAGGCTGGTTTGGTTCCATGAGAGGAATTCGGCTGCTTACCCGTATCTGCAAATGATGTTTTAAGCCGACTCAGCTGGCGGTTCCCGTTGCTTTGCCTCACTTTCCTCGGTTTTATTACATCTTTGAATAACCAGCACCCATGTCACTTAAGAAGAGGCTGTCTTGAAAAACTTAATTCTCGATGCTCTTCTCTGCCAAGCCCTGACGAAGCTCTGAGGTGGCCAGAATGAGTCACAGACTTGGAATTTTAGAACTGAAAGAAGCTTTAACCTTCTCATTGTCTAGATTGCAAGCGAGGCCTGGAGAGATTCATAGTTCAGCCGTGTACCTCGTCCAGGTCTTCGTACCACCTGGGTTGAATCTCGGTACCGGCCCCAGTGTTTCCCCAGCCTTTCCGTGTCTCGGCCGCGGACACCTCCTCGGGGTGAGAGGCTGCAGTTCCCTCGCCTTTGGTGATAGCCTCCTCCTTCTTAGAGCCGGAAAATAGAACAAGCTCAGACACTGAGGTAGTTAGAGATGGTTTTCCAAACCTGTGGGTTCCTGCATCTGGATGAGAGTAAGGCTTTTGGAAGATTCTTATTGACCTTAGAATCGTGTGACTCTGAAATTAATTGTTAGTTGATTCCTAAAGAGTGAATTGTTTGAGAAATAAATCTGCAAAGGCTTCCAAAAGGAAGGAGTGGGAAAGGAAGGGCCAGGAGTCCAGCGTCTCGTGTGTTGCCCGAGCCCTTTCAATCCCTGGTCCGACCCCTGGTCCGACCCAGCCCCCCGTGGGCTTCTGCGTCCGCCCGCCCGCCCGCCAGACAGGCTTTCCTCCCTCTGCCCGTCACCCTCCCGCCTGGGCCCTTATATGCTTCTGCTCATGTTTCCAGCAGTTGTAGTTTCACGGATCTTTACTCCGGCCCACTCACTTTCTTGGAGTAAATAAAACCCTTTTTCCTATTTCCTCTGATTCTTCACAGCTTGGCTGCTGGCTGTTTGCTGGATCTTCTCCCCTCTCTCAAGCAGTGTTTTTCATCTTCTTACTTAATCTCGTGAGGCCCCTTTATCTGCTGGAGGGCAGCCAGCGATTTTCCTTACCCCCCGCCCCCACCACCATGGGCAGTGTCCTCGCCAGGCTCCTTTTAGGTAGACTCCTGGGACTGTTTTGCTTTCCCTCTCTCCGCCGACTGCCTAATATGGTAAGGTATGTCCCGGGCAGGCCCGCTGCGAGCTGGACCTCCGACTGCCTGCGCTTCGACTGCCTGCGCTTCGGGAGGCTCTAGGTGCGCTCTCAGAGCTGGGATTTCTGTAGGAAGGTGCTGCTTTTCACAGGATTCCGTAAAGCAGCCCTGATCTTTTTTTTAAAAGATACTGTAGATTTTCCTCCCTCGGCTTCTTTAAATTTAGCCAGACAGGAGGATGAGGAAGGAGACAAGAAAAAGGCGGTTGGCCTGTCCCCAGAAGGGGAGAGGTTGGGAAGGCTGAGGAGCTGGCTGCTGCCGCTCCCCAGGGCAGATTTAACGGCGGTGGCCGCTGGGAACAGCGACCCCCTGGGAGAAGGGTGTGTGTAGAGACTGTGGGAAGCCGCCTCTGTCAGGAGGCCTGAGGGGTCTTCTCCAGCCATGACCCCACCTCCGCCAGGCCGGCCTGTCCTTTCACTGTGCAACCGTAGTTCTTAAAATACTGCAGAGGCTGGGATTTGCTATATATGGGTCGTACTTGTGTCTTGCTCTAGCCAAGCTGAATAAGCCATCTTAAGAACATTTCTTTTTGGCATCTTCCTTTTAAGGACTCTATTAATTTTAGGTCGTGCTGTTGCCAAGCAAACCTCAGTAATCAAAGCACACGTATTCCTTTGGGACCCAAGGAGTTTGGACCCACCGTCCCATTACATCAACGAATTCTGCTTTAATCAGAAATCTGTTCTGAGATGGAATAACCTGACCTTCAAGGTATCTGTCTGGGCTTTGCTCAGACGTCTCACCCTGCGAAGCAGAAGGACTCTCAGCTACTGAAGGAAGTGCCGTTAACCGCTTAACGTTTCCTTTTAGTCCAGTTTCCTCCGACTCTGACCGCCTTCCAGGTATTGCTTTGTGTTAGCGGCCTGTGACCTTGTGTGTCTTCATTGGAGGGACACCAATGAGATTGAAACTCTGCTGGAACTTTTTATGATTATAAAGGTCATGCATTTCACCATAGAAGATATGAAGTGTAGAGAAGTGTAAAGAGGGCTCCTAGAGGAGGTCGTACTCTTAGGGGTCACCATGCTGGGCAGCGCCCTACATGCGTTTAGTGGACAGGGGCCGGGGACAAGCACTTGTCCTGCAGCTGGACTTCTGACCGTCCCCCAGGACAGATGTAAAGACCTTTCTGTTATCTGAGTTCAAAACCAGAGTTGGTTTTATGTATAAACTCGTATTTTTTGGCAGAGGTTCCAAAAGCTCAACCACCCCATCAGTTGAGGAAGAGCTGTAGCTTAGTTTTGCTCACCCCGACAGGAGTGGCGCTTATACAGTGTCATCAACGTAGGGCACACTTACAGCCCCACTTGTACAGCGCGTCACACAGCACACTTAGAGCCCACATTTTCCGTCAGCCTTCATGACGCTTCTGGATGCCTCTAAGCCTTCGACCATTTATTTGATTATGCCCTCTAGCATCCTCAGCCCCAAGTTTACACATTGAAATACTTATTTCATTACAAATGATGTTCCCTTTGTTTCTTCATGTTTTTTAATTGATTTTTGTGATTTTATCTGAGTTTTACATCTTAGAATTTCATTTCAGGATAGTCAAGAGTTGTTGGGGGATAGAAAATATTTGTTATAGGGAGTTCCTGTCGTGGCTCTGTGGTTAATGAGGAATCATGAGGTTGCGGGTTCTATCCCTGGCCTTGCTCAGTGGGTTAAGGATCCGGCGTTGCCATGAGCTGTAGTGTAGGTTGCAGACGCGACTCGGATCCCACGTTGCTGTGACTGTGGTGTAGGCCAGCAGCTGTAGCTCTGATTAGACCCCTAGCCTGGGAACCTCCACGTGCCGCGGGTGTGGCCCTGAAATGACAAAAGACAAAAGAAAATGGAAAGAAAATATTTGTTATAAAAGGGGATTTATACCACTACAAAGAACACAAAAAAAGTTATTTGCTTTATTGACCGTGCCCACGGCATATGGAGGTTCCCAGGCTAGGGGTCGATTCTGAGCTACAGCTGCCAGCCTACACCACAGCCACAGCAATGCAGGATCTGAGCCGCATCTGCAGCCTACACCGCAGCTCACAGCAACGCCAGATCCTTAACCCACTGAGCGAGGCCAGGGATTGAACCCGCAACCTCATAGTTCCTAGTTGAATTTGTTTCTGCTGCGCCACAACGGGAACTCCCACAAAAAAAGTTATTTAAGTCATACACTCAGAAGAAATTATTAACATTCCTG
This sequence comes from Catagonus wagneri, assembly GCA_004024745.2. NCBI lineage: Eukaryota > Metazoa > Chordata > Mammalia > Artiodactyla > Tayassuidae > Catagonus > Catagonus wagneri. The sequence goes on from PVHT021183595.1 coordinate 198,856, forward strand.
TAAATTTCCTGCTGGTTGTTTTTCCTAAGAAGTTTTGTTTTGTTTTGTTTTTCCCCGAGACTAACTAATGACATTCTTAAGAAAAGGACCGTTTTTCATCCTTAGCGTTTCTGGGACCCCGTCATTACCAGGATGACACTTTCATGAGCTTGTCTTCAAAGACCTCGGGCTTAGCTTACTAAGGAAGGGTTGGGTCTTGCTGGCTTTGACCTGGAGAACCTCCAGGGGTAATTGCTCCCCTTCAGTGGGGTCTGGGGGTTGCCTTGGTTACAGGCGCCGGTTTCTTCTGTTGATAGCGTGGTAGGGGAGCTTTAACCATGCCTTAGGCCTAGTTAATGTCAGCGTTCTAGCCCCACGGTCTAGGTAAAAAGCTTAGTGTGGGATTTGCAGCTCTTTTTCAGCAAAGGAAGTGTTTATAGATTTGCCCCGGCAGGAATATTGAGCTTGTGGCACTAGCAGATGTGACCTCTCACAGTGTCCGTTTGGGAGGACTGAAGGTAGGGTGTTTGGGGTGAAAATGTCAACGCGAATGGTCATAACTTACCAGTCTTCATTTTCTCCCTCTCAGTTTGCAGTCAAGCAAGTTCAAGAACAGATGGCGGACATTTAGGGACATGCATTTGTTTCATTAAAGCCCTGGAATGTTCTCTGCAGATTGGATCGTGTGTGGTGCCTAAGGGATCACACAGGTGTGCCTTAACGGGGCACTTTCCTTGCAGACCTTTTGTTTTCTTACAACCTGAACTCTTACACGGTGAACTACCCCATCGTGTTGATGACTGAGAGGAAAGAAGGGAGCTTTTAAAAAACCCTTCAGCAAATTCATGGCTCCAACTAAAACACTTAGTGTGGTCTTGGAGCTTATAGCTCCAGTTATGTTCCTGAAATTTTTTTCAGGTTATGGAAGCATTTTAAGAGGAAAGTAGCATTTGGCGATGATGTAAGCAAGTTTATGCTTTGAAATGGCGCTTTGCCCGGACATTGGGGGACTTGCCCTGTCGCTCAGCGGGTCAAGGGTCAGGCGTGGTTGCCAGTGTGGTGCGGGCTTGACCCCTGGCCCGGGAACCTGCACACGCCGTGGGCGCAGCAGAAATAAACAGAAACCCAGAAAAACCCAAGACAAAAAGTGATTCGCCAAATTGCGGTAGTGGGGCTGTTGTGGCACCCTGGGCCTGGGCTTCCCTCCCCGAGTGTGAGCCGCGAGCCTGCCTGCTGGCTCTGGAGGAGGCCCGTGGGGGCGGCGCAGCCTGGCCTTCACCTTGGCGCACAGCACACTCGGTCGGGTCTCGGCAGACTCCTCATGTAGAGGACCAATTAGGAATAGTTCCCACTTCACGGGCCGTGTGGTCCTTCACCTCTGCTCAGCTCTGCTGTTACAGTGGGAAGGTGGCCATAGACAGCAGGTCACGACCGGGTGTGGCTGTGTTCCAATAAAGCTTTATTTGTAAAGGCAGCTGGCTTGCTGCACTTGGCCTCCGGGCCAGGCCACAGCCTGGCGGCCTCTGCTCCAGGTTACTGACTGAGAACGTGTTTGCTGAGCTCAGCGTGACTCCGAAGCCCGTTTTTCTCCCCTCTGAGCACTTTGGTGACTCCGCATCTCTCTGATTCTGGAGCAGCACCGCCGGCTGCGGGCAGGGCCCTGGAAAGGCTGGCGGGTTTGAGTCCTGCTGCGGGACACACAGGGCGGAGCTTCCTGAAGGGCGAGTTGAGGGGTCTCTTCCCTGTGGTCCTGGTGTGGCTTCTCCGTCTGACGTCGCCTCTCCCAGTCTGTCCCTTCTCCGCCTTCCTCCTCTGAGCCTGTCCGCCTGCTGCCTCCCAGAGACCTGGTGTGGAGGCCAAAGTCACAGTTGGACACTTGACCCTGCAGAAATTCAGCTCTTTGTAGATGGAGACCATAAACGAGTCTGTCCCTGAGGCTTGCTGACGGTTGTTTGAATCCCTTAGGAGCAGATTGTGGGATTCTTTGTCTTCTTGCCTTATTGACCTCAGTCTGCAGGATATATGCGGCAGAACTGGGGGGTGGCTTTTCGGGGGTGTGTGACAGAAATGATAAGAGCTTTGAACTGAGCTTACTTGAAATGATAGTTAAAAGGAGTAGATTTTTAGAAAGGGAAGCTAAAATGCTGACTCTTCCACAATTTTAAGGGGAAAAGTGGGGAAAGCTGACCGCAGGAAAGGCTCACATTGGATGTGGGCGCCGATCACGGGTGAGCACAGAGGGCTGTGCGCCGAGGAAGCGAAGCCAGGCCTGCCCGAGAGCACAGGTCTGCCCGAGGTGCGGCCTCTTGTCCCGGAGTCTCGGGAATAAACAGTGACCTGTCGCTTGGGTGACTCACAGGTCATTGCCGGTGTGCTTGACTCAGAGCTCAGGCGGCTTGGTGCTGACACCCAGCAGGCCGCTGGAGCTGCTAAAAGCCTCTGTCCTGCGCTTCCTCTGACTTGTCAGTGGGGATCGCTGGGGGCACGTGTTCTCCGTGCAGGTTTTCAGGCCTCGGCCCCGTGCAATCCTGAACTGGGAGGGATGCGGTGTGGAGGATGGAAAGCCTGGGAGCCCGCGCCACGAAGTACCCAGGTGACTGTCAGCGGGCAGGGTCCACAGACCTGTTCTCGAGGAAAATGAGTGTCGTCACTGCAGAGCTGGCTTCCCGCGGCACAGAGAGCTCGGGGCCGGCCCCTCCCCTCCCTTCCCTCCGGAGAGGAGCGCGACCCTCGGAGGCGGCGCTCTCGGGGTCTCCGGGACGGTCCCCTCCACACAGGGCGTCTTCTGCTCACCAGCAGCCGGCTCGTGTGCAGGCAGCAAGCGGGCTGATTACCGGGCCGGTGCTCCCGGCCTGGCGCGCGTCCTGAGGGCCGGGAGGGGCCCTGCTTGCCGCCCAGTGGGGATTCCTCCTGGGGGTGCTGGGGGTGGGCGTCTCTGGGACGGCGTTTCGTGCCAGCGGGGCTGGCGATGTCCCTCGGGAGGAGAGCACAGCCAGCAGATCCGACTCTGTGACACACGTGGACACAAGCACCCCCGCGTGCCCACGCGCTCTCCTCTTTGCAGAGTGCAGTCAGAGCCCAGGTGGAAGGCGGTGTGGACTGCAGGGGCAAAGCCAAGAAGCACGGAAGTCGGCAGGATGCGCCATCCTCCTGGGTGTGGCGGGCGAGCAGGCCCGGGAGCCCGGCGGTTGGGAAGATGCAGGTGGGGAGAGACAGCGCTCGCTTTGGCCTTGGAGCCACGAAGGAGTCAGTGACGGGCCTCGTTTCCCTGACGTGTTTTTGCCTTTTGTGTCGAGCTTGTTTATCGGATGCTTTCAGAAAGAAGGCTAACTCGGGACTGAGAAAGTTCTGCTTACGCCACCCCAGATTACCTGACTATAAAACTGAAGATTTTGTAGAGCGCAGTTTGGGAACTGCCTGGGTTCCGGGTTCATCAAGAATGTCTTCCTAGGAGTTCCCGTCATGGCTCAGCAGAAACAAACCTGACTAGTATCGATGAGGATGCAAGTTCGATTCCTAGCCTCACTCAGTGGGTTAAGGATCCAGCGTTGCCGTGAGCTGTGGTGTAGATCACAGATGCAGCTTGGGTCCCATGTTGCTGTGGCTGTGGTGCAGGCCGGCAGCTGTAGCTCCGATTTGACCTCTAGCCTGGGAACCTCCCATGCGCTGTTGAGGCCCTAAAAAGCAAAAAACAAAAGCAAAACTATAAATGGAAGATGAAGTAAGATTTTTTTTCACCAACCGAAATAGATTTTGAAAAGATAAGAGTTTAGGCGAGAGGATAATGAAATAGGCCTTCTCATATCACACTTGGGAATGCAAATCAGTACTTCTTCCTTTCGGGAAAGCAAACTGCCAGACCATCAAAGTCCCCAGATTGATCCAGAATTTTCATTTTTGGGACTCTGTCTCTAGGAAACAGTCCTAAATTTTAAAAAAGAAAGAAAGAAAGGAAAAAAGACAGCTTTCGGCACTAAGCTTTTCATCGCAAGGTGTATCGTGTGTACGGGTCTCTGTGGACACTTCATACCGTAAATGCTTGAGCGCCTGCCTCGCGGGAGGCGCCTGCACCGAGCAGCCTGGGTCCCCTTAGCTGTGTGCACCAGTGGAAGAGCTGGAGACAGCCCAGTGTCCGGTGCTCTGGCAGCAGTCGGTAAACCGGTGACTCACCCATGCACGCGGTGGGCGCCGTGACTCGGGGTTGCTCTGCTTTGCTGACCGCCCGCCAATCCGGGGTGTTTCCTTGGAGCAGCCTGGAGTGTGAGGCAGCCATTAGAAAGGAGTTGCAGTGAGTGTGAAGCCGTGGAGAAATGCTTGTGACCCGGGTTACTGAGGGAGCCGGGTCCAAAGTCAGTCTCTGATGCAGGTGCACGTAGGGACCCAGGCCCCACCCTGGTCAGCGGGCCGCAAGGTCATCGAGGGTTAGGGGAGAGACCTGGCAGGAGTGACTCCTTTTTATTTGTCATTATTTTCTGAATTTTCTTTAATGAGCCCCTGTTGCTTGTATGATTTTTTTTTCCCAGATGCTTTGACAGCACAGACTTTCACAAAGTAAAGCCTTGGAAGTGAAGTAAAGGCTTTGTCTTGAGCTGTTTCCGTCCCTCTGACTGTCACCTGTTTGTGCTGCATGGACGGACCGCTGGGGGACAGGAGTCTTTGGGCACCGACCCCACAGCGTCTGTCCACGCGCAGCCGTGCCTTTCCTCCCATGCTGGAGCCTTATCCGAAGGCCGCCCCTGCGATGTGGGGAGGGCGGGGTTTCTGTGCTGCAGTTAAAGGGTTAATGTGGGGCCCCAAAGCCGAAGTTCCCAGAAGCTCTGCAGTTTCCTCCTGCGTTCTCCTTGCCCCCAGAACCGCTCCTCCTCTGTCTCCCCCACTCCCCCACTTCTCTCCATTTCCATCCATGTGGGGTTTCCCACTAAGCCGACTCCGTAGCGGGTGGGGTCCGCGCTCTCACTTCCTGTAATTTTACTGCGTGCAGCTTAGTTTTGTTGTCTTGTACTTGGAGCTAGGGCTTGGGATTTATTTTTGGTGTCTTCTCAACTTTCCAGACAAACAACGTTTATAGCAAAGACAGCTTTGCCTTTGTTGTGTCTAGAACTTGCGTATAGGGATTTGTTTTGGTCTGGGTTGGTCTGTTCTTTTCTGTTTAAGGCTTAGGCTATGTCTACACCTCTCGGAAGCGTCACCCAGGGACCAGGCACGGGCAGGTGTGCTTTGCAGAGTGGCCACCAGACAGAAGGCATACGGCCTGTTTGTCACTCAGCAGACTGAGGACACGGCATACTCACCAGGTACAACTCTGACGAGGTCACACAAAGTTATTTCTGGAAGGCACTTGAGAAGCTGTTGTAGCCCAGCTCCCTTATTTTATGGAAAACCCAGGGCCCCAAAGGGGACGTGGCTTAACCTGAGCTGTGCCAGGACCTCGGGGCAGAGTGTGAGCACTCAAACCAGCCTGTCGTTCCGGGCTCCCCCCACCCCGCCGAGTCCCTCCCCGTGCTGGGGGAGTACCTGCCGGGCAGGAGTGCTGGCTGCCCTGGCTCCTCCCTCTTCCTCTGCGCCTCCGATTCTGTCTGCTGGAAATTGGGTAGAGTCTGTGCACAAGGTTTGCGGTAGAGTCCGCTGCTGTCCCAAGTTCATTGCCTCTTTGGAGTCACCTTGCTCTGCACCTCGTTTTCCAGTATATCTGTTATGTAGCTCAGTCCGCACGACCTCCAGTGGTGTTCCTCCACCACAGTTAATTTGAGTTCGAACCTTGTGTGCGTTTACTAGTGTTTAGTGAGTTTAGGAGAATTGAACTCCTATTACTGCAGAAGTAAAAAGCCTTACTATGTAAGACGTGCAGGAAGGATGGCAGACTGGGGCCCCCAGTCCCAGCCCTCCATTCCAAAATGTAGTGATAGATAAATGTTTTTTAAGGAGTTTTAAAAATACGTAGTCATACTTCAATACAAGAAAAAAAAGTCACTTTGAAGCAATAATGGCAAGAAAAACCGGTGTCACGGGGAGCAGTGGTTGGCTCTAGGCAGTGGAAACTGTGGGTTTTTTTGTGGAAAGGAGGCAGCAGGAATAATATGCCACAGCCAGGACTTTTCCAGAAATGAAGGTAGGAATCCTCAGAAGAGAAAACCTCAGCGTGTGCAAAGCAGGATTAAAAACCCCATCACTGACGGTGTCCATGGTGAAACTGTAGGACGTTCCTGATGAAGGTATCCACCCCAAAGCAGTCCTCAGATTGGCCCCAGAAAACAGGATGGTGCCTTCAAGATGCTGTGGGAGACAGCTAGGAGCCTGCAGTCTGCACAGTGATTTATATGCGCCACACATGCACAGTAAAGGCGCTCTCACGCACCAAGGCTGACCTCGCAACCCACACACCCGTGCTGATGAAGAACTAAAGAATGCAATTCAGCAAAAACAAGTGGAATGGAGCTCCTGCTATGGCACAACAGCACTGGCAGCGGCTTGGGAGCACTGGGACGTGGGTTTAATCCCCAGCCCCGCACAGTGGGTTAAGGATCAGACATTGCTGCAGCTGAAACTTAGTTCACAGCTCAATTCAGATCTGATCCCTGGCTCAGGAGCTCCATATACTGCAGGGCGGCCAAAAAAAAAAAAAAAAAAGGAAGTGGAATACAAGAAATAAAAAGTGTTTGATGATAAAGCTAATTTTTTCTTATGTTTAAAAAAAACGGATCTAGGAGTTCCTTTTGTGGCTCAGCGGGTTAAGAACTTGACTGCTATCCATGAGGATGTGGGTTCAGCCCCTGGCTTCACTCAGTGATTAAGGATCCAGCATTGCCATGAGCTATGTAGGCCAGCAGCTGCAGCTCCGATTCGACCCCTGGCCCGGGAACTTCCTTATGTTACAGGTTATGCCATAAAAAAGAAGAAAAAAAATTGAATCTAGAATTCTAGCAATGATAACGTGATATTAAATATGTGTCCTGCAGTCATTGTTTAGAGAAGAAAAGATACTGATTAACATCATGCAATTTTAAAGAAGAAATATACTTAGTGTATTAAATATATTTTATATACTTTGAAGTGTATCTACTTTAAAGTGTATTAAGTAAATGTAGGAATGAACTAATATAGAAATAGAAGATTCAACTTTTAAATCATAGAGGAAAAATAGGTAATTTTAAAAATTCATTCACTCCATACAGTGAAAGACAGAAAGGGAGATGAAAGAGGCAAAGGAAAAAACAGCAAATAGGAAATAAAAGTAAAATGTGAATGCAAGTAGTCATAATGAACCTAAATTTACCTATAAAACCAGAGAGACACTCAGATTGTGTTATTCTACTAATAGTTGTCTTCAAAATAGTGCTGAATGGTAAAAACTAAGAGTAAGGGATGGGTACGTGCAAATACTCACTGAAAGTCAATATGGCGACATTAATACCCATCAAAAAATAATATTAAGCAAAAAGCATCAAATGACAGGAAGATATTTCTTGATTGTGAAAAGGGAACCATCCACGAAGAAGTTATAAAATAGTGGACTGTAGACACCGCAAACATAGTCTCAAAATTTATAAAGCAGAAGTTGTCAGAACAACAAAGAAATCATATATTCAGAGTTGCAGATTTTAATACACCTCTCTCAGAAACGAAGATGTCAAACAGACAAAAATACTGAAGGATATAAAGGATTTAGACAACAAACCAGTAAATATAAAGCACCCATGGAATGTGTGTGCCTCGAGGACCACGTCAAATTAAAAATCAGCATCCTCTCACTCACTCATGAGATATTTATGGAGTGCCTGATATTTGCCGTGCATTGTTCTAGGCACTTGGAATCATTAGTTAACAAAACAAAGAGCCTGGACTCGGGCAGCTTACATTCCAGCAGGGAGCAGAGGAAGGAAGCAGACAGCAAGCAGTACCATCGTGAGGTTATAACATGTCAGACACCGGCAGATGCAGTTCGCGGAAAAAGGATCCGGATACGAGCTTTGAGTGGAGAGCACAGGTTGTGGTATCAAAGAGGGTGTCTGAGTAAATCTTGTTGACAGACTGAGATGTGAACAAACAATTGAAGAAGCTGAGTGAGTTGGCCACAAAGTTCTAAAATAATCGCTCCAGCTTCTGGTTTAAGATTGGATTTGAGAAAAGAGCAGAGGCTGGAGGACCATCGCAGTAAATCCAGGCAAGAGATGCTGGGGGCTCAGGTCACATGCCGGCAGGGGAGGTGCTAAGAGTTGATACTCTGGACATGAGGAAAACACAACAGCGCAAACCCTCTGGGACTCAGCAGAAGCAGTTCTAAGAGGGAAGTTGACAGCAGTGCAGGACTTAGGAAACTAAAAATCTCAAACAACCTAACCTTAACCTAAAGGAGCTAGAAAAAAGAATAACTGAAACCCAGGGTTAGTCGAAGGGGAGAAATCATGAAGATCAGAGCAAAAATAAAATGAAATCAAGATTTAAAAAAAAATAGAAAAGACCAATGAAATTAGAACTAATTCTTTAAAAAGATAAAGTGGATAAACCTTTAGCTAGACTCATTGGGGAAAAAAAAGAGAGGGGGCCCAAAGCAATAAATAAATGAAAAAGAAGTTACAGGTGACACCACAGAAGTACAAAGGATCATAAAAGACTGCTATGACCAACTATCCGCCAACAAAATGGACAGCCTAGAAGAAACGGACAAATTCCTAGAAATGTGCAATCTCCGAAGACTAAATCAGGAAGAAGTAAAAAATATAAACAGACCAATTACAAATACTGAAATTAAATCAGTTATTTTTACAGCTCCCAACAAGCAAAAAAGTCCAGGACCAGATGGCTCAAACATTTAGAGAAGAGTTAACACCTATCCTTCTGAAATTATTCCTAAAAAAAAAAAAATTGAAGAAAAAGGAACACTTCTGAACTCATTTTGCAAGGCCATCATTCCAATACCAAAGCCAGACAAAGATATCACACACACTTTACAGGCCAGTATCACTGATGAGCATGTATGCAAAAATCCTCAACTAAATATCAGCAAACCAAATCCAACAATACGTTGAAAGCATCAAAACACCGTGATCAGGTGGGATTTATCATAGGTGTGTAAGGATGGTTTGATAAAGCCTTAAGTCAGTGTGATACACCAGTTAACAAGTTGAAGAGTAAAAGCCATATGATCATCTCAATAGATGCAGAAAAGCTTTTGACAAAATTGAACATCCATTGTGATAAACTCCAGAAAGTGGGCATAGAGAGAACCTACCTATAAACATAATAAAGGCCATATGTGACAAGCCCAAAGCTAACATCATACTCAGTGGTGAAAAGCTGCAAGCATTTCCTCCAGTATCAGGAACAAGACAAGGATGCCCACTCTCGCCACTTGTATTCAGTGTGGTATTGGAAGTCCTAGGTAGACACTCAGACAAGAAAAAGCAGCAAAAGGAATCCAAACTGGGAATAGTAAAACTGTCAGTCTTTCAGATGACACGTTACCGTACACAGAAAATCCTAAAGCCGCCACCAGAAAACCAACAGAACTCATCAGTGCATTTGCTAAAACTGCAGGCTACAGAATTAATACACAGAAATCTGTTGCGCTTTTCTTTTTTTTTTAATGACCATACCTGTAGCATATGGAAATTCCTGAGCCAGGAATTGAATCCAAGCTGTAGCTGTGGCCATACAAGATCCTTTAACCCATTGCACCAGGCCATCAAACCTGTGCCTCCACAGTGACCTGAGCTGCTGCAGTTGGATTCTTAACCCACTGTGCCACAGCAGAACTCCTGTTGATTTCTATACACTAACAGTGAACTATCAGAAAGAAATTAAGGACATAATCCCATTTACCATCACATCAAAAAGAATAAAATCCCTAATAAAAGTAGACCCCTAATGAGGTAAAAGATCTGTGCTTTGAAAACTATAAGACACTGATAAAAGAAAGTGAAAATGAAACAGATGAAAAGACATATTCATGAATTGGAAGAATTAATACTGTTAAAATGACCTTACCAGAGTTCCCATTGTGGCTCAATGAGTTAAGCATCTGACTAGTATCCATAAGGCTGCGGGTTCAATCCCTGGCCTTGCTCAGTGGGTTAAAGGATCCGGCGTTGTTGCAAGCTGCAGTGTAGATTGCAGATGTGACTCGGATCGGCTGTGGCTGTGGCTGGCAGCTGCAGACCCAGTTCAACCCCTAGCCTGTGAACTTCATATGCCGTAGATGCAGCCCTAAAAAATTAAATAAGTAAATAAAATGATCTTACAGCTGAGGGCAATTTACAGTTCAACATAATGCCTATCAAAATACCAGTGGCAGAGTTCCCGTCATGGCGCAGCAGTTAATGTATCCGACTAGGAACCATGAGGTTGCGGGTTCGATCCCTGCCCTTGCTCAGTGGATTAACAATTCGGCATTGCTGTGAGCTGTGGTGTAGGTCGCAGACGTGGCTCAGATCTGGCATGGCTGTGTCTGTGGTGCAGGCCAGCAGCTGTAGCTCCGATTCAACCTCAAGCCTGGGAACCTCCATATGCCATGGGTCCGGCCCTAAAAAGCAAAAAAAAAAAAAAGGTGGCATTTTTCACAGACCGTCAACAAATAATTTTGAAATTTGTATGGAAATACAAAAGACCCTCAATAGTCAAAGCAATCTTGAGAAGAACAGAGCTGGAAGAATCACACTCCCTGACTTCAACCTATACTACAGAGATACAGTCCTCAAAGCACAGTGGTCCTGGCACCAAAACAGACATGTAGATCAGTGGAACAGGACAGAGCCCAGAAATGCACCCACATACTTAGGGTCAATCGGTCTATGAAAAGGACACAAGAATACGAAGTGGAGAAAAGACCGTCTCTTTAGTAAGTGGTGCTGTGAGGACTAGGCATCTGCAGGCCGAGCGCTGGGCCACTCCAGCACCGAGGAGCGGGGAGGAGCACAGCCAGTGGGCAGGGAGGCCCAGCAGGTGTGCGGTGTCCTGCCCGGTAGGAATGAGAAGAATGCACCAAGAAGGAGACAGTTGTTGCTTCATTGCGTGTTTCTGATCTGTGGTCGAGACGACCGAGCACCAGCATGGTTGTGTCAGTGTGGTGGCGTGGCCAGGCTGATTGCAGTGGTTTTAAGATGGTGCGGGGAGAGGAATGGGAAACACTGAGAAAAGTCTTTTTTGAAAAAAAAAAAACAAGTTTTGCAGCAAAGGGGACAGAGCAATGGAGTGACAGCTTTCAGGAGAGATGGGGTCGAGAAGAGGGTGTTTTAAGCTGGGAGGAATAGCTGCACGTTGGCTGACGAGAATGAGCGGGGAGAGGGCAAAACCCCGCCACAGAACGGATCAAAACTGAGGTGCGAGGCCCTCAGGCTTCTCTGCACTCGGCGGCCGACAGCCTGTTTCGCAGGTCTGGGGCGGCAGCGGGGCCGACGAGGGGCAGTAAATGCAGGTAAATGCAGGTACACGCAGGTCTGCAGAGCAGAGCGAAGGCAGAGCCACAGCCAGGAGGAACCTGAGAATGGAAGTCGGGGCAGTTGGTGAGACTGGTGAGCGTGGCTGTTTTCCTCGCAGCCTCTCACGGCATAGCTACCGTGGCAGTGCTGTGAACGCGGAGGGGAGGACTCAGGGTACACACTGACTTTTGAACTCGTGCTGCATAGGGAGAGCGTCAAGGACGCAGAGGGCCTGGGACAGTGGAGTGGTTCAAGGTCACTCCTCGGAGAGGCCAGATCGTTCAGGGGCTATAGGTGTTTGTAAGGACTGGAAAGATAGTGGGGCGAGAGAGGAGTATTTTGGGAACTGGAAACTACTCAGGCTAAGGGGATGATTATACTGAGAGTTAGAAAATACTTAAAATGGAACAACCATGGGATTGCTTCACATTAGACCTTGTGGGAGTGAGATCTGTACCCTTAAGTGCAGAGTTATGGTTAAAAATAAGCAAGAATGAAAACAAATGAGTCAAGCCTTCAAACTCAAGAGGCTGGAGAGTAAGCCCAAATAAAGCAGAAAGGATGAAATAAAATAAAGATAAGAACAGAGATTAATGAACTGAAAACAAAATAGTAGGAGAGATGGTTGGTAAAACCCAAAGCTGACTCTTTGAAAAACTTATACATTAAAACCTTTGACAAGCTGATCAAGGGGAAAGGAACAGGATTAGGAAGGGAACAGGGGACAGAGTTACAGATAAAACAGATGTTAACAATCATAAGACATTCTTTTGAGCAGCATTATGTCAGTAACAAAACTTGGTCCAAGCAGATACCTTTCTGGGAAAATATAAAATATCAAAATTACAAAGGTACAGGACCACGGAAAAGTCCAGTAGCCACTAGAGAAAATATAATCAGACTTTAACCACCACCGCCCCAACCTTGGGCCGGAGGTACCAGGCCTACACGAATTTGAGGAGACGTTTTTTCAAACCTTCAAGGAACACGTGTGTAAGAGAATCCTTGTTCCTGTACAAACCATTTCAGGGCATGAAAGAAGGGACCCAGAGTCCACATGCAGTTGTCCTGCCTCCACCTCATTCAGGAACAGCACGAGGACGCCACGGCCAGGGTGGGAACACCTGGCGTTCTTGCCTTTCCCGCAGGCCCCACGGGGCAGCAGGGGCGGTTGGCCCATCACGCCTGACGGCACGGGTGTCCCCGTATGGACGCGGCTCTGCACGGCCCCTTCCAGCCTGACTGCGCTCTGACTGCGTGAGTGGGGAGAAGCAGCCGCCAGCCCCTCACAGGAGGAGGAGGAGGGAGGTTCTGCTTGTTGGCCTTTTTCTTTTTTTTTTTTGCTGTTGCTAAATTTAAACTTAATTGCAACAGTGAATCCATAAACCTCTTCCATGGGCTTGCAGAAAGATTTTCCTAAAGGGCCTGTGTAATCCTCCCCTGGGCTTCTCTGAGGCTCCTGGCGAGGCCACGTGGCACTGGGTGGGATCTAGTTCGGGTCACCCCTGCCCTGCCCCCCGTAACTCAGGGTGGGCGGGAGCCACTCTGCCCCCTCTCCGGGAGAGGTCTCACGCTGATTGACTGTGACCTGGGCCACGGGCACCTGTCGCGTCACTGCAGTAGAGGTTCCACGAAAGCCGTTCCTGTGCGGGGCCGCCCGCTGCTCTGCAGCCGTGGGGCTGGCCCGGGTGTGAGCCTCTTCCCGGGTCCCTGCCATGCCTGGGGCCCTCACCCTGGCCCTGAGCTGTCTTTCCGAAGTAGGGGCTGAGAAGTTACCTTGTTTCCACCTCTTCACAGCCTAGTATGAGGAGAGAGCTGAAACAGTTTCAAGTTCACAGCAGTCTCTCAAGGATGGCGGGAGAAACTGTGTACCTTCACTCGGAGACCACAGTCACGCCCTCGTGGCCGAAGGACCTAGGCCAGGGTCGTGCGTTACCTGTTCCTCCTGCTCCCTCAGGCGTCACCACCTTGAGGTTTTTAAGGTGGGAGGCCTTCAGGGCCCCTGGTGTGGGTCGTGTCCCCCAGGCAGGCCCGTCTGCGTCTCCCGCACGGCATCTCGGGAGCGGCCCTCGCTCTGCTCTGCCCTGACGGCCCGTCCACTCCTGCAGGTGCTGAGCCTGGGTCTCTCGATTAAGACAGTGGCTGCTGGGTTGCTCCGCAGGAAAGTTCCATCTTCTTCCTTTGTGATGAGCGTTCCAGGAGGTGATACTTTGAGACCACGTAAAACCCAGCTCCTCACTCCAGTCTGCCCGCTGGTTTTGGCTCCAGCGGTGCTCCTTCCTTGGACAGAGTTTACAGTGACATGTGCCAGCGTGGTTTGGTCTGATTCCATTCATCAGCGCGCCGCCCACTGCGGGAAGCACTCTGTCCGCGTTTGTGTATGTTTGCGCGTACTGAGGCACTCCCGTCTCGTTCAGTGGGTTATGACCCGTTACTGCCATCTGGGCGGGGGCTCGGGCTGGCCCGGGTGTGGCTTTACAAGCAGGCTCTTTCCTCACGCCTGTCCCGGTCCCAGCGCTTGCTCACTTTGGACACGGGAGGCCCGGCTCCCCTGCTCCCCTGCCCTGCTCCGGGCTCAGCAACCACGTCCCGAGGGAGCCCGTTCCTGCTCGTGGGCTGTGAGCAGTGTTAGAAATGGTGGTCTGGGTGCGAGGGGTGCAGCCGGCTCCCACCGGGGCGCAGCCTTCCGGGGCCGAGGGTTGGGGGAAGCGCAGAGCATCTGGAAAGGGCGCTCTCTCCTCTCGGAGCTGTTTGCCTAGCCGGAGGCGTACTAACCGCAGTCTGAGCTCTTCCACCCACTTCTCATTTACATCCTCGCGTGTGCGTTTGGTCAGGACTGTGGCGATCCCTCCCCCGGGCTGGCACGGCCACATGCTCGGCACCGCCTGTGCACTGAGCCCAGAGCACGTGATGTCAGGGGTTTCCCCTGTGCTGCAGTGGGTTAATGACCTGGCTTGTCTTCGTGGCGTTGCTGGTCCGATCCCTGGCCTGGTGCGGTGGGTGACGGGTCCAGTCTTGCCACAGCTGTGGCGAAGGGCTCAGATGCGGCTTGGATTCCAAACCACGCTGGCACATGTCACTGTAAACTCTGTCCAAGGAAGGAGCACCGCTGGAGCCAAAACCAAGCGTACTTCCGTACACTTCGGGGACGGCCAAAAAAGGGAAGAGAAGAATGCATGGTAGCTTAGCCAACTGGGAATCATCTTACCGTTGTTGAAGTGAACCAGGTAAGATTCAGTGAGGTGGAAGGACTTGATTGTGTCAGACAGTTGGGTTTCAGCCTAGGCTCCCTGACCTGGAAGCCCACGGCTCCCTGAGCACGGGTGCCGTGTGGGGGTGTGGCTTGTTCTGGGAGCCCTCGCTGGGGGCAGTTTACCCAGTGTCATTACTCCTCAGCTGTAGGCTTTACACTTCCCAACTTAAAATGTGAGAGAAAAGCTTGAAATTCCTCAGTTGTCTCATCAAGTTCTTCTAAGACGACTTCACCAGAGCACGGCTTCAGGGTGAGGCCAGCGGAGCTGGAGACCGGGTCTGCACCCTGTGGGTCATGGGTGCCGTCTCGGGGGCCGCACACCAGGGGTCCTGGGTCTGACGGCGACTGTGTTGAGCTGACTCCCGAGTCTTCGGTCAGTCGTAACAAAGGACCTCCTAACGCTTAGTATCGACAAATAGAATGTGAACCCAATCAAGAGTTCCCTTTGTGGTTCAGTGGTAGCAAATCGACTGCATCCGTGAGGACACGGGTTCAATCTCAGGCCTCGCTCAGTGGGTAAAGGATCTGGCGTTGCCGTGGACTACAGTGTAGGTCACAGACACAGCCCAGATCTGGCATTGCTGTGGCTATGGTTTAGGCTGGCAGCTGCAACTCTGATGCACCCCTAGCCTGGGAAGCTCCATATGCTGCGGGTGTGGCCTTAAAAAAAAAAATGAAATAAATAAAAATGTGAACCCAACCTTCTCTCCCGCCTGTCTGAGATAAACTGTTTTCCAAACAGCTGGCTGCTTGGGTAGCTCATCAGCCCGCAGAGCCTGCCTCTGGGGAGCCCTTTCCCAGGCGCTCTGGTTACTCACCTTAATTTGAGAAAGCCTAGGCCGGACCCTCAGCTGGGGAGAAAAGGAGAGAGCGACTCTCACCCCGGTTCCTCCACGCTGACCGGGCCCCAGCCTCCCGGTTGTAGCGGCGCCGGGCACTTTGCGCGCTGGGGTAGGCCAGGCGCAGAACCCCCTGGATAGTGTTTCCTCTCGCCCCTAATGTGGGGCGGGTTCTGGCGGTGCGGTGTGCCACCCGACTGCTGGATCCTAGGTACCGAAAGGCGCGAGGCTGTGGCCGGCATGGGCAGCCGCTGCCAGGTTCTTGGGGGACCTGAAGCCCTTTGAGTGTTGTTGGCAAGGCTGGAGAAAGGTTAAATCTCAAGGAACAGACAAGCAGAAGGAGGAGCTTAGCTTTGACTTCTAGAGAACTTTTCTCTGTCATTTTTCTGCTGTGTTCCTGTGGGTTCTCAAATACCCAGAACCTTCTTGAAGGAGTTGGACTGGTTAGTCTTTTCAGACCTTTGAGATCCATCACCTTCCATCAGAGCTCACCCCTCGGGCCTTTGTGCTTCACCCCCTCTCACTGGCCATGTGTCCTATGCCAGGTCGTGTGGCCTTTGAGAGCACACGCCCATCTGTGCGGTGACAGGTGCGGAGGAGAGGCCTGGGCGGGAGAGTGTGTGAGAGCCTGCGAAGTGGAAACGGGAAGAGACAGGCTTTTCCGTCACCCCTCGCTGTCCCCAGAGCGAGCCCACCGCACGTGTCCCACCTCACGGGTCAGGAAGCTGGGCTGGTCAGAGGGCTCTCGCCGTCACGTGTCACCTGGTGGCCTGCATTCTGGGCAGCAGGACGGCTTCCCAGCCGGACAGCCCCCCGGCCCCCGCGGCCAGTCTTGCTTCTGTGGGAGGGTGACTATTCAGCGGCTCATCGGCGTTTCTTCTCTCAGTGAAGGGTCTACAGGGAAGCGCCCGCTTACCAGATGGGACCGAGCAGGTGGGATTTAACCCCAGGGCTTCCTCCGTCCGATTCCCCAGGATGACCGCTGACCTTTGGACACGGGGTCGCCGGGTTTGCGGCAGAGGCCCCTAGCCGTCCTGAGACGGAACTTCCCAACCCGCGCTCTTCAGACCCCCCAGCTAGCTGCCCGGTCCCCTTGATTTAGTTTCACGAATGGGTCGTGGGAGTAAAGAAGGCGTCCCGACGCTCAGAGGAGAAGAGCGTCCTGCTGGGAAGATGGGGGGGGGGAGAAAGTGCGCGTGGCGTCTCAGGACAGGAGCTGGGGGGAGGGCGCCGTCCCTCGGGACAGACCCACTGGCTGAGGAAGCGTTTGGCCCAGAAACGCTGGGTGAGGCCGGATGACAGCGCAGAGGAC
Source organism: Catagonus wagneri (assembly GCA_004024745.2). Lineage (NCBI taxonomy): Eukaryota > Metazoa > Chordata > Mammalia > Artiodactyla > Tayassuidae > Catagonus > Catagonus wagneri. Next base: position 215,653 of record PVHT021183595.1, read on the forward strand.
TCACAGAGACCAGGCGGTCCAGGGCCGGCCCCGCTCCCTCAGCTCCTTTCCTCTTAACCCCCCGTCCTCCCCGCGGCTGCCCGTGCCCTCGTCCTCCCTCTCCGGTGGGAGACCCTCCCCCGCGGTGGCCGGGCCTCCCCCTCGCGGCTTCAGGGTTGTTAAAACTGGATGGAAAAGGCCAAAGGTACCTGACGTGTGTGTGTGTGTGTGTGTGTGTGTGTGTCTCTCTCTCTCTCCCCCTCTCTCTCTCTCTCTCTCTCTCTCTCTCTCTCTCTCTCTCTCTCTCTGAGTTGTCGCCGCCAAGGGAGCGTCGGAAAGTCCCCGCTCCCACACTGGGAAGTGGCCTTGGCACCGCCCACTGGGGGAGGGGACTGGGCCCTGAGCCCCCAGGGAGCCGCCTGTGTCCCCAGAAGCCACAGGCTTTCCTCTCCTCCTGCGAGTGGCAGCCGCGCTCCACTCCGAGTGGAAAGCCCGGCTCCGGCCCTGGCCGCGGGCCAGCATTCCTGGCTGAGCAACAGGACGTGGAATGTCCCAGGGCCCGCCCGCCCGCCGTATATGTGCGGCCGGGAGGCAACTGCTCCTCCTCTGTGCCTGGCTCCTTGGTGACAGCGCTCTGCTCTTTTCAGTTCCACCTGCGTTCACCGGCCGTCCCGGACCCAGCCCAGCCTGGAGTCCAGCTGAGGGGCAGCGTGGTTTCCAGAGGACCTGGCTCTTTCCTCCGCCTGGAGAGCCGGGCTGTGGCCGGCTCCTTGTGGGCAGGACCCCAGGCCCTGTCCCGGGAAGGGGGCCGGCCCCTGAGAAGCGTCCTACAGCCTCCGCACCGTGGCCAGGCTGCGCGGGAGCCCTGATGGGACACCCCCGGGCTCTGTGTGACCCCCGGCTGCCGTCGGCGCGGTGGCTTTTATCCTCTATCTAGCTCAAAGGCGTGACTCTAGGGGCGACCCGCCAGGCCGCCTCCCAGCTCCCCGCGAGGGTGCCGCAGCCCAGCCTCCGTCTGCGCCCAGGAGCCATGTCCTCCCTGTATGCCCGGAGCAAGGAGCTCCCTCGGAACCGCAGAGCCCAGGCGGACTCGCCCCCAGCCTCCCCATCCCCGACGGCCAAGACGCTCCGAGTAAGCAGGCCTCCAGCCAGGGTCCGCGGCTGCGCCGGCGGGTGTGGACGGGACCGGGATGTTGGGCTGGAGCCCAGCCCATGGGGGCCTCTCTGCAGGGGTGTGGGTTCACGGTTCTCAGTGCGGTCAGAGCCCAAGCTGACTGAGGTGTCAGCCTGCGATTTCTGTCCCCAGCTCCACGGTGGGACTGTGGGGTCCAGGTACCATGTCCCCCACTTTCCTGAGCTTCCTGGGCTGCATTTAGTGTCCCCCTTTCCTGTGTTCTGTGGGTCAGCATGAGGTTTCAGGAGAAGAGGCTCCCAGGTGGCTGTGGAGTTGTCGTGAACTTGGATCATGTGCGAGTCCTATGCGTACATCTGTGCGGGCGCATACACGAGCGGGTGCCTTTTCAGGTTTCGTGTGTCTCTGCGTGAGTGACACAGAGCGAAGTGGGCAGCAGTTCCAGATACAAGGGTCCTCCTTCCCGGCGACCGCCAGCAACTTTGTGCTTAAAAGCCGACCATGTTTCTCCCAGCTGCCAATAGCCAGCGGGTGTTTGTAATGTCCAGGCAGACCCAGTGGGGGTGGGAGGCGGGGGTGTTTGTAACATCCATCCAGGCAGACCCGGCCGGTGTGGGGTTGTAATGTCCAGGCACACCCGGCCGGTGTGGGCTTGTAACGTCCAGGCAGACCCGGCCGGTGTGGGCTTGTAACGTCCAGGCAGACCCGGCCAAGACTGCTCCCCATCATCTCTCGTGCGTGTCTCTGGGGACGTGGTTGGCACACGGACTTAGCGTCACCTCCGTGGGAGGCCAGCAGGACGAGTGGCCAGGGGCCCAGCGGGCACATTAGGTCGGAGGCCAGGTGGCGGCAGAGCACCTGCAGTGGGGAGCAGAGTGGTCTCAGCTTCCTTATTCGGGGAGACCCGCCATGTCCCTTCTGAGCCATTTTACATGCCCCGCAGTGTCTTTCTCATGGTGTAAACCCCAGGGAGGGGAATTTGGCGTGTGGCATGTTGGTCTGGGACCTCAGCCAAAGATGCGTCGTTGCTAGAATACGGAAGATCTTGTCACAAGGCGACCTCACTCACCGACGAGGGGCTCCGAGTCACTGTCGTGAGCGTGGGGGTTTCCTGTGGCTGCTGGACAAGGTCCCCAGGCCAGAGGTGCCCCTGTCCCCGTGCCTCCCACTGGAGGGAGCCCTCGGCGTCGCTCCGGCCTTCCCCTTGGAGGGGCTGCTGCTTTCTTCTGTCTCAGCCCCGCGGCCACCCGCGCCCCTGCCGTTAGACAGGGGGCTCAGTGGGGGAGAGCTTGGGCATGTGGATGACTGGAAGCAAGACGCGGCGTGAATGAGACGCCTCCCAGCTCCCGTGGCCCTGGGGGCCCTCCCCCCAGCACCCCTTCTGGGCCCTCAGACTCCACTCACGCTGTGGCGTCACAGAGGGTGACAGACACGCGTGATCAGCTGGGGGCTGTTGATGCCCAGATTAACTCCCCCAATCCCACCGTAGCCAAGTGTCCTCTCGTGTCCGCCGGGCTGTGGCGCATGTGCTCACCTGCCTCCTGACGCTGCTTGAGGACAGAGACTGCGGTGTCACCACAGGCCGGGGCTGGAGTGGGGATCTGACAGCCAGAAGCCGGTCAGAGCACGAGCATCGTGTGTGCACACTTCTACCACCTCGCATGTCCACCGCCACCACCTGAAAGGCAGGTCCTCTGTCCCCACGTCACAAGTCAGGCCACTGGCCGTGCAGACCAGGGGTCCCCCCGCATCTTGCGGGGGGAGCAGGGTCCAGTCCGGCCCTCCTCGTCCACAGCCTGTAGCACGTGCGACACTGGAAGGCGAGGGCCCTGCCGGGGTCGGAGGTGGCAGTCGAGAGCTTGGGTGTCTGCGGGGACCCTGACCCGGCGCCCATAGGCGCCTGACGCTGGTGCAGCCCTAGCATGTGGAGCCGTGGCCGCGGGGCCGGGGCAGAGGTGCTGGAGGCCCTCCTGCGGAGCCATTCCTGCTGGACAGGGCGGCAATTTGTGACTTCTGCTTAGTGTTGTTGCCAGGCCTGCCACTCAGGGCTTCCACATAAGGAAAGCCCCTCACAGGGAGTTTCCAGTGGTGGCGGCCCACGTGGGAGAGTATTTTGCAGACCTCGCTCCTGGCCAGGTGCTCAGGAGGCGGCCTGCAAACTGCAGCTGGCACGGGGCTTATTCTGACTGGAGAAAACAAACACTAGGGTGATTGTTCGGTAATGAGCAAACTGGAACTATCTTATCACGCTTTTTAACTCCCAGCAGCATCTGGTACTTTGAATGTTATGTAATTCAGTGTTTCTGTACTCAGGGAGACAATGACCCTTTTTAAATAATGTAAGGACCTAACGTTTGCCTGGAGATTGAGCAACTAACATCTTCCCAGTGAAATAACCACTTACATGTGAAAGGCAGTATGTGTCCACACCACCCAGGGTTTCTGTTTACTTTCTCTGGTTCGTATTTTGTTTATTTTTTTTTTTTTTGGCTGTGCCAAAAGTTCCCAGGCCAGGGATCGGACCTGAGCTACTGCAGTGACAACACTGGCTCCTTAACCCATGGAGCCACCAGGGAACTCCTACTTCATATTTTTAAAATAATAAGTACTTTTCATTCTCTGAACACAAAATTATACTATTAACATGGTTTTAAAATCCACCCCCTAAAGAGTTCTTTGAGCTTTCACTCGGGGTTCACACTAGTTTGTCACTTTGTCTCTGAAAATTGAGGTCTCCCTGAGTGACAGTTCTGCTAATCTCTGATTTCTTAGGAAAGCAGAACTTCCCAAGTCACACCCACGTCTGATGAGCGAGGCCAGGGATCGAACCTGTGTCCTCATGGACACTAGTCGTGTTCATTAACCACTGAACCATGGGAACTCCACACCTGATGTTTATTTGTGAGAATTCCAGGGCGCAGCCTCTTCTCACATGACCAAACTGCCTGTGGTGCCAAATTCACATAATTAGTGTAAAAGCTTCCTTTGGATCTGATTTTCCAACATAAAAAATAGTAATAATTCTGGACTGCAAATATGTTACACACGTCAAGGTCTTTCTTGCTTCTTAACCATTGTGAATATTACTGGGGTCTCAAATGTATAAATTCTATTAACTTAGAAACCAGGCAGTTTAGATGGATTAGCATTTTTGTTTGTTTGTTTATTGTCTTTTTAGGGCTGCACCCGCGGCATGTGGAAGTTCCCAGGCTAGGGGTTGAATTGGAGCTGCAGCTGCCGGCCTGCGCCACAGCCGCAGCGCATCCTTAACCCACTGAGCGAGGCCAGGGATTGACCCCACACCCATGGGTGCTGGTCAGGTTTGTTTCCACAGAGCCATAGTGGGAGCTCTGGTTTAGCGTTTTTAAATTGCCTCGAAAGCAAAAGTCAGGTAATCATTGGTCAATATTCTCAAATTGTCATTTGCTAATTTAACAAAATAATCTTTGGTATAGAGCGCATCCAGAGATAACATAACACTTGAGAGTGTCTAGCTTGTAGTGCTGCGTTGCTATTTGTTATACTGAATAGGAGTTCCCGTCGTGGCTCAGTGGTTAACGAATTCGACTAGGAACCATGAGGTTGCGGGTTCTATCCCTGGCCTTGCTCAGTGGGTTAAGGATCCGGTGTTGCCGTGAACTGTGGTGTAGATTGCAGACGCAGCTCAGATCCCGTGTTGCTGTGGCTGTGGTGTAGGCCAGCGGCTACACCTCTGATTAGACCCTTAGCCTGGGAACCTCCATATGCCGCGGGGGCGGCCCTAGAAAAGGCAAAAAGACAAAAAAAAAAAAAAAATTTGTTATACTGAATAGTTCTAAAGTAGGTCATCAGCTGAACCCCGGGACTCACTTAATTAGGCAGGTTTTCTTTGAATTGGTTGGTATTTATGGTACTAGGATGTGACCTGCATCTGTAAGCCAAGCTCGGTAGCATTCTTCCCATTTAACCTGGATTGTTATTCCTTCAGGACCGGCATGCCATCAGAAAATACACAGATTTTTCACCCCAGCCACTAATGTAAATAATGTAGAGTAAAGGGGAAAGTTTGCCGCCTTGTTTTGTTTGGAACCGGCGCTACACACTAACGCGCGTGCACCTGCTCAGCACCTGGGCGACGGGCTTGCTACCGGAGAGCTCGTCGCACGGCCCCCTCCCTTCCAGACCTCGGAGCCGGCCACCCTCCTCCCGTGCCCTTCACACTCTCTGTGGCCCCGAGCAGCTCTCTAGGGTACGACTTCCTCCTTTGCTCAGCTCACCCTGCAGCTAGGCGCCGCCACTCTGGAATCCATTCTCCACTCCGCTTTGCAACCCGTCGTTACACATTTGTCCGGGGGAAGTAATGCTGATCAAGGCTGCAGTCTGTTAACCATTTTTCTTCTCTCTAATTAAAACCAATAGTTTATTGGGTTTTGGTTTTTTAATTCCACTCAAGAAAAGGCAGTAAGCAGTAACCTTTTTTTTTGTGTGTGTGGCTTTTTAGGGCCACACCCACAGCATATGGAAGTTCCCAGGCTAGGGGTCGAATTGGAGCTGCAGCTGCCAGCCTACACCATAGCCACAGCAATGCAGGATCCAGTCTGCGTTTGTGACCTGCACCACAGCTCATGGCAACACCAGATTCTTAACCCACTGAGCAAGGCCAGGGATTGAACCCGCATCCTCATGGACACTAGTCAGGTTCATTAACCACTGAGGCACGGGAATTTCCATAAGCAGTAACTCTTGAGCCCAAGGTACCCTCTTGAGCAAGACGAGCAGGACCTATAGGCATAAAAGCACCTTCTCTGCTTTGGAACCATTACCTGAATCCGAGATGGAGGGGCCGCTTAAGCCAGGTTGGAGGTGGTTTGTGCCAGAGAGGCTGGTTCCGTGCTGAGCGGACACCAAGGCCACCCACCCTGTTCCGAGTCCTCCCACAATTAACGTTCCCTGAGCATCTGCTGGGGAAGGGGCTGTAGCGGGCCTGGAGTTCAGAGCCTGCTCAGGGAACCGGCGGTCTACTTGGGAATTGAGAGAGGAGCTCGAGAAGGTGAACCTCAGAGGGACGTGACTGCCGATTAAGGTATATCAGCGCGGGTGCAGTTTCAGGAGGTGCAGGAGGCAAGAATGCCTGAGCCCGCTGGACAGAGAGTAGACGCAGACATGGCCGTGTGGGGAAGTGGCTTTATGCAGAGAGCTGCAGGTGCGGGGTGAGAACAAAAGGTACAAGTGGCGTAGCAGGAAGGCGCGCTGGAGCCGTCCAGGGCCAGGGCGTGGGGTATCCTGCGGGCGAAGGGCCGAGAGCTTGGAGGCAGGTGCCGCGGTCAGGAGGGCATGTTAGAGGAGGCGCTCCGGGGCTGCGGCAGGGCCTGGGGAAGCGGCGGGGCCTGGATGGAGATGTTCTCAGGCAGTCGGAGGAAAGAGGAGTGGCATCTGGATGGCGCTAGCGTGTGTGTTCATATCTCCCATGGGAACAGAGAGAAAAGGAGACGACAGAGGCTGTCCCTGGCCTTGCGTGGAACTTGCTTAGGGGCAGAGGTCTCGCTTTGTGTTACGGAGGCCCCGTCCCGAGACGTGAGGCCTGGGGAGCCGCCCTGACCCTTTGCCGGGGTTGGTTCACGACCTGGTTCGAGTTAAAACAACTGCTACCTGAACAGGCTGCTGGGTACAGTGCCCCCCCCCATAGAAGACCCCTCTTCCCCAGCCTTGGGCCTGGAGAGGCGTGGCCCTGTGGACCCAGGGCTTCTGTGCAGATCCTGACCGTGCTTGGGGCCCCAGTGCCCAGGCCTGCGTTCCAAGTCTGCGTGGGCCTCCCGGGGCTGTGGAGACCCGGACATGGAGTTGCGGGAAAGCAAAGCCAAGTGTCCAGCGCGGGGTATGTGGCCCCCGTGCTGGAGCCACGTGTGTTAGTGCAGCTTGCTGGCCTTGGCCACAGGCACCTGATGCTGAGGTGGCCACGACGGAGCCTGCAGGTGTGTTTCTGGATCTCAGGGCTTCGAGGCTGGTCGTTAAACACAGAAGGGCTCGTCTTGGGTATTTCAGGGACACGCGAATGTGTTCACGTATTTCCTTGTACAGTAGGTATGTGTGTGAGTCGCAGAGTGTCTAGAAGTCTGCGGGAGCTGGAAGTGTCCACAGGGAGAGGTGCAGAAGCTGCGGCGTCCCAGGCACGTTTGGGCGGCAGGCTCTGCGGAGGAAGGTGGCTCTCCTCCTGGCATTTGAAATGAACTTCCTAAAGTGTTCACTTCGATGTCCCTGCCTGGCCTCCAGGCCCCTTACACGTGGTGAGGTGCCCTGGGCGCCGCCAACCCAGTCAGCCAGCCCTGAAAGCAGAGAGCTTTCCTGGCTGAAGACAGGATAGCCTCCCGGCCATGGCCACATCCCAAATGAGCGCAAGAGCGGAGTCTTCCCCGAGCCGCAGATAAGAGGCCGCCCACGAGAGCCCGAGCGGGATTGCGGCAGAGCCAGCCTGGGCTCCTGACCTGCAAGCTGAGACCGCCAGTGGCCCTGCCCGCAGCTCCGGGGAACTAGTCCAGTGAAAGTCAGAGCGTATTCAGGGATTTTGGTGTTCAGATGTGGGGGACACCTAACACGGGCCTGCTGTGACAGCTTTGGGTAAATAAATCTTCAAGGGTTTATCCCCCGCCGTCTGTGTGTTTCCGGACTGGGCAGGATCCCCAGGTGTGTAACTGGACCAGTGAAGACTCAGAAGGTTCCTGCCAGTGCTCCAGCCTGCCACCCCGGCTGCTGAGCTGTGAAGGGTGCCCTTGCCCGAAGGCAGAAGGCTGGACAGCCTGCGTCTCTGAGGCGCACGTAGGAAGCCATTCTTAAACTCAAAGGTTAGAAATTTTTCGGTTAGCTGCGGGCACGGCCGCTTCGCGGTGGGTCCCTGCTGAACTGCGCCCACACCCCGAGTGCGAGGGGCCTTCCCAGAGCAGCTCGGGTTCCCCCGCGCAGCCGGGTGCCGGAATGAGATGCCAGAGGCTCCTTCTGCTGCGGCCTTCTTCGGAGAGTTAGAGATAGGCGTTTGCCGTCGCCGCGGGCCAGACCTGACTCCCGAGGGAGAAGAGTGAAGCCCGTTTCGGTCTTGGCATAGACGTGTGACGTGGTTCGTTCCTTTCCCCCCGGGCCCAGCTTTCTAGAGCCTCGGTTTTATTTTCAACTTGGTCAACAGAGTGTGGTTTTAATTATCCGCCTTCCTGAACTCTGGATAACTTCAAGTTAAAAGCTTTTGTGGGATTTCTCTAAGCCAGTCTCTGGTATTTTGAGGGCCCTACACATTTGCAGCCTGGTCGCTGTCCCCTTCCAGGGCCGCCCTCTGAATTCACGGCGATCTTCGTTGTGTTCTTTGATTAGAAGCAGGCCCTGGCCAATGAGGTGGTTATGGGAGAGTTCCAGGAGCGATGTAAGGAAGGGGCTTGCCTGCCTCTTGGTTTGGGACCGTTTCTTAAACTGCGGTCTTTCTGGCTCATCTTCCTTTTTCTTTTCTGTTTTCTGAGTTTCTGGCGGTTTCCGAGCAGCTTTTAGTCTGCTTGGGCTGCTGTGGGCCCTGTCCACAATGTCTGTGGCCCCCGACCGGCCAGGAAAGCTGTGAAAGCGACTCCTTTCTTGAACAGCCTCCGTCTGGTTGAGGCGCACCACATCCCCATTGTCATGGCCGTCGTGCCCTTTGTGTGCGGGTACTGGGGGGGCCACGGGCTTCAGCAGACCCGCCTCCCGAGATGTGCTGTCTGGAGCCTGTGCCTGACATGCAGCCTGGATGGAAGACGGGCCTTTTCTGACCTAAGCGGTGTCCTCGGTGCAGAGGAGCTGTTCGGACCTGGCTGCAAGAGTAACTGCAGTTTTCCAGGGAGGGAGCCCCCAGGGAGAGGTGGGCCCCACAAAACACGGACGAGCGGCCCCAGGCCTCCAGGAGGCCGACTGCCTGGCCTCCCCCGGGGCTGGGCCTCCTCGCCTGCTCCCCACCAGGCTCACTCTTAGACTCCTCGGGAGAACATCGGCCTTCGTTCCCCTCCTCCCACGACGTCGCTCGTGGCTCCCCGGCCCCGAGAGCACCGGGCGCCTCGGCGAGCCGCCCTCTGCCTGACTCCCGCTCGGCTCCCCTGCGGGGCGGCGGCTGTTCGGGGTGCGTGTCGGGATGGTGGGAGCTTTGCTGCCTGGGAGCCAAGTTAGGTCCGCCCCAGATCAGCACCTCTGCTCCTTTTTCCCCAGAAACCCAAGCTCTTCTCCCTAAATCTTACTGGACACCAGGTTGTCTAGGATACCAGGCAGCCATGCAAGACAGTCGTTTCTGGACATGTGACATCAGAGGCTGGGACCAAGTCCTGTGTGCTAACCAGCTGCCTTCCAGCCGCCGAGAACTTTCCTCTTAGGCTAATCTCTGTTAAAACGAGAACACCGTCTCCCTTAGAAACGCCAGGTGCTGCCTTCTGTGAGACAGTGCTGTTGGCGTGTGGTCACCGTTTACCTCCGCTGCAGCCCAGGCTTGTTCTGGGAGGCCTGCGCCCTTTGAGAGGTCAGGCGGCCCCTGCCTGGCCGCAGCTGGGCTGGCTCTTGAAGGCGGTGCTGCGGAGCCCGCAGGTTCCTGGGTGCTGCAGGCGTCAGTGTCGCAAGGGTGAGGACTGACCTGGAGGGAGTCCTGTTTCCTCTGACACCATGATCAGGTGACACTGTACCTTCTTGTCTGCCGGCCACTCGTCACCACCTCTGATAAAGTTCACCCCAAAGACCTTGATGCCACGGATCCTGACAGGCCTAAAGAACGTGGCAAGCCACAGACCACACCACCGGCTCTTGGTTACTCCTGGTGAGCGGCGGTGTGCGTGTCCTTGGCTTCTCGGGCGGCAGTCAGCGAAGGTGAGCATCCTCGGCGTGCCTCCCCGTGGGCCGGCGTCGGGGCTTCGAGGGACCCTGCCCTTCCTGTCCAGGAAGCAGGGGCGTTTCTGATGGCCGTGCTCCCCTCTCCTTTGTGGCTTATGCTTTCTCCTGTTCGCGTTTTGCCTGCACTTCAGTGGTGGAGGCGGCGCCACACGCAGCATGCGAGGCTGCCACGTGTCTGACTGCAGACTCTCTCGGGTGCGACGGCAGGGCACTTCAGACCGTCCCAAGTGAAGCAGGTCAGGTGTGTGTCATTCCTGCGGGAGGAAATGAGTGGAGATGGTGACGTGCTGCGGTGGGCACGTAACGGCACGTGGCTGTTTCCCTCTTAGTGAAAAGAAAGCTGCTGCTTCTTGGTTGTACAGCAGAAATTATCACAACTTTGTAAATCAAGCATACTTCAATAAAACTTGAAAGAAAGAAAGGAAGGAAGAAAGAAAGAAGGGGAAAGAAAGAAAGAGAGAGAGAGAGAGAAAGAAAGACAGAGAAAGAAAGAAAGAGAAAGAAAAGAAAAGCTATTTCTTACAGAGGCAGGAGCCAGAGTCTAGACAGCTGCGTTTACAGCTGGAGATGTAGCTAAAATGCTGCCCAGCAAATCTGATCCTTACCAAGAGGAGGTTAGGGCACCTTCCACTGAGACCCCACGTATGAGGAAGAACCAAGTCGGGACCCGGCTCGTCGGTCACTTACTCAGGGCTCAGTGTGTGCACAGCCCGCAGAGATGCACTTGTGCTTCAGCAGGGCACGGAGGAGGCACGAGGCAGCCTCTGCTTGTAAATGGCAGGTACCGTCTTCATGAGGCTGTCCCGCACGGCCCTCGCACCGGCCGATGGCACGAGTGTAGACAGGCTTCCGGGGGGTGTTTGGGTGCCTGTGAGCTCGGTTCCCGTCTGGGGTCACCTGCTGCCCTCCCCCAGCCACAGCGGGGGAAGAAAACCAGCCTGCAGCGTGCACTTCCTGGTCACCGTCCCGTGTAAGAGCCAGGGTGCCTGGCCCAAGATCTCGCCCGAGGTCGCCGGAAGCTTGCTGAGCACCTGTGTTCTGGCCCACAGGCCCTGAGCGTGTAACAGACCACAGGGAACCCTCCCCTAGCAACCTGTTCTTAAACGTGTGTGTTTCTCTGTGTCGCCAGTTCAGCTCGCGTCTTGGGAAGTCGGGCCCCAGGGCCCCACTGCTGCTCCGCGTACTCCCTCCCCGTCCGCACACTGTCACGTCCTCGCTGTCCCCTCTCACGCAGCTTCTCTGCTGCTCTCTCCTGGTGCCTCCCTGTGGGGCCCGGCACCCAGTGGGCCCTGAAATCAGAGCCCCTTGCATTGGCTGGTGCGCAGTTCAGCCTCAGGTACCCCCGGATCTCTGGTGAGTCTCAGCGTGCAGTCTTCCTGGGCCGTGAGCCGTAACCCGCCCCCCCGCGGCCCTCCACACACACCCCAGGCGGGTGCCGTCGGGCTCCAGCCACAGGGCTGGTGAGCAGGCGTGGCCACCAGCTGAAGCCTCGGCACCCCCAGTGCCCCGGAGCGATTCTGTACAGGAACGCCGGAGACATGATTAAAACGTGGTTTCTTTTGACGGAAGCCTTCCTGTCAAAGGCAGGAACCCTTAGTTAATGTTGGTAAAGTGATTGACGGCGTGCGGTGTTACCAACATGAGACGGGAGTTCCTGAATTGCAGACTGGCACGTCTAGGAAGCTCGGCACGGGTGCGTGAGGATGTCAGAGACACACCACGCTTCTCTTACGGTGCCTCCATCTGCGACCCAGCCTGTCTTCGTTCAGAAGCCTGTGTTTGGTCCAGTGCGGGGGCCTTTGGCAGTACTGGGAGGGAGGCCGGCCCCAGGCCTGTGGACAGAGGATCTCCCAGGCTGAGGTGAGACCGAGGGCGTTCTGGAAAGTGTGCGAGAGCATTGATGGGTAAGCCCCGGACTTAAGGGGAAAGTTCCATGGGCAAGAGCCACCTTCAGCGACATTGCCTGGTCTGTCCCTCCAGCCGCGGGGCTGTCACCCTCTCTCCCTGGATGGTGTTGGCGGGGTGTCACGCTGCCCAAGGGTCAACAAAGCAGGGTCGCCAGCCACGCCCAGAAGCGCAGGGGTTCACTGCGCTGCCGTGGGCTCTCGGGCCCTGGTTTCTCATCCTCTTTCTTTTGTCTGTCCTGAAGGATTTTGTTTTATCTATTTATTGACTGATTGGCCGCCCTGTGGCCTGTGGAGCTCCCGGGCCAGGGATCAGATCTGAGCTGCAGCCGCGAACTAAGCCACAGCTGCAGCAGTGCCGGATCCCTAACCCACTGTGCGGGGCCAGGATCAAGCCCACATCCCACACTCCCAAGGCGCTGCCGATCCCGCTGGGCCATGGCAGGAGCTCCGGGGGATTTTGTTATTCTTTAATACCTCATAAGAGGCAAAACTTGATGCATTCAAATCAAATGAGTTTTTATTTGCCTGAGGTCCCTTTTTTTTTTTTTTTTTAAAGTGGAGGGAGATAAGAGGGACATCGATGCCCAAAAATTGACGTGAGACGTTCTTAATGGCCGCTGCTTGCAGTGGCCATAGGTGACAGAGCTCACAGATCTGCGGTCTCGGCAGGTTCTTATCCTTGGCATGTTGTTACCACCATCCTGGGACCAGGATGAGCCCCCACCCGCCGCGCTCTTCCGCGTCCCTAGCGACCCGCTCCGGGGAAGCCGGGCCTGTTCTCAGCCTCTGGGGCGGGTGGGGTTTGTGAGCTGAAGGAGGGTAGCGGAGAGGCGGCTTCACAGAGCAGTGGGGTGGGGGCGAGCCTTTTACACCTTGCTGGATTCCAGTTTAAAAGGACACTTACCCTCCCCGAATCCTGGCGTCTAGCGGATCACGGACAGGGCGGGCACGCGCCAGCCAGGGAGCCTTCTTGTGGTTGGCGAACTGCACCCTGACCCCAGCTGTGCAGTTGAGACCTTGATTTGAAAAGTGCATTGAAATGGAATTGATAAATACCAGTCCCGTGCTAATGCTGGTTTTTCTGTTTGTCTCTTCCTCTCTCTAGCATGACAGACTTTCTAGGTAAGAACCCCCTGTTTTATGTGCATGCTTCGCCCTGGTGAGTCAGCGCATGTCTGGTCGCATGCAGCTTCCTGTAGTTTGTCGCATTTCCACATCCTCCCTTCTGTTTCGCTCCACAGCCCTCACAGCGATTCCGGCCTTCCTTCTTTCCTGCCTAAAGGGAGACCCCCACTCGGGTCACTTTGAGCCCTTTCCTCTACATTGGCTTTCTTGGTGCATATGTCCCAGGCTCCGTGCCAGGTGCCAGGGAGACAGGAATGAGATGCTGTCCTTGCCCCAGTGAGCGCAGTCCCCTGGACAGACACACCATCTCAGTAGGATGTAGCAGGTGCCGTTAGGGCAGCAGAGGGACGAGGCGGGTGGCCTGCCCCTGGTTCAGGGCCTTGACCGCTGAGCAGACTCTGCGGTTCAGCAGCGGGCCCCACACAGTCCCACTCTGCAACCTCCGGAAAGGTGAAGCAGCCTCTCAACCTGGAGGACTGATCCTCGGTAATTTTCACACGGTGCCAAAGGTGAGACCAAAATAACAGACAGTGCAGCCAAAAGCATGAGCCCCAACTTTCCCCTGCTCCTCTGATGAAGAATGTTAGAAGGTCGAGTCTCGTAACTTTTCCAGTGACTGAGCCAGCCCAGAGGTGTATTTTAAAATTTACAAACTTACTTTTGCTTATCCTCTCACCAGGTCCCAGCTGAGGATAAATGTAATCTCCATCTAACCCAGCCGAAAATTTGTTCTGCAAAATTGGTGGAGAGTGATGTTTTGCTATAGTTAATTTTTTGTGAGATTTGTTACATTTTTAATGGCCATTTATGAAAAGAAATTTTTCTGAATACTTCCACTTGTGCTATAAAACTGTAGCGATTAAGACAGTGAGATACTGGAGGTTGATGGAACACACTAGGTGGCTCCCAGAAGTCCATGTGACTTTCCAGCTCAGTGCAGAGGAAGTTACTCCCTAAGTGACCAGTGGGACAGTCAGCTGACCTGGGAATCTAGATCGTTCTCTCAAACCATACTAGAAAAAAACCAACCCCCCCCCCAAAAAAAAAAACCAATTTTCAGGCGAATTGCTTTTTTTTAAAAGGAAAAGATTTTACTCCAAAAATGGAAGAGAATATTGGAGTTCCCTTTGTGGCACAGCGGAAATGAATCTGACTAGTAACCATGAGGATACGGGTTTGATTCCTGGCCTCGCTCAGTGGGTCAAGGATCTGGCGTTGCCCTGAGCTGTGGTGTAGGTCGCAGACGTGGCTCGGATCTGCCATTGCTATGGCTGTTGTGTAGGCTGGCAGCTGTAGCTCCAATTTGACCCCTAGCCTGGGAACTTCCATACGCTGCAGGTGTGGCCCTAAAAAATAAATAAGTAAAAGTGGAAGAGAATAATTATAATCTTTGTATAGAATACCACAAAGGTAAAAGTTGTCCCTTTTTTGGCCACACCTGTGGCATGCTGAAATTCTGGGGCCTGGGACTGAACCCAAGCCACAGCAGCAACCTGAGCTACACACAGGCAATGCCAGATCCTCAACCCACTGAGCCACCAGGGAACTCCAGAAATTGTCCATTTTAATTGCATAAAATTGAAAAATTTCTGCTAGTAAAAGGTACCAGACAGAGGCAATAAAATGGGGAAAAAAGTTTTTTGCAACCTACATTAGGTAGTTTTGAAAGCCTTACTGTATATAGGGTGCTCTGCAGTGTCACAAGCAGAAGATTAACAAAGGCTATAATAGGTGATTCAGAAACTCAGATAAATAACCAGAGACCATGATGACTTCAGAATGTTCCAATGGACAACAGGAAGATATTGCTCCTGTTGGATTGATAAGGATCAACCCTCTCTAGAGGGCAGTGTGGCAACATATAGACCAGTATCTAAAATGTATTTGCCCCTTGACCAAGCCGTCCCACTGCTCAGGTTTCATCCTAGGAAAACAGCTGAACAAGTACACTAAGATTTACAGACGAGTCTTGCCGCTGCAGCGCTATTTGTAGGAGTTAAAAAATCCTGGTGTGTGTGTGTTGGCAGGGATCAAGTTCTCGTGCAGCCCAGCCGTGCACTGAGGCCGCCGTGGCTCCCACGGCACGTGCCCGCGGCGGAGGGCAAGGCGCGAGGCAGCAGCGGGCTGCTCTGATTTTATCACAGAAACGCTGTCCTGAGAGGACGTGAACCGCACTGTGAGTGGCGGTGGTTCCTGGGGCAGGACTTGGGAGGTAACTCCCGCTCACTTTTCGTTAGACATTGGGTACCAGGGCTTAAATTTCTTAGCAAGCACGTATTGCTTTTGTAATCAGGAAAGTCAGCAAAGAGGTTTTATTTACCAAAACCTTGTTAAGGATAAGAAGGAAAGGCCGTTGTGGGAAAGGCTGGAGGACTCAGGCCCCGGTGTCCTTGGGAGCCCCACCCCACCCCCCGCATTGTCGTAATTGCTCCTCTGCCTCTTCCGGCACCTGGTCCTTCCCCCACCCCCGCAGTAGCCGCCACGGGACAGAGACGTCAGGCAGAAGCCCCACAGCCACGCCTGCTCGGCCCGTCCCGCCTCTGCAGGGCTGGTTCGTATGCAGCAGTGTCACGGGCCACGTTTCAGACTAGAAAGAGCGGAGTCCCGGAAAATGCAGACCGGTGTTTAGGATGAGGGAGACAGGCGTCTGCTTAAACAGGACATCCGCTGAGAAGGCCCTTCCACTAGCCATTCCAGGCTGGAAGACCACCGTCGCCAACGCCACGAGCTCGGCTGTGCCGCAGGCGCAGCACTCCCGATGTGGGGCCGGACAAGAGGGAAGGCTGGCCGTCTTGGCGCTGGGGCGGTGCCCCCAGAGTGCTCGGCCAGCCCACCTGTGCCTCTCCTCACCCTGGCCCAGAGCTCCAGGGCCACTAGTTTCTGCCTCACTGACAGTTCATTGGGTTTGTTTTCTAAGAGTCATTGCCACCCATGGCACTTTTGGTTTTACTTGTTTTTTTAAGGAGTTCCTGTTGTGGCTTGGTAGTTAACAAACTCAACTAGCATCCATGAGGACACAGGTTTGATCCCTGGCCTCGTTCAGTGGGTTAAGTGTCCTATGTTGCCGTGGGCTGCGGTGTAGGTCGCAGACGTGGCTCGGATCTGGTATTGCTGTGGCTGTGGCGTAGGCCGGCGGCTACAGTTCCAGTTTAATCCCTGGCCTGGGAACCTCCATATGCCACATATGTCAATAAAATTTTTTTTTTTTCTTTTTAAGGCCACTCATTGATTTACAGTGTGGTGTTCATTCTGCCGTGGGGGCAGGTGCTTTGCTTATACGTGTGCACACATCCATTCTTTGTCAGGTTCTCTCCCGTACAGGTTATCACAGAATACCAGTCCCCGCTGGCGAGCCATTCCATAGACCTAAGTGTGCATATGCCGAGCCCAAACCCCCCACTTTTGCTTTTAAAAGCACACTCTCGAGGAAGCTGCTCAACCCTAAACTCATGTGAAAACCTCCAAGGTTTAAGTCAGCACATAGGCCCAGGCCACCCGTCTTTCCAGTTAGCCCCTTCCCCACACGGGCGCCCCGGCCCTTGAGATGTGCTGGCAGGGCTGTCAGGGCCTCCTAGGAAACGTGCGAGCCAGCCTTCTCTCTGTCTCAAAAACGTCTCCTCTGTGCGTCTCCCGCAGGTTGGAATCGGGAAGCAGCGAGGCCGGTGGTGAGCGGGCCTCAGCACGAGCCCGCCGGGAGGCCCGCCTCGCCACCCTGACAGGCCGCGCGGAGGAGGACGGCAGCAGGGACTATAAAAAGGTGGGCCCCGGGTCCCCAGGCGTGGGGTGGGGCGCGTAAGCCCCCTGGTGACGAGGCGGTGGAAGGGGGCTCGGGGACACGCAGGCACAGCAGACCCACGGCCCTGGCTTTGCGCCACCTCGCATCCCGCTGTGTGAGGCCCTCCGGTGGCCCTCAGGGCCTGACAGCGCGCCTCCAGCCGGACAGTTAGAGGCGGGAGCAGCAGGGAGGGCACAGAGCCGTAGACGGGGAGGAAGGCAACACGGTCCGGGCCCCGCAGGACCGCCTGGTAGACGCTGATGTTTTGAGCAAACACCTGCTTTAATGAGGTCCTGGCAGCATCGACCAGATAGCTCTTGGTGACGGTAAGCAGTAGAAGTCTGGCCTGGAGACTTCACATCGCTTTCTGGTGGTTGCAGCAGGGGGCCCAGCTCCAGGGCCAGCCCCAGAACCTTCCTTCAAGGGCTTGAGATGCCAGGAAAAAGCTTTTTCATTAGGAAATTCTTGTTTTGGGGAGTTGCCATCGTGGCGTAGCGGAAACAGTCTGACTAGGAACCACGAAGATGCAGGTTCGTTCGATCCCTGGCCTCATTCAGTGGGTTAAGGATCTGAGTTGCCACGAGCTGTGGTGTAGGTCGCAGAGACAGCTCAGACTCCGTGTTGCTGTGGCTGGTGTACACAGGCAGCTACAGCTCTGATTGGACCCCTAGCCTGGGAACCTCCATATGCCACTGGTGTGGCTCTAAAAAGAAAAAACAAAAAGAAGAAGAAATGTTTGTTTTGTTTATGTTCGTTAAGCAGAACTTGGCTTAAATCAATCCACACGCCAGGGCGGCTCTTAGAAACAAAGTTATTTTGCATGGGAAGAGCCCCCACATTGTAAGCCATGCAGGGCAGCACCCCCCCAGCAGGAGTCGATACCATGATTCCCCTGAGGTTGGAAGAGTCTTTTGCCTGCGACACCCAGGACCCTCCCCCGACACCCGCCCCGACCCTGGGCCCACACGGGGTCTAGGCAGCCAGCCTGGGGGTGGAGTGTCACCACCAGCACGTGGCGACACTGAGTAATTCCGGGAGCCCCGCCGAGTGGGTGACCTGAGCCCCTCTCCCCTCCCCCAGCTGTACGAGAGTGCCCTGGCGGAAAACCAGAAGCTGAAGACGAAGCTTCAGGAGGCCCAGCTGGAGCTGGCAGACGTGCAAGCCAGGCTGGAGAAGACGGCCCAGGTGAGGCGGGCGGGCGTCAGGGCTTGACTTGGGGTTCAAACAGCATTTCACCTAAAACTGGAAATTGATGGCTCCGTGGACAATTCCTCGTGGCCCAAGTGGTAGTGTTTGCGTCAATATTACAGGTTAGCTGCTCGTTTCTCAGTTGGAGAGGAGTAGACAGTGTGTAGCCTCCTGCCCGGCCAGCTTCTGCACGCCGCCCCCGCATCCGACCCCGACCCCGCGGAAGCTCCATGGTGTATCCCTTGACCTTTCGGGCTCAGGCTTGGGGGCAAGGACGGGGTCGCACAGCCGAAGCTGCCCGGGTGGCTGGGAGAGCACTGCGTTTCTAGCCAACCGCATCGCCGGGCGTGTCGGAACATACTTAGCTTTTGCCAAACACGAGTTACTGAGTCGGGAAGAAGTGCTGTTTACCAAACATGGGATGGTTTGGCAGGACGGCGGAGGGAGGCCCGTCAGCCTGCACGGCTGTGGGGGACGGTCCACGGGGTTTCTGCTCAAAGGGCCCACTGGAGCTCTAAGGGGCGAGGGTTCCACCAGCACAAGACAAACCTCGTTCTTTGTCCGAGTGACCTGGCTCGCGGTTCTCTGGGCTGTGAACTCGGTGAGGCCGTGGCGCAGGCCCCGGGGCCCAGAGGCCCTGAGGTCTGAGCGGCCCAGCCGCGGTGCCCCTTTCCTCCTGCTTGTCGAGGGTTCCGGCAAAGGCAGGCGCCGCGACCTCCAGACCAGACAGAAGGTGAAAGCCCAGGACAGGAGCCAGAAATCCACGTTTTACTGCCAGTTCTGGCTGTTACTGAATTTTTTGAAAAAAAAGGAAAACCTCTTTAGGAAGGCTAGCATGATGTCTGTATTTATTAAATGTTTCTGTGCCATTCTGTCATCAGGAACTGTCTACTGATGGTAAAACGTCCCGCCCAGTCCCGAGGCGCGGGGGGTGGGGGGAAGGGGCTCAGGGCCCCCCATCTGAGTCACTCCCGAAGCTGCTCCGCCTTTTAGTGCTCTTTGTAGCTACAGAGATGGCTCGATATTTGTAGCCCCTCGGCAAATTCATATTAAAGGCCAAAGATCCAAAATAAAATTCTAACCTTTTATTCAAATAAAATCTCATTTAATCTGGAAGCCCAGAGGATAAAACAGAAAGAGGGGACGTATTCTGGTCAGAGCAGGTCGGCCCGTAAATGGACCCCTCGGGCCCCAACAGCCCAGCCCCGTGGGGACCGCAGCCTCCGTGCCCAGCGCAGAGGGAGCAGAGCCCGACGCCTGCTTAGCAGGGCACCTGGAGCCTTTCAAAAAGACAAAAGGCACTTTCTTCCTCAGGCTGCAAGATTAGAGAGGGGGAGGGCCGTGAGGTAGGAGAAGGCGGTCAGCCTTGAAGTGCTGAAGTGCGTGTGTGAGTGGGGTGTGTGTGCTCGCATGTGTGCGTGTATGTGTGTGATGTGTGTGTGATATATGTGGGGGGGTATGTGTGCACATGTGTGTTTATGGGGGGGTGTGCACATGAGCGTGGTGTGTGTGTGTGGTATGTGTGTGAGTGGTGTCAGTGTGATCTATGTATGCGGGGGGTATGTGTGTGCACGTGTGTGTTTATGAATGGGGGTGTGCGTGGGTGTGGGTGTGGTGTGTGTGCACATGTGTGTGTGGTATGTGTGCATGTGAGTGTGGTGTGTGTGTGTGGTATGTGTGTGTGTGTGGTATGTGTGCATGTGAGTGTGGTGTGTGTGTGCGTGGTATGTGTGTGAGTGTGGTATGTGTGCATGTGTGAGTGTTGTGCGTGTGGCGTGTGAGTGCCAAGTCTTTGTCCTCGTGCCCCTGCCGAATTCCCGGGAGCCCACTGCTGCCTCCTCTCGCGGCGGCAATCCGTGAGCCTGGAGGGCATGTTAGGCTTAGCGGCCTGTCGGGACCTGTGCGCCAGGCCTGCTGTGCTGACAGCTGTTCTGGACGTCCGGCGGGAGTGGTCTAGATGGGCCGTCTGGCCCTGAGACGGCTCCAGTGACGACTGTTCCTTCATTTGCACCCGCAGAAGCAGGACAAGACCCCTGACCGGTCGTCGGTGCTGGACGTGGAGAAGCGGGTATGTGTCGGTGGCGCAGCCCTGTCCCTTCTCCCCAGGGGTGTCCCTGTGCTGTTCGCGCCTGGCGGGGGCCGGGGTGGGGCGGGGTCTGAAGGAGGCAGACTCCGCACGGCCCACTGCCAGCTTGATGGCCTTTCTTTCTGGGACTCTGGACTGCGGTCCAGCCGCCGGTCCCGTGGGCTCCTCGGGGTTCGGGCTCGCCCCAGGCCCGGCCTCGGTGGGGTGGCAGGGCCCCTGGAGGCCGCCTGGCTAAGCAGACCCGTGCACGCCCGCTTGCCGCAGCGTGCTGGGTCCGAGACCCCGGTGCCCTGCCCGCCCCTTGAGAACAGAACAGGAGGGAACAGCCGGGCCCGATGCCGCCGATCCAGGTCCTGGGACTTGAAACGGGAGCGCACGGGTTCGCTCGCGCTACTGAGCGAGGGCTTCCGGCTCAGCCCTGACCGCCCCTGACGTTCTGGGTTCGGGGAGAGCAGGTTACTGGTGAACCCCAGCTCTGACCTGGCCGAGGCACGTCGCACGTTCCTGTCTGGTTTGGAAAGCGGCTCAGTGTTGTCTTCTTCCCGCAGCACTGGGTCCCGGCTAGGTCAGGAGTCGGGTGTGGGCGGACGGGAGCTGGGGGCGGCTGCTGTTGGTCCGCCGGCGGAGGTGTCTGCCTCCCCCACCCCCGACACTGCGGCGGCGGCTCCTAGGAATTTGGGGGTTGTCACTGGAGACGCCACTTTACTAACAGACGGCAAGGCTCCTGGGCACTGGCACAGAGGGGCTCTGGGCGGCCTGGTCTGAGCCCGATTCCTGTCAGCGAGGTGCTTCCCCACGAATCTTGGAATCATCTGGCAGGAGACAGATGACGTGGTTTTTATCGGGGTGGGACCTAGGGGCGGGGATGGGGCCGCGGACTTTCAGCCCCCTTCCAGTCATCTCCTTGTTTTGAACAGGAGAGGCGAGCCTTGGAGCGGAAGATGTCGGAGATGGAGGAGGAGATGAAGGTACAGGAGACCCGCAGGCGCCGCGCGCACTCTGTGCTCGGGACGGGGGTTGGGGGACGGGGTGAGACTGCGCCCCCAGGCGCTCGGGGAACAGAGGGGATGGCTCCCCGGCCTGGAGGCCAGCCTGAGCTAAGGTCTTCTGAGCCGTGGCTTCACCCTCAGGCCGCCTGAGCAGCTGCAAGCCCCCCGAGAGGAGCCCCGGCATGGCCGAGACCTCCTCTTTGTGGGAGAAACGCGGCTGGACTCTGCGGTGGGTTTCCCGCCCCAGCCCACGCGCAACATCCAGCCATCCCTGGCTCGCGCGTGCATGCACACGCACCCGCCCCTGGGCCCTGCAGTGCCTGTCCCTCCACGTGGGCCAGTCTGAGCACGGGAACCAGAGGAGTGGGGGCTGGGAGCCGCACAGGAACTGGTATGGGGCTGCCGTGCGGGGCTGCCCCCGCAGTCACTGGCCACCCGCTCAGCGTTTCTCTCTTCACGCATCTTCACCTGGTGAAACCTGGGTTTCTGTCCCGGGAACCAGAGGCACCGGGAGGCGCCCTAGAGCTCTTTCTGCGGGAGGCGGCCCTTAGGGGCATTTGGGGCCTTTTGTTCCCGTGGCCCAGAAAGAGTTTCTCGGGGCTGAGGGGTCCAAATTGACACAAGATCCAGCACCCAGAATCCGTCACTCCGTGTGGCCACAGAGCCGGGGCGGACGTACCCCAGGTGACCCAACCTGCACATGTGGGGGCACAGACAGGTGACACCTGGTGCCTCCTGAGCTGACCCACAGCAGCAGGAGGCAGAGGGGCTAACGGTTGGTTCTCCCCGCGGTGAACGAAGCGTCAGCAGAGCCGCCTCCGGCCGTAGAAGGCGCTCCCCGCAGCGCGGCTTGTCCACGGCTGGCAGGCGGGCCTGCAGCTCTCGGTAGTGCAGGGGCCCCTCCATTTTTGAAGCCCTGGAGTTGTACCCTCTGTTGATAAATGGTCCGGATGCTGCTCAGGACGTAAATAGGGCCCAGCTGGGGCTCGGCAGCTGTCCCCAGCCAGGGACCGCCTTGCCCCTGGGCCCTGCGCGAGGCCGGGCATATGCCTGAGGGGAGCGCTGGGCCTGTCGGGCTCGGGTCGCCCTCGGCTCTGTGGGCTGTGGCAGGTGCACCTCTGAACCCTTAGCGTCTCAGACTGGTTTTCTGAGCGAGGTCGTGAGCGCCTGTCTTTCCTCGATGGAGCTCAGACTCGGGCACTGCTCCCCTCGGCCCTGAGTCCTGACGTTTCCAGTGGAGCCCAGGCCAGCCTGTTTAGCCCTAAGCCAATAGGTGAGCCCACTGGAAACTGATTTCTTTTTAATTAAAAAAATCCATTCATTGGGTCAGCTGCCCACGCTCTCCACTGCCAGTTGCACAGCCTGGGGAGAGGCTGCGGCTGGCTTACCTGGACACCAGCCCGTGCCCTGGGGAGCATGCCAGCCACCCGCCGGCCGACCTAAGGGTGTTTGCCTCTGAACCTTCTTTGGGTTCAGATAGGCAGACTCAGACATCGGCCTCGAGGGGGCTCAGGAGATGCCTGGTCAGCTTCCGAGCTCTGCTTTCAGACGACAGCCTGTGGGGCTGTCTGCTCGGTAGCCAGGTCTGCTCACACCTGGGGCCCAGCTGAGCGGAGGGCCGGTGCCCTGTTCCGTCTGTGCGGATGCTCAGGGGGGAGCAGGGCGGGGGTGGGGGCAGCCTCCGGTGACCCCTAAGAGTCGGCCAGCGCTCAGGGACAGAAGGTGGCTTGAGCCTGCTTTCTGACTGCGAGTAAAGGCCAGGTGACACGGGACCCGGAGATGGCCATGGGGCTCTGGCGGTGATGGGGCCTGTGCCTCCCTGGCCTTCGCTCGGAAAGGCGGGTCTTATGGATCCTCCGGGGAAAAGAGCTCCGAGGCCGGGTCGGAGCGGGGCTGTGGGCAGCCCCTGCCAGCGCCTGCGTCAGGCCTGGTGCTTTTCCACCACCGCCTCCCCTGCCCCAGGCCCTTGCATGAGGGGCCCAGCAGCCAGTCCCTGCTTAGTTTGGTCTTGGATTTTTTATTTGACTTGCTCTGGAAGCACCCCTGGCTGACCCCGGCTGACCCCAACTGACCCTGCTCCACCCCCTCCGTCTCCCAGCTGCACTGGCCTTCCTGCCTCTGCAGCCGTGTTCTCCCCCCTCGACCTCTTGTGCTCACCCGTCCATGAGCCTGTGTCGTGTTCAGTGTCACTTCTTAGGAAGGCAGCACTGCACACAGGGACCGGGCTGTGCTGGAAGCTTGAGCTCAGTGTCAGCCCGAGAGGACGAGAGCCAGGGACTTCCTGTTGTCCCTGCCCATCTGGCTGCGTGGCCCCTGCCGTGCCCCCCCACCCCCTCCGAGGTCACACACTTGGCCCAGAGGACCCCCGGGCCCCTGCGCTCCCTTTTCAGGGAGACAGATCCAGCTGTTTGTCTCTGCTTGTTCTTTTCACTGTTTTCCCTTCCTGCCGCCTTTCATTTTCTTGCTTCCTTCACTCCCGAACAACTGTCCTTTCCTGTAACTTTTTACTTCTGTCCCTCCCACCCAGGCGGGCATGAGAGGCCTCTCTTGGTCACTGCAGCCCGCAGGACGGTCCCCCCACCACGAGGCCCCATTCACATCACCCGGCCGCCTTCCTCCTCCCAGAGCTGACGTCAGCCTCGGGCTCGGAGCTCTGAGGAAGGGCAAGCAGTCGCAAGCAGGCCCGGGCCTAGCGCCAGCTGCTGGCGGCTCTGGACTCTTCATGGGTCCGGGGGAGGGGGGGGTTAGGAAGGTCCTCTGTGGGCCGGTTGTTCTGTTTGCTGGACTAGTAGGTGCCTGGGCCCGGCAGCACCACTTGCGCCTTTGCATGCGGCTGTAACTCCAGAGTAGGGGTCTGCCCTCCAGAGTGAGTGGTCACCTTGCTGACCTGCAGACAGCGGGTGCAGACCCTCCAGCAGGTTGGGGTGGGTGAGCGCGTCCCGCTCCCGGAACAGGCCGCCAGCGCCAGGCAGGGCTAGCGGAGCGGCAAGCTTCCGCCAACGGCAGGAGGCCTTCTAACCGGGGCCTGCCTCCTTGGAAGATGTCTCAGCCACAGGCCCTCTTTTATTTTTAAGAGTGAAACATCAGGTGAGAGAAGGACCCAGAAGGAACAGCAGTGAGGGGAAGGACATATGGACCAGGGAGGGCGGCCGGCCCCGCCGCCCAGCCTGAGACCAGCCCCCCCCCGCCCCCGCCTCGCCGCTCCTGCCTGGCTCCCCTCTCTCCCTGCATGCGAACTAAGAGCAAAACCAGAAAGTCACGTGATTTCTTTGTCCCACTCTTCTCTCCTCTGGTCTGTCTTGTCTCTGTCTGTCTGTCCCTCCGTGTCTCACTCTGCAGAACCTCCACCAGCTAAAACAGATTCAGACCTTGAAGCAGATGAACGAACAGCTGCAGGCTGAGAACAGGGCCCTGACCCGGGTCGTGGCCCGGCTCTCGGCGTCCACGGAGCCCACGGAGCCCCAGGGGCCCTAGTCCCCCTCCTGCACCTCAGGTCCCTCCTCCGCTCCAGGCAGGTTCCCTCTTGCTGTCGGTCTCGGGCTCTGCGCTCGCCCCGCAGCCTCCGCACGCAGGCTCCTGAGGCAGCCGAGCGGGGCCGAGGCATGGGGGGCTGCGGCCGGGGCCTGTGTGGGGAGCTCTTGCCCTCGAGACTGAACAGGGGTCACACAGGAGCCGCCTGCCTGCTAAGGGACACTCGCGTCCTGGGGCCTCACTGCCAGACCGAGGGCGGGCCCTCAGCAGCCCAGTGCACCCTGGTCCCTGGAGCAGAGGAGCTGGACCTCGGGTGACGGTGCCAAGGGCACGGTAGTGTCCCACGCTCCTGAGAGATGTAACGTACCCAGGCCAGGCCACCCTTCAGGGTCTGTGGTCCAGGGTTCGTTCAGCGCTCCCCTGCTGCTCTGTGTGTGGCCAGGGCTGGGAACCAGACAGGGAGTGGCGTGCCCCGGACCCACCCCGCCCAGCCGCCACCCGCAGAGTGGGCTGCGTGCTGTATGCGCCTTCGTGCTGGGCCTTCTCCCTCCCTCCCTGGGGGGCGTCGCCCCCTCTC
Source organism: Catagonus wagneri (assembly GCA_004024745.2). Taxonomy (NCBI): domain Eukaryota; kingdom Metazoa; phylum Chordata; class Mammalia; order Artiodactyla; family Tayassuidae; genus Catagonus; species Catagonus wagneri. The sequence goes on from PVHT021183595.1 coordinate 240,741, forward strand.
TATCACAGACCAGGCCTGGGGTGTGCCCTCCCTGACGAGACGGGGGCTTTGCCGAGGAGGCGGCGAGGGCAGGGAGCAGGCCCGTGCCACCTGGGAACCAAGAACACAGAACCGGAGGCCTCTCCCGGACGTGGGTCTGAAAGACGGGCCCACGCTGGCCTGTTTCCCGGCGGGGCCGTGTGACGGCCTGGCGGGCGCCCGCTGCTGGGCCGTCTCAGTCCCTGAAGTGAGTTTCTAATTTCCAGCAATGATCTAATTCGTTCTGATCGAGGCTCATTCTCTTTTCTGCCTGTTTGCTGTGCCTTCAGGGTCAGCAGCTGCCACTAACGCCCACTAGGTCTGAAGCCGCGAATTACCCTTGGGGCTGAGCTGCCAGCTGATGGTAGTGCCCACAGCCCGGCGCCCAGCATTGTGCCCTGCTTATGAGCGCACATCAGGGCCAGGCTCCACTCCGACACGGGGTGACCTGGGGGCAGCTTTGTGCGGGAGGCCTGGAACGGGCGGGGCTGGGGCCCGAGCTCACGGGCTCACGGCCGCGAACGGGTCACTTAAGAGGCCGTGCGGCATACTGCCTGCTCTCCCTCATTTAGCCCAGAAGTCGTGTTCCGTGTGGGAAAACTGAGTCATAGATTAAGGAACTTGCCCGGAGACTCCTGAGAGAGTGCACATCGGGCAGACCCAGTGTGTCAGCCTGCAGGGGTGCAGGGGCCCCCGTGTGCCCCCTTGGGTGCCGCTTCCAGAGGGCATCCCCGGCCGGGAGGTCTGCAATGTGGAGGAGCCCCGCAGCGGGGTCGCGGGGCGCCAGCAAAGCAGCAGAGGAACAGTATTTTGTGACATGTGAAAATTACATGGGGTCGAGTTCCCATGACCTTCCTGGAGCTGAGCTGTGCCCGCGGCGCGTGCGTGTCGTGAGCAGTCACCGTCCAGCCCTTCATGGAACAAACGTGCTGTCCCGGCCGAGGAGGCGGGGGGTCGGGCACAGGCAGGTTTGCCTGCGTTCCTGGTTTGGGGGTTCGTCCCTGGGTTTTGTTAACAACCCCCCGGAGAGGTGGTCTCCCGTCCCCAGCGCAGCAGCATGGGGACTGTCGAGGCCGGAGGCCGGCCCGCCGCCTCCTGAGGCTCCCCAAGGAGGGAAGGGCCGTGTCGGAGAAAAGGTGCTTGGTTCCGCTCGTCCTTAACGCCAGACGGTGGCAAACCGGAGGTCTGAAAGAGGAAAGCCGTCTTCAGAGCTCTGTTTTAATCACCCAGCAGCTTCACATCTGTGTCCCCCGCCCCCGGGACCGGCGTTAGGGGCCCGACGCGCCCTCCTCGTGTCAGCCAGAGCGCATTGCAGCTGGGAAAGTGCCTCGTCCAGCTTTTTCCCAAAGAATCGAGTTCTTAATGTGGAAATAAATCTCCAAGGCTTGACCACTTGTTTGTACACTTTTAGAAGGGAGGGACTCAGGTCTGACTGGACAGCTGCCAGCCCGAAGCGCAGTGCGGCCGCACGGAGCGTCTTCCTGCTGCGGGTCCTGGTGTGGGAACGCGGCCTGAGCCCCGCCGCTGCCGGGGCTGCGGCCCCACGTGGGCTTGGGGGGCCCGGACTGCGGAGGCAGGCGGGTCGGAGGCTCACGTCGTCCCGGGGGCTGGGAGCTCCACCTGTGCTCCGTGTGCTGGGAGCCCGAGCGCGCTGCCCGCGGTCACGGGCCTCACGGAGCCCCTGCTGGGAGGGTCGAGGGCAGGGACGGAAAGGCAGCGGGGAGCGTGGTCCGCCCTGACGCGCCATTGCTGGTGCCGATGATGCTGCCGGGATGTCGGTTTCTGGACTTGGGGGACTTTGTGTCCACTCTCAGGCCAGCTGGGCAGTGAAGGAGCGGCTGCGGCCAGCGTGGCCTCCCCACTTAAGAACTGGTGCCTTAGGCTGGTGCTTCCCATCCCTGTTGGTCGACGCCAGGACAGTTTCTCGGGCTGACAGCGAGGACCCCTGGCTGGTGGCCTGCCGGCGCCTGGCTCACTGTGCGTCCGCACGCGTCTCCACGACTTGACCGCCCTCTTCTGCGGGGGCCAAGGAGCAGCTCCATCCTTCACGGGCCCCTGACTGGCCCTGAGTGGTTGGTAGCAGAGCCAGACCAGAGTCCCCCTGCAGTCCCACCAGCCTGAGTGACCCCAAGGAGGACACGACACCCAACAGACATGGGTGCAGACTTCTGCCACCTTCGTGGTGAGACCTAACCCTGCTGCCGGCAGGCAGGGCTCAGGCCAGCTGTCCCGACAGCCCTCCGTCCGTGGGGCAGCGTCCGGGTGCCCGACCGCGTGGAAAGACCGTCTCCGGCTGGGCCCGGGGCTGCCGCTCACTCTTCCATTCTCAAGTGGGTGGCGCTCGGGGTGACGAGACGGCAGAGCTGGTGGGATGGGAGTCTCCCCTGCCGCCCACAGCGCCTTCCTGAAACCGCGGCTCCGGGCCCAGCTCTGTGGACCAATCCCAGCAGCAGTGTCGGGGGTCGTCTGGCAGGGTGGCGGGAAAGCTCGGATGGGCCCCTCTCCGCGTCCGGTCTGACCCCCGTGAGCCTTCCTGAACCCCTTCCCAGTGTCACCGCTCAGCCCGTCCCAGTCCTCTGGACCAGAAGTGGGTTCAGGGGTGGGAACCTCTGAAAAGAGACGCGCCTGCGGGGGGAGGAGAGGCCGTGCCCATGGAGAGCGGGGTGTTGGGAGGGAGGCTGTGGCCGCCCTCGGCAGCGACCCCCGTGCGGCAAGCGGGTCGGGGATGTCACGCTGTCCCTCACGCGCCTGTCCTCTCGCCCCACAGGTCCTGACGGAGCTGAAGTCCGACAACCAGAGGCTGAAAGACGAGAACGGCGCCCTCATCAGGGTCATCAGCAAGCTGTCCAAGTAGGGGGAGGGCGGCAGCTGCTGCCGCCGCCTCGGGCCCTGGTCCAGCCGCCTCTGTCCTGGTGCCCCCCCCGCAGCCCCACCCTGGGTCTTGGGCAGTTGTCACTGAAGCCTGACTGCGATCCTTGGAGCCACGGGAGCTACGGGAGAAGGCCGTGGAGGGAGAAGGCCGTGGAGTCACCAGGCCCGGCTGCTACCTGGCCCCCGGCTGCACGTCCACAGTGGATTTGGTCCAGGCGTGTGGGGCCTCCGCCAGAAGCAGCGCCCTGGACCTGACGCTGGGCAGCGGCTCTGACATGGGGGCCATCCGGCGCCAGGAGAACAGGCGTTGGGACACCCTGGGGGACCCCGAGGTGACAGCAGCTGCGGTCCTCATTGCTCAGGAACTGGCTTGTCCCACCTGCCCCTGCGGTGGCGGTGTCTTTTCACCAACAGCCCAGGAACACCCGACTGGTGTTTAGCCTGTTCCCACATGTCTGCCCACTCCCCGGGGCACAGGTGACCTGGTCTGCTCCCTTCCGAGTCTCCTCTTTCTGTCGCGGCCACACCGCACGCGCCCTGAGTGTAGACGCACCACCAGCCTCTCCCTGCACAGCCGGGCCTGCTCTGCAGCCCACGTGCCTCCCCCGCACAGCACTTCCTTACAGGAGCCCTGGGCCCTGAGCGCCACCTGCGTCCCCTCCCTTGTCCTTGACCTCGCAGGGACAGTTGCTGGGAGGGCGCAGGGCACAGGCAGCTGTGAGCAGGGTGTCTGAGGCCCCTGTGCCCCAACGCGGGGACACAGCGCCGTGTGCGGGGTGGGGGTGCTGGCTTTAGGGGAGACGCTGGTTCCCCTGGACCCCACCAGTGGGCTGACCTCTCCACAGAGGGCAAGGTTGAGACACAGGGACCCCCAGCCCCACCGCCTGGCCGCGGTCCGGCAGCCTCTGGCCAGCAGAAAGCTGCCCCTAGTTGGGGTGAGGGCTTCCTGGGCCTGTAGGTCAGCCCGCCTGCCGCACTTCTCACGTCTGTCGCGTCCCGGCCATCCTCCTCCCTGCACGGGGGCCGCCTCCTGAGACGTCTCGTCCAGACCTCGGGGGCCGCCTGGCTTTAGTCCTGAGCCCAGTTCGGTCAGTCCTCGGTGCCCCAGCACTGGTACCTAAGTGTGCTTTCCGCGGGAGTTCGCTCCTTGGCTGGTCTGAGTGTGCTGGTCGTCTTCGCGCTGCTGGTGACGTTCAGCCTGTGGGGTCTGTCTGGCTTTTCTTTCTTTGCAGAAAGCGGCAGTGTAGCTCTCTAGGGCCCTCAGAAGCATCACACGCTCTTTAAACCGAAGCTGCCACGCAAGCCCCGGATTCCAGAATAGGACACTGTCCCCTCTGGCAGAAGCCCTTTCTTAGGGTGCATGAAACTAACGCGTCCCACCGTCCC
>PVHT021183595.1:246015-265439 GCA_004024745.2 Catagonus wagneri
GGCCTTGGCGTGTTCCTGGTTCTGGGGAGGGAGGTGACACGGGCCTCCGCCCTCACTCTCCCAATACATCCTGGGCGAGGGCAGGGGCTGCCTTTGGCTGCTGCCTCTCTCCAGGGTAAGAGGGTTGAATGGCTGGGAAGTCACGTGGACCTGCTTGCGTTAGACCAGGCCGGGGGGCTCCAGGCCTCTCTCGGCTGTGTGTGTGCCTTTCAGGGTTGAGAACCCGGGTCGTGGGGCCTGAGCTGGTGACGGTGTGGACTGGCCCCCTGACCTCAGGGCCTTCCTCGCGCAGCTGGCTCTGTCAGCCTCGCCCCAGCCCCGCTCTCTTTACGGCGACTCGGGCGCAGTCTCTTTGAGCCCTGCTGTCCCCGAGGGTGACCCCCCTGGGCTTGGAGACGCACGGATGCTGGCGGGGGTGGAGGGGGTTCTGGCGGGAGCTGAGCCGCCTCCCCCAGGCTCCGCACCGGCGGTTCTCAGGCATAACCGCGCCCTGGGCAGCGAGAGGCCCTTCCTGGATGAAAAACCCCAGCCCCGTTTCTGGGGAGCCACCAGACCTGGACCTGGGCTGTCGGAGGTCTGCGGGCGGAGAGGGCATTCCAGGGAGAGTACGTGGCCGGGGGCGGGCAGTGTGGGGGCGGGGGAGGGGCCGCCCTGAGTGCCCTTGACCCCCGGCGTCCTGCAGAGACCGCTCGGCTCCCTGGCAGGTTGGGCTCAAGAGCCGCAGAGTCCGCTAAGGACGCTGCCAGTCTCTCTCGCTCTGATGAGACTAAAAACAGATCACCTTCATGGCAGCCCGGGGACTGCCATTGTCACCGCTTCTTGGGAATGAGGTGGGCTCTGGGGGCCGAGAGGCCAGACTGAGTCTTGACAGCCAGGCGCAGCCGCGTGGACAGTGCAGTCACTCTCGCGGGAGCCGTGGGGGACGCGGGGTTGAACCAGGGGTCCCAGGAGCCCCTCGTGGGAGAGCTGTCTGCTCTTCCGACCTCACCTTGGGAGGTTTAGCACCTTGGGCGCCACTCTCGCCTCCGGCCTTTGTGCACACGCGCCCGCTTGCTGCGCAGACGTTTCAGAACACAGTCTGATCGGCCAGTTTCAGCCAAGTGCGTTATTCTGTTAACTCCTGTCTTTTGTCCCCCTCCCTCTGTCCCTGGAGCTTGTCTCTGAGCTTCTCCAGTTAATCTGCTTATTTTGGGTGACAGGGCTGCCTTCCCCAGACTTCTGCTCACGCGCCCAGTGGACCCTTCCCTGGGTGGCCCTTTAAGGGACCTCAGGACGTGCCTCTGTCCTTCCAGCGTGAACAGCTCTCCCCGTCCCTCTCTCATCCTCCACGCTTCGTCCCTGCTCCTCCCACGTGGAGCTGACGATGCTTTAGAAGGGAGAGCGGTCAGCGCCGGCTCTGTAGGCTCCAGAGCGCCCTGGCCGTGCCAGCCGCCTTTGGAGGTGAGGCCGGCCCGAGGTCTGGCCCCGCCTGGTCCGCTCAGCCCTGTTTGCAGCAGGACCGTGGGAACACCGAGCCGTGCCAGTGCGTCCGGGTCATCGGGGTGGCTGTGGTTGCCTCACAGGAGCGGATTCGGGGAGTCCAGGCCTGGGGGTGCAGCCAGGTCCTGGACGAGGGACCCGCTTGCCTGCCTCCTCCCTCCTCTACTCTGTCAGGAGGACGGGGTGGAGGGAAGGGTCGGGCTCGAGCCCAGGACCCCGGGGCGGGAGGGGAGACTGCAAAGACTCCTATTCCTGCTGAGTGTTCAGACCCAGGCAGCGGCTTCATGGTCCCCCCCACACACACACTGTGGCCTTGGTCAGGCAGGTGGAAAGAGCTTGTGGGACCCCCTGCGGGCCCCCGCTTCAGGGGTGGTGTTTTGTCTCCCATCACTTCACCCTGGTCCCCCCTCCCTCCCCGTGAAAGCTCCCGATGGGACTGTTCCTCTTGGCTCCTTGTAAATATACCTGGGTGGGTCGGTGTTCAGGGAGGGGCCCAGATGCGCTTTGTGAGCTGAATGTATTTTTATGCAATTTTGAGTGGCCTTTCAACCCTGAGATGAATGATTTTGTTTCACTGGTTGTTATTATATAGTATTATTAAGTAGTATGTGTTTGAAAGTTTGGAAATAATAATATTCACATCTATATGATGCCTGTAAACACAACAGTATTTATAAATGAGTAAATTAAACTGTGTTTTACCTTTGTGACTGTCTGCACAGTTTAGGAAATGGGGTTATAGCATCTTGTGTCTGGGCCAGCCTGTTCGGTCTGTGTCATCATCCTTGCCCCTGGGCACCCCTGTCCCAAGTACGGCCACGAGGCCAGAGGGCAGCCTGATGGGGGCTCAGGGGACGAGGCTCCCGGCATCCAGCGACAGGCGTGGTGTTGTTGCAGGCAGCTGTGGCCCAAGCCGGTGCTTCCTTGGGCTCGGTGGGGCAGGGGGCTCTGCTGATGCAAGGTGGTCTCTACAAACCCACTGCTGGGTTCCGGGCCCAGAGCCACTCAATGGCTCTAAACCAGAATGGTCGCAAAGGGTTGTCGGAGGCCAAATCCAGACCCAATGGAGAGGCACTTGGCCGCAGGCAGGTGGCCAGGTCTGGCCTTGCTCAGCTGGGCAGGGCCGGTCCCTCCATCCAGGACGCCCCCCTCTGGCTGGTCAGCCCGCGTTTACGCCAGTGGCGTCCCCGTCACCCAGCTGGAGGGCAGGGCTCAGGAGGCTCTCCTCCCCTGCGGTCCCCCAGCCCAAGGCGTGGCCGGAGTTGAGACTGGTCTGGGGCGAGGGCCCCTCACCGGCAGTGTCACTTCTCTGGGTGCTCTCGGGAGACTGGGTGTGGCCCGGCACCCGCCCCCCCAAATTCCCAGCCCTCGTGCCTGCCCCCTCCGCCGCCGGCCCCAGCCCCGCCTGACGGACGCCGCCTTCACCGCGCCCTCCCCAAGCCGGGCCTGAGCCGGGACGCCCGCCTCCCACCTGCTCCGGAGCGGCTGCTGCACGGCTTGCCGGGACCCCGCGGGAAACCCGCCCCAGGTAAGGTGAGGCGGGGGCAGGCGCCTAAACGGGGGCAGCCCCTTGCCAGGTCTGTGGGGCGACGCGGCCCTTCTCCTTCCTGAAAAATCCCGAGGCCCCGAACACCTCTGCCTCAAAACAGGGCACCCAAAACCTTGTAGAAATTCTCAGCCTCGCACACTCCGGGCCGGCCTCCCCGTCCTCTGGGCTCAGGCTGGCTTGTCCCCAAGCCCGGCTCTGCTGGGAGGCAGTCGAGGACCTGGGCCACCCCTGCCACCTACCATGTGCCCACCAGCTGTTGATGCCAGCCTGGCCTCCCCGTCCCCAGAGGACACTCAGCCCCACTGCTGCGTCCCTTAGGGACGGCGCCGGGCTGGCCATCAGAGCCTGAGAAGCACGGCCACCCGCCCATGCCACCCGAGCTGAGGAGAAACAACCAGAGGCACCCCCCCCAGCCTGGGTTGAGTTCAGCTCGTTTCTTTAATAAGGAGATGCAGCTTGTTACAAAAGAACAGACTTGACGAGAGACCAGACGAGAACAGAGTCACGTGGGGGGCGGGGGGGCACTGCCAGGCAGGAGCGGGCTGTACATGTGTCCTTCCCGTGAAGACCCGGCAGGGGTCCTGGTGGGGCCGCACACCCCAGGGCGGCCAGGGGCCCATCCACCCTGATGCCGCAGTTCTCAGATCCCAGGATTCAGAAGCAGCAAACCAGGTCCTCAGGTGCGGGGTCGGGCGGAACGTCAGGCTTACGCCAGGCTTCTCGGAGGAGGGTTCCCCCAACCGCAGCCTCCCCCGGGCAGGGGGGAGGGAAGCACCCTTCCTCTATACCCTCGGACCCCGGCCGGCCTCTGCCCCTGCCCTGCCCGCAGCTCTGGCTCTGTGGACACAAGCCCACCCCCCGCCTCCCCTCCCTCACCCCCTTGGCTCAGTCCCGCCCGCCTTCCTCCCCCTAAAGGCACCCGGTGGGGGCCGGGCCTAGGAGCTGACAGAGGGGCGGGGGAGAGGCTGCCCCCCACCCGCAGAGGCGCCATGGCCTCCCGGGGTCTCTCCTTGCTGCCAGGCGGGATGCTTCTGTCACACCCGGTGGAGCGGGGACCTGACCTCGGACAGACGGAGCTGCGGCAGCGCCTGCGTGCGCGGGCCACCTCCGCAGGGCCCCACCACCACCGACGGGACCATATGCTGGGGCCCCACCAGGAGCCCTGACCCCATCCACACAGAGACAGACACGGAGCCGCGGGCAGAGGGTGACAACAGGTGAGCCCTTCACAAGTGTTCTGTGGGAGCCAGCCAGAGGGCGGGGGCTCCCAAGGGCGCCTGCAGGAGGCCCCATTATGGCTTTTCAGTTAATTCAAACAGTGGCGGAAGGGGTGCTGCACACAGACGGGCTGCGGGAGCAGCAGGCGGGGCACCTGGGCGCGGGCCTTTGGGGGCCACGGTCCCGCAGCGCCGACGGGGGTGGGGTGGGGGGGGTGAGACTTGCCACGTAAAATCGAGGAGCAGCCTCAAGGTGTGTAAGGTGGGGTGGGGGCTCTCGGCGTGGCCATGCGGCTATTTACACGAAGTCGGACATGCATCTGGATTCGACAGGACGGGCGTGTGTCTTGGTGACCTGCCTCCGGGTGTGAAACTGAAGGGTGTGGAGGGGCAGACGGAGCTCAGATGGCTTCAGAAGGTTCTTGTTTTGTTGTCACTAAAAAATATATTCTCTGTCGTCAAGTCACAGTATCCCCTTCCCAATCCTGCAGCTCGGAAAATGGGCTAAAGACCAGGTGAGCCAATCCTGGCCCGGGACTGGGGTTGGGGAGCGCACAGGAGTGGCCGCTGGGGGGCAGGGAGGGAGGACTGCAGGTAAGCGACAAACCGCCTTCAGTCAGTACGTCCCAAAGAGCGGCCGGGACGGACTCGGGCTTCACAATTATCGTTCACCTGAAATTCAAATTTAACTGGGTGCCCTGTATTTTCAACTGCCCATCTGGGGCTGAGGGACAGCCAGGCCCAGGGACCCTTCCCTGTCTGCTGCCACCCATGGCCCAGGGCGGGGAGGGGGCGGGGGAGGGACACCAGGGACACGCCCCCACCCCGCCCCACCCAGCTCGCTGAAGCCCTGGGCCAGCGCTTATCCCAGCCCGATCCTGCAGGAGCACGAGCTACCTGTGGTTTCCTGGGGTGAGCGCAGGTCAGGACCGAGGCCGGGAAACCCCTGCTCCCAGCCGCGCCCAGCACCCACCCCTCCCCAGCCCTCAGCTTCCAGAGCCAGAGTCTGTCAAGCCGCGCGGAGCCCTGGCAGCTCCGCAGCGACAGCGCAAGTGGAAAGGAGAGCCTCCGGCCTCACCTCCGGCTCCCAGGTGGGACCGGGTTTCAGTTTTCACGGCCTCAGTCCTTGGTGATCAGTGCCCTCTGCTACCCTCTGCAACAGACGGGGCGCAGGTTCGCCAGCCGACCCTCTGTCCCTCGTGGCGCCTACAGCCCAGGACCCCAGACCCGAGCGTGATGGCGGGGAGGGGCTCCTTGGGCCAGCAGATGCCAAGTGCCGCCCAGAAGCCGCAGGCAGGTCCCCTGCCTCTGCATGGGTGCCAACGCCAGCCCCTCAGCCAGACCCCGCGGTGCTGCCTCTCCCCCGACGCCCCGGGCAGGAGAGGAGGTCCTGGGCTGGAGGGGCCGGGGGCAGAGACGGGCCCCAGGCGGTAGAAGGTGGCCAGAGGATGGGAGTGACCGGGAGGCTGTGGGGCACGGAGGGCGAGGAGACCCTGAGAAAGCACCGGATCCCACAGCTGTGGCCAGGAGCGTCCAGGCCAGGCCACCCCGGTCCTGAAGGCACCCTCTTGTCCTACGGGTCTGGTCCTTGGAACCAGATTTCTCATCGTTCAGCCAACACCTGGAGTCCAGTAAGAAGCGCCCCAAGCCCAAGGCCACCGCAAGAGGAGCCTGTGTCCGCCAGCCGTCCGAGCCCCCGCCCGCCACCCCGCGGCGTCCCAAAGGAGGACAGCAGAGCAGAAGCGCAAGCCCTCCTTGTTGCAGAGCAGACTCCGCAGCTTCCGCTGGAGCCCCTCCCAGGCTGCCCGTCTGCCTCCGCGGTGGCCGGCGAGGGGTCGGGACGCGCCGCCACGGGTGCAGGAAGAGGGCCTCTCAGCGTGAGGACTCCGCTGGAGAGCGGGCTGCGGGGACGGAGGCCAGGGTGCGAGCACGGGGTGCCGGCCTCCAGCCACCAGCCCAGGCGGAAGGTCTGCGAGGAGACTCAGTGCAAACGGCTAACGATTATATGGCTTTTTTTATCAACGCCGGGACGCAGGTGAGCAGGGCGAGAGCAGGAGTGACCACGGGGCAGACCCGGCCCGAGTTCCCCACCAGCCGTCCGCCCTGCCTCTGGGGATCCACAGAGAAGCCCCTGAGGACTGACAGGGCCCCCCCACCCCCGTAACCTCTGCCATCTGCTCACCCCCCTTACCTGGACTCGGGGAACCAAGGACACCTACACCTGCCTTTAAAAGTCCTCGGGCTCCGCTTCAGGCAGCACCAGCCCGATGAGAGCAGAGGAGAAAGCGCGCTGCGAGACGGGGACCCCACCCGGGAACCGCAGGGCTGTCGTTCTGGAAAGGCGGCCACGTCCATCTCCCGCTGGAAGGGCCAAGGTCCAGCACTTCCCTGGGGCCCTTCTGGGAAGGGGTCCCACGTCTTCACGGTCTGACACCCACTGTCAACAACGCGAGGTCCCGGGGTGGACGGGCCCCCTTCGCGTCTGGCCGGTCGGTGAACAGCTTGGCCGGGATGTCCCGGGAACCACACGGGCCGGAGGCCGTGGTGACGAGGGGACAGCCTCAGGGTCTGGTCCTTGCTCTGGTCCTCCTGCCTCCCGGCCACTCCCAGGGCGCCGGCCTCCCGCACCTGACGGGCAGGCTCCTGGTGACCGGGCCGCTGTCCAGGCAGGTCCCCGAGGGCCTTCGGCGCCCACGAGCCCACGGTCCACGGCCCCTTCCGGGAGCTCGGGGAGCCGCACGCACAGGACGCGGGAAGTGCTGCCACCCTGTGGGTCCAGAAGGCTCAAACCACAGAAATGCCGCAACTTCTGCCAAAGAGCCTCCCGGCGGCACGGGTGGAGCTGCGGAGGACGCGGGCGACGGGCATGCAGCGAGGACAGCTCCCGGGACGGCCGCCAGCGCCGGCTCCTCGCTCTCCTCCCAGCCGGAGGACGGCGGTCTCACACAGAGGGACGGGCAGAAGGACGGGGCAGGACCACAGACGGACGGGAAAGGAAACCTCCAGGGCTGACGACTGAGGTATCGGTGCTCCGGTCTCGTCCGCGCGGCGACGGGCGGCCGCGGCCCTACTTGTTCTTGCCCAGCAGCGCGTCCACCTCCTCCTCGGGCTTGAGCGAGTGCCACTGCGCGATGGGCCTGCGGGGGTTGGCCAGCATGTCGGACCAGTGCCGCAGCTCCGTGCCCGTGGCGTTGCTGCCCACGAAGATCTTGCCGATGGCCTCGTTCTTGCCCAGCTTGTCGTAGTCCAGCACCGTGACCACGACCTGCACCTTCTGGGGGCGGAGAAGGGGTCCCTGATGCTCAGGAAAGGCCCCCGGGCGCCTGGCTCCCAGCTCCGGGCCCTGCTGAGACGGGGTCGCACGAGGCAGGGCCACGCCCGTGCCGTGAGCGGGTACCCGGCAGCGCCCAGCACGTGGGGGCGGAGGCCGCGATCTCACCCCTGACGGAGGAGCCGACCCGGCCTCACAGAGGACAAGGGGCGCTGAGCGCAGCACAGGGGACTCAAGGTGGGCTTCACGGGGAAGGTGCTGGGGGTGGAGGCACAGGGACCCGAGCGAGTCCCGCGTTGGGGAGACAAGTTCAGAGCCACGGAGGAGGCAGGATGTGAGGCTTTGGGGGGGCGGGGCGCAGCTTCAGAAGGAGAGACTGGCCTTGGTGGGAGGCCTGGAAGGTCAAGGTCAGGGCAGAGGGTGCAGGGCTGCGGGGTCTCGGAGGCAGGTGTTGAGGGCCTAGACGCAGGCCATGTGATGGGGATAGTGTCGGGGGCCTGGGGGTGCAGAGTGCCCTGGGGGTGCTCTCTGGGCGGTGTACTAGGGGTGCCCTGTGGGGTGCATGAGGCGTGCCCTGGGGCAGAACCAAGAGGACCTGAGGGGACAGGGCCTCTCCCACCCTGGAGGACAGCTTGCTCCAGGAAGCCCCACTGAGCCCCCAGGCCCCCTGTCCCCACACCCAGGCCCCCATCTCCGTGTCTGAGAGGCTGTGGACTGTGGGCTCCTTCTGAGCAAGGACGGGCCTCCCCCATGCCAGCAAACCAGGCCTGAGGAAGCGCTCGGAGTGCCGGGCGAGGGGTGCAAGCCGGGCTGGTGGGAGGGGGTGGCCGTTGTGCCAGTTCCAGGCACCGGACACTGTGTCAGGTTCCGCAGGACCAGCCTCTGCCCAAGTCCCAAGAAGACTCTGACCCGCTCCCGTGGGCCGGGGAGCAGCGCGCAGCTCGCCCGGCAGACCCCCGCCGGCTCGCAGGACCCGAGGCCCGAGGCCGGGTCCCGGCAGCCGTGAGCAGACGCGGTCCCACCCGCCCGCGGCCCAGCACCTGGATCTGCTCGAAGGGGATCTCGAAGCTGAAGGACTCGTTGAAGTAAGGGTTCAGGGTCTTCTTCTTCACCGTGGTTTTCTTCTTCTTGAGCCGCTTGCCGTTCTGCATCAGGTGGATCTTCACGTAGGGGTCTGGGGGCAGGCCACCCCGAGAGGTCTGAGCCGCGCCCCGCGTCCGGGACCCACTCTGGCGGCCCCGAGCCCGAGCCCCCAGCCCCTCGACCCGCTGACGGTGCAGACGAGAAAGTGCCTGCCTGGGACCAGAGCGGGCCCTCACCTCCAGCCCCCCACCCGGGGCAGAGCCTCCCCGAGAAGGTCCCGGATGGACGAGGGGCCACCTTGGGCCGAGCCCGTGAGAAGCAGACACCTGTCTGGGCTCCTGCCTCCCGCCCGCCCAGCCTGGCCTGGGGACCCGCAGGTGCTGGCCTCGGCCTGTGTCCCCGTGTGAATCCCAGGGCTCTGCAGAGAGTGGCCCACGGGCGCCCCCCGCTGGCGGCCAGCAGCTCTGCTCGCACCTGAAAGGCCCCCGACGTCCATCTTCTTCAGGTTCTTGGCCTCCAGGATGCAGACGGTGAGCTTCCCGGCCGTGGGCACGTAGCGCAGGGAGGTGCAGATGTCACCCAGCTTCTCGGGCTGCCCAGGCAAGGGGGCTCGGGTCACCTCAGCCACCCCCGTGTCCCGCACGCTGAGCCCCGCTCCGGGGCAGCGGAGCTCAGCAAGCCTGCCGGGACCAGCTGCGGGCGCCTTGGGCGCGTGGTGCCCGGGAGGCTCTGGACAGATGTGGGGGTTGTCAGGGACCCTCCCCAGGCTGAGCAGGGGCCCTGGGGGCCTCCTTGCTGATCACAGCCCCCCACCTGCAAAGCGGGCTGAGGTTTTCAAAGCCCTGTGCATCCTTTTCCTTCCCCGAGTGTCACAGGCCGTGTTGCTTGTGACCAGTTGCGGGGCGGGGGGCCAACTTGCTCAAACCCCCACAACGACTCGGCGCTGGGGCTCCTGGGCTAAGCCCTCTGCCGACACCACACCCAGAGTGGAAGCTTCGCAGAGAGAGGGACCCCCGGCCAAGTCTGGCCACCCCACCCGGACCCGGGGCAGCGCCTGGTACCGGGCACAGGCTCGGCTGACACAAACAACCGGGGCGGCTTAGACTTTCCGTGTGGCTCAAACAACTGGCACGGAAGGCGCTCAGCATATATCTGGTGAGTGACCAGTGCTGTAGTTTCTGGGAAGACAAGCCCCCTGGCTGGGAACCCTCTAGAGCAGTGCGGCTGCCCGGGGGCTGGATGAGGCCGAGTCCCAGGCCCCTGGCCCTAAGTGGACACAGAACCTCGGGACAAACAAGTGACCGTGTCCCGTCCACGGGAGCGCCTCACCGGTGGGTGGTGCTCGTCAGCAGAAGGAGGCCCCAGGTCTGAGGACAGGAGCCGGGAGCCCGCCCCGAAGCCCCGCCTCACCTCCTCCTTCTCCCCGCCCTGCAGGTCCCTCCACTCCTCGATGGGCTGCCCGAGGTCCACGGTGTTCATGGGCACCTTCACCTCCCCGATGATGTCGTGTTTGGAGAAGCGGTCGAAGTCGTAGATGGCCATCACCAGGGTCTTGCCCCCCAGCTCCTGGTATGGCACCTGGAGGACACCGGCAGGTCAGGGGCAGCCAGCCCGGGGCCACAGGACGGCTGCCGAGCGTGCGGACACGGAGCGGACAGGGATGGGCTGGGGGGCGTGGGGGGAGCGACAGGAAAGGAGTGGGGACCTTGAAGGTGAAGGTCTCGTTGAAGGCGGGGCTCAGCGTCTTCCGATGGACCTTGGTCTCGTATTTCTTCTTCTTGTCCGGAAGGAGAAAGACTTTGACGTACGGGTCCGAGGTGCCTCCCATGTCCAGGGCAGGCAGTTCCGCGGCCTGCAGGACGCCGACGGTGAGCTGCGGAGAGAGGGGACAGACCCGAGTCAGAGCAGGCGGGTGCCAGGCAGGGCTTCGGCGTCCCTCTGTCCCCCCAGAATCTGACCCCTGGGGAAACAGAAGCCGAGAAGCAACCCATCTGCCCAAGGTCAGCGGGACCCTGCGCCAGAGCTGCTGGCGGCTGGGCTGGGGTCCTCGTGCGGGACCCGAGCCCCGGGCCCAGCCTGCCCGCCCCCGGGAGACGCTGGGTGCCCACAGACCCAGGCCCCCGCCGCAGCCCCCGCACCTGGTTGGCCTGGAAGTCGTAGTCCAGGGAGAACTGCAGCTTCCCCAGGTTCTCGGGCTCCTTCTCCTCCTCCCCCTCGCCTTCTCCCTCCGTCAGGCCCGTCTCCGCGTCGTCGTCATCCTGGGGGCTGAGGAGGCGGGGACGGCCATGCAGACCCCGACCCAGAGCGAGGCCCGCACGCTCCCAGAGGCCACACGGCTTCCGGAGTGGGGGCGCCCCCCTGCTCAGGCCGCCCACCCAGGCGACACGTACCAGGCGTGGGGCAGGCGTCCCGGCCAGGTGAGTCCGTGGGTGCCAGGAGGAGAGAGAAGGTGGTGAGAAAATGCTGCCACGGCGGGGCCGGCGCTGCTTAGGCCCTGCACACACTCGCACACGCTCACACGCTCACACACGCTCACGCTCACTCGCTCACACTCGCACATTCACACATAATCAGACTCATACATTCACACACACTCACACGTTCACACACATTCAGGCTCATGGTCACACATTCTCACCTGTTCACGTGCATTCTCATGCTGTCACACATGGGCTCTCACACGTAGACACACCTCACACGTGTTCACACTCATACTCTCACACGTTCAGTCACAATTCACACACACACGTTCACAGACTTTCACACAACGCTCACACACACATACACGCTCACACACTCTCACGCACGTTCGGTCACACGTTCACGCTCATACGTGTTCACACTCAAAGGCCACGGTCCCTGGCCGCCTCCCGAGCTCAGCCCTCCTGCCCACCCGCGTTCTGACCCCTCGGGCAGAAGGAACTGTTGCCCCAGGACAACCGGGGGGAGGGAGGCCTCGCGACCTCAGGAGAAACGGGGACGTCGGGGGCCCATCCCGGCTGAGCACGCCTGGACGCCGGGCGTCAAAGGGCCCAGTGCCCGTGGACCAGACCCACCGAGCCCGCCGCCCAGGGCCCTGCGGCAGGACCTGGCTGATCAGCCCCGGAGCGGCAAACACGAGACCACCCGGCGGTGGCTCGTGGGTGGGCAGGGGTCTCTCAGCCGTTGGTCCCAATGGCCTCCTGTGGGCTCGATGCAGGGCCAGTCCCTGCGGACCCCAGGGAGCCCCCCCATGAGGGAGACGCCGCCCCGCCCACCTGGCCGCCCTTCATGTCCTTCATGTTCATGGCGTTCTTCGCGCCTTTGCCCTTCTCCTTCTTGTTCTTCTTCTTCTTGCAGCAGCACTTCTTGCAGATGCAGAAGCAGCAGGTAAGGAGCAGGAGGCCCGTGACCACGGCGATGGCGATCAGAGCCCAGGGGGGCACTGCCACGGGGAGGCCAAGGTCAGCAGTGCCCGCCTGCAGCCCGACCCCACAGCACTTGGCATCAGAGCCCAGGGGGGCACTGCCACGGGGAGGCCAAGGTCAGCAGTGCCCGCCTGCAGCCCGACCCCACAGCACTTGGCATCAGAGCCCAGGGGGGCACTGCCACGGGGAAGCCAAGGTCAGCAGTGCCCGCCTGCAGCCCGACCCCACAGCACTGGAGAGCCTGGGCAGAGACCAGCCCCCCGCCCAGCGTCACATCGCACACTTTTACCCAGGAGTGATTTGCACGTAAGCTGCACACGCTCTGGTGCTCTTGCCAGTGACCTTGAGGACACAGCAGCCGGCTGCACCCAGGGAGGACCAGAGCCTGGGCAGATCTGACGGCTCTGGTCCTGGGAGGTGGGCTCGCCCCAGCCGGCAGAAGGCCCGGCCCGCCCCTCACGTCCAGTCCTCACCCACGGCAGGGACCCCAGGCTTTGGCTGGGCGCAGGCTGCTGCCCTAATCTGGGCCTTTACCAGAAATCCAGGAAGTGGTGGGGCCTTTTGCTTTATACCTTACAAAATAAAGCAGTTTTAAATTGTGATTGGAAAACTTGGGTAATGATCTGTTTCATAATGTTTAATTTTTAATTTTTTTTTTTTTTCCAGGGCCGCACCCGTAGCGTATGGCGGTTCCCAGGCTACGGGTCGAATCAGAGCCACAGCTGCCGGCCTGCACCACGGCCACAGCAACGCCAGATCCAAGCCGCGTCTGTGACCTACACCACAGCTCACGGCAACGCCAGATCTGTAACCCACTGAGCGAGGCCAGGGATCGAACCTGCATCCTCATGGATCCTAATCGGGTTTGCTAACCTCTGAGCCACGAAGTGAACTCCCTGTTTTATCTTCTGACTTTTTTTTTTTTTTGCCATGCCCGTGGCATGTGGGAGTTCCTGGAACAAGGACTGACCCGAGCCACTGCAGTGACAACACCGACCCTAAACCCACGCTCCACAGGAATTTTCCCCAGGAGGTCAGCAATGGCACATAAAGCCCCAGTCCCCATTCCCGCCAGCCCACACTGGCCCCTGTTCCTGCCGGGGAGCCCCGACTAGTGCAAACACCGCCCCACCGGGCGCAGGGCCACTCACGGGGGATCCTGTTCATCTCGTTGAAGAATCTGTCCCTAAGCTTGGTCAAAGGGTCCTCCTGGTTCTTCCCAGCACCCCCGCTTGCCGTGGAGTTGTCCGCGGGCCCCACGGGCGTGGTGGTGGTGGCAGGAGCCGCGATGGGCTCCTGGTTCCTTTTGAAGATGCTCCTCATGGCGGCGGCGGCGGGAAGCTGCGGGTGAAGACGCGGGATGAGCACCGGGGCCTGAGTGCGGGCAGTGGCGCCACGTCCCTTCCAGCGGCCCCCGCCCCGCTGGCCCACGGCCCCAGGGCCAGGACGCCCCCTGGGTCAGAACCCAGCCCCGCGGGCATCATCGCCACCCCACCGCAGAGACGCGGAATCGGAGGCTCGGAGCTCGGGCGGCCCCAGGCCCTCAGCTCTCGAGTCCTGACACCGAGGTTCCCACCTCGCCGGCCCCGGGCCCGCAGGGCACACTGTCGCCGTCTCCTTCCGTCCCTGCAAGGCCCCCCGGGAAGGAGCGGCTCCCGCTACGCCCCCAGCTCCTGACCTGCTCCAGCATCAGCGCCCGGAGCCCGAGCCTCCTCCCCGGTCGCCACGGCGCAGGTTCGGCTCCAGCCCTGCCCGCTGCACACCCAGCACTCACTCCCCACCACCCAAGGGTGTCACCAACCCCAAAGCAGCGGGGGGTGGGGGGCTGTGCGCCTCCATGATTCTACCTTCCAGAGACAACTCAGCTTAGCGTTTTTGGAGAATTTCGTAACAGTATTTTTTCTAACGGTGTTTTACATGTTGAGACCAAAATATAGATAGACATATAACTGGCTCGTCTGCCTTTTTTTCACACAGAATTCTCTCATAAATTTTATCATTAAAAATGTCCTCTGAGAGTTCCCGTCGTGGCTCAGTGGTTAACGAATCCGACTAGGAACCATAAGGTTGCGGGTTCGATCCCTGGCCTCGCTCAGTGGGTTAAGGATCCAGCGTTGCAGTGAGCTGTGGTGTAGGTTGCAGATGCGGCTCGGATCCCGCGTTGCTGTGGCTGTGGCGAAGGCCAGCGGCTACAGCTCCTGTCAGACCCCTAGCCTGGGAACCTCCATATGCCGCAGGTGCGGCCCAAATAAGGCAAAAAGACCAAAAAAAAAAATGTCCTCTGAGAGTTCCCGTCGTGGCCCAGGGTGTTAAGAACCCATCTAATATCCATGAGGACGTGGGTTCGATCCCTGGCCTCAGTGGGTTAAGGATCTGGCGTTGCTGTGAGCTGTGGTGTAGCTCACAGATGCGGCTCAGATCCTGTGTTGCTGTGGCTGTGGTGTAGACCGGCAGCTGCAGTTCCGATTCAAGCCCTAGTCTGAGAACTTCCATATGCTGCGAGGGTGGCCCTAAAAAGATGAAAAAAAAAAAAATGTCCTTTGTTATTAAGTAGCCGAATGGCGTCCTGCTGCACAGCAGGACCACGGTGGTTTAACCACTCTGCAATTAAACAGCTGGTTTTCAAGGTTTTGCCACTAAAAATACTGCATTGAAGGTAACGGTTTTTCAGCTCTGCTCCCCCAGTCCTACCCCCCAGCCCCAGGTATTTCTGCTGCTCAAAATGAGGGTACAAGCCTCCACGAAAGGCAGCGTGAGGTCAGACGGGGGCTGGCGTGAACCTTCCTCTGCCACGCGCACTGTGGGCGCCCAGGGGCGTCCGCCGACGGGCTGGACACAGCAGGTGCTCCAGGTCATGGGAACAAACCGCACGGCGGCCTCAGTCTTACTTGGCAGCAACGCACAGCACTTCTTAAACAAGATCACGCAGCAGGCTACAAACGGCACAGGAGTTTTGCAGGCAAAACGGGGCTCTTCCCAGGTTGTGCGAGGGGTGACTCAACTCTGCAGGCAGGGCCCCTCAGAGCGCGGGTTTTAGGAGCCCCGAGGTCACCGACACTTTAAGGACCGGAGTCCTTACGCCTGGTGACACACGACCTTCACAACTGCTGGGACTCGACTCCCTCCCTCGCAGCAGAGCCCCGACCCAAGCATCTCTTAAGCTCTGCATCTCTGCTGGGTTAAAATCGCCTTGATCCTGAAACTTGGTCTGCAGTGAAAATGAATCCCCATCAGCCCTCACTTGCGGGGGCTGGCAGCCCACTCTGATGAGAACCACAATCAGGAAACCAAGCTGAGTGTCCGGGCTGGTGCGGCCTTATTTTAAAACAGCTTTATGGAGGTGGAATTCACATCCATGTAATTTAGTCATTTAAACTGTATAGTCTGGTGGTTTTTCAATACAGTCAGAGTTGTGCAGCCACTACCACGATCCAATTTTAGGAACATTTTCACCGATCCTAAAAGAAACCGCATTTCATTATCAGTCACCCCACACTCCCACCCTCCTCCCGGCCCTGGGCCACCACTAGGCTCCTTTCCGTCTCCGCAGATGTCCCTCTCTGCGGCATCTGGAGGTTCCCAGGCTAGGGGTCAAATCGGAGCTGCAGCTGCCGGCCTACACCACAGCCACAGCAGCACTAGATCTGAGCCACATCTGCAACCTACACCACAGCTCACGGCAACGCCGGATCCTTAACTTTCTGAATTAGGCCAGGGATCGAACCCGCAACCTCACGGGGACCACATCAGGTCCTTTACCCACTGAGCCACAATGGGAACTACTACCCCCCCTTTTCTCAGATGGGACTGCATCTGAGCCGCAGCAGCCACACGCACTGGATCCTTAGCCCACTGCACTAGGCCGGGGAACAAACCTGTGCCTCCACAGCAACCCGAGCAACCGCAGTCAGAGTCTTAACCACTGCACCACAGTGGGGACTCCTGACTTTTCACACAAATGAAGTCGTACAATATGTGACCTTAGGGTTTAGCTTCTTCCACTGAACACAGTGTCTCAACCAGCTCCTAGCACAGTCAACACTTGCTTTTTACACCCAAATCATACTGCACCGTGTAGACAACCCATTGTATGTATCTCTTCATCAATTTATGAATACCTGGGTTATTCCACTCTGGGGCTATTACGAATAATGCTGCTGTGTGTTTGATGTTTTAAAGAAATAGCAGGCAACCACAAATCAAAAACAATAAATCCACAAAAACAAAAAAAAAGGAAAATAAAAATGAAATAAATGAAAGAATCATCAAGCTCCCAAAAGAAACGGGAACAAAGAAGAAACATAGAATCAACTGGAAAACAAGGTTTAAAATAACAATAAATACATATGTATCAATAATTACCGTAACTGTCAATGGACTGAATGCTCTGATCAAAAGACACAGAGTGGCAGAGTGGAAAAAAAAAAACACAAGAACCTACAATATGCTGCCTGCAAGAGACCCTTAGGGCAAAGGACACACACAGATTGAAAGTGAGGGGAGGGAAAAAGACAGTTCATACGAAAAGAATTGACAAGAAAGCAGGAACTGCAATCCTCACATCAGACAAAATAGACTTTAACACAGAGGCCATAAAGAAAGACAAAAAGGACACTATTTAATAATAACAGGATCAATTCAACAAGAGGGTTTTACACTCATCAAAATACATAAAACTAAAATAAATAAAACACTAACAGACATAAAAGGAGAAATCGATGGGAATACAGTAACAGCAGGAGAGTTTGACAACCCACTCACATCAATGGATAGATCTTCCAGGCAGCAAATCAACAAGGCAACAGAGATCTTAAAAGGCACAACAGAACAGTTAGACCTAATGGATATTTTCAGGACATTGCATCCAAAAAAAAAAAAAAAAAAAGGAATTCCCATTGTGGCACAGTGGAAACGAACCTGACTAGGAACCATGAGATTGCGGGTTCGATCATTGGCCTTGCTCAGTGGCTTAAGGATCCCGCCTTGCTGTAGCTGTGGTATAGGCCGGCAGCTACAGCTCCGATTAGACCTCTAGCCTGGGAACCTCCATATGCCACAAGTGTGGCCCTAAAAAGCAAAAAAAAAAAAAAAATGGAGATTGGATTAAGATGGCGGAATAGAAGGACTGGAGCTCAACTTCTCTCCCAAAAAACAGCAAAACTACAAACAAATGCCGAGCAACCGTCAACCAAATGGACTGTAAACTTCCAAAAAAGATATTCTACTCCAGAAGACAAAGAGGAGACCACATCAAGAGGTAAGAGGGGCGATTACGCGATAGAAGCAACCCCATACCTCCCGGGTGGGAAGCCCCACAGACCTGAAAGTAACTGCATCACAGAGACTCAGCTACAGGACTGAGAGTTCTGAGCCCCACGTCAAATCCCCACGCCTGGGGATTGGGCACAGGGAGAAAGAGCCCCCGGAGCATCTGGCATTGAAGGCCAGCGGGACTTGCGTGCAGGAGCTCCACAGGACTGGGGGAAACAGAGCCCCACTCTTGAAAGGCGGACACAGACTTTCACGTGCACTGGGTCCCAGGGCAAAGCAGTCTCCATAGGAATCCGGGTGGAACCTGACTGCAATTCTTGGAGGATCTCCTGGGAAAACAGGGGTGACTGTGCCTTGTTGTGGGGGAAGGGCATTGGAGGCGAAGCTCTCCGGAACATTCATTAGCCTGCATTTCTCTGGAGGGGGCCATTTCTGAGAAAATCTGGTCCCTCCCATCAGCGCTGAGAAGTCCCAGGCCAAACATTAATTCAGGTGGGATCACAGCCCCACCCATCAGTAAACAGGCTGCCTAAAGATCCCTCAGGCACACAGCCAGCCTCTAATCTCATCCAGAGACAAAGCCCCACCCATCAGAGGGATAAGAACCAACCCCACCTACCAGTGGGCAGGCGTCAGTCCCTCCCATCGGGAAGCCTACAGCAAGCCCCCTCCATACCAACTTTAGCCACAGGGGCAAACACCTGAACTAAGAGAGGCTACCACTCTACTGTCGGCAAAAAGGTCACCGCACCAAAAACCTATAAAAATGAAAACACAGAAAACTATAACTCAGATAAGAGAGAAAGAGAAAAGCCAGAAAAACAGCTCAGTGATGAGATTATCAGCCTCCCAGAAAGAGACTTTAGACTGTTGATGCTGAAGATGATGCAAGGCATTGGAAATAGACTGGATGCAAAGACTGATAATTTACAGGAAACACTGAGCAAAGAAACACAAGCTGTAAAAATTAAGCAAGAAGAGATGCAAAATACAATCACTGAAGTAAAAAATTCCTTAGAAGCAGCCAATGGTAGAATACAGGAGGCAGAAGAACGAATCAGTGAGGTGGAGGACAGATTAGTGGAAATTACTAACGCAAAAGAGAAAAGAGATAAAAGATTGAAAGGAAATGAGCAGAGTCTCAGAGAACTCTGGGATAATGTTAAACACACCAACATCCATATTATAGGGGTGCCAGAGGGAGAAGAGAGAGAGAAGGGGACAGAAAAAATATTCGAAGAGATAATAGCCAAAAAATTCCCTAACATGGGAAAGGAACCACTCACTCAAATCCAGGAAGCGCAACGAGTACTATATAAAATAAACCCAAGGAGGAACACCCCGAGACACATATTAATCAAAATGACCAAAATTAAAGACAAAGAGAAAATACTGAAAGCAGCTAGGGAAAAGAAACAAATGACATACAAGGGAACGCCGATAAGGTTATCAGCAGATCTTTCATCTGAAACTCTGCAGGCCAGAAGGGAGTGGCATGATATACTTAATGTGATGAAAGGAAAAAAAACTTCCAACCAAGATTACTTTTTCCAGCAAGGCTCACATTCAGATTTGAAGGAGAGATCAAAACCTTTACAGATAAGCAAAAGCTAAGAGATTTCTGCAACACTAAACCAGCTTTACAACAAATCCTAAAGGAACTTCTCTAGGCAGAAAAGAAAAGGCCACAACCAGAAACAAAAACACCACAAATGACAAGGCCCACCATAAAGGCATATATATACAGTAAAGATGCTAAATCATCCATGCACAATTATGCTACCAAAATTAGAAATCATGAGAAGAGAGTACAAATGCAGGTCACTGAAGACGCACGTGCAATTAAGAAACCAATATCTTAATACAATCTCATTTATATATAGACTCCTATATCAAAACTTCAGGGTAACTGCAAACCAAAAATCTACAATTGATACACAAGCAAATAAGAAAAATCAACTCAAATACAACATTAAAGATAGCCATCTTGTGAGAGGAGACAACAAGAGAATAAGGGAAGAAAAAAAGAGCAACAAAAACCCCAAACAGTTAATACAATGGCAATAAGAACATATATATCAATAATTACCTTAAATGTTAATGGACTGAATGCCCCAACCAAAAGACATAGACTAGCCGAATGGATA
>PVHT021183595.1:266439-300506 GCA_004024745.2 Catagonus wagneri
ATCAGATGGACTTAATAGATATTTATAGGACATTCCATCCAAAAGCAACAGAATACACATTCTTCTCAAGTGCACATGGAACATTCTCTAAGATTGATCACATCCTGGGCTACAAATCAAGCCTCAGTAACTTTAAGAAAATTGAAATCATTTCAAGCATCTTCTCTGACCACAATGCTATACGACTGGAAATCAACAAGAAAAAAATGGCCAAAAATACAAATACGTGGAGACTAAACAACATGCTACTAAATAACCAATGGCTCACTGAAGAAATCAAAGAGGAAATTAAAAAATACCTAGAAGCAAATGACAGCAAAGACACGACACTCCAAAACCTCTGGGATGCAGCAAAAGCAGTTCTAAGAGGAAAGTTTATAGCAATACAAGCCTACCTCAGGAAACAAGAAAAAGCTCAAATGAACAACCTAACTTTACATCTAAAGCAGCTAGAAAGGGAAGAACCGACAAGACCTAAAGTTAGTAGAAGAAAAGAAATCATAAAGATCAGAGCAGAAATCAATGAAATAGAAACGAAGAAAACCATAGAAAAGATCAATGAAACTAAAAGCTGGTTCTTTGAAAAGATCAACAAAATTGATAAACCCTTAGCCAGACTTATCAAGGAAAAAAGAGAGAGGACACAAATCAATAAAATTAGAAATGAAAAAGGAGAAGTAACAACAGACATCACAGAAATACATAAGATCATAAGAGACTACTATATGCAACTATATGACAATAAAATGGAAAACCTAGAAGAAATGGACAAATTCTTAGAAAAGTACAATCTCCCAAGGCTAAACCAAGATGAAATAGAAAATATGAATAGACCAATCACAAGTTCTGAAATTGAAACTGTGATTAAAAAACTTCCAACAAACAAAAGTCCAGGACCAGATGGCTTCACAGGTGAATTCTATCAAACATTTAGAGAAGAGCTAGTACCTATCCTTCTGAAACTCTTCCAAAAAACTGCAGAGGAAGGGACACTCCCAAACTCATTCTATGAAGCAACCATCACCCTGATACAAAAACCAGACAAAGATAACACAAAAAAAGAAAATTACAGGCCAATCTCACTGATGAACATAGATGCAAAAATTCTCAACAAAATACTAGCCAACCGAATCCAACAATACATTAAAAGGATTGTATATCATGACCAAGTGGGATTTATCCCAGGGATGCAAGGATTCTTCAATATCCGCAAATCAATCAGTGTGATACACCACATTACCAAACTAAAAAAAAAAAAAAACCATATGATCCTCTCCATAGATGCAGAAAAAGCCTTTGGCAAAATCCAACAGCCATTTCTGATAAAAACCCTTCAGAAAGTGGGCATGGGGGAACCCACCTCAACATAATAAAGGCCATCTATGACAAACCCAGAGCTAACATTCTCAATGGTGAAAAGCTGAATGAATTCCCACTGAGATCAGGAACAAGACAGGGATGTCCACTCTCGCCATTACTATTCAACATAGTTCTGGAAGTCCTAGCTACAGCAATCAGAGAAGAAAAAGAAATAAAAGGAATCCAAATTGGAAAGGAAGAAGTAAAACTATCACTTTTTGCAGATGACATGATACTATACCTAGAGAATCCTAAAGACTCTACCAGAAAACTGTTAGAGCTCACCAATGAATCTGGCAAAGTCTCAGGATACAAAATTAATACACAGAAATCAACTGCATTTCTATATACCAACAATGAAAGATCAGAAAGAGAAATTAGGGAAGCAATCCCATTTACCATCACATCAAAAAGAATCAAATACTTAGGAATAAACCTGCCTAAAGAGACAAAAGACCTGTACTCTGAAAATTATAAGGTGCTGATGAAAGAAATCAAGGATGACATGAACAGGTGGAAAGACATACCATGCTCTTGGATTGGAAGAGTCAATATTATCAAAATGACTGTACTACCCAAGGCAATCTACACATTCAGTGCAATCCCTATCAAATTACCAAGGACCTTTTTCACAGAACTAGAACAAAATATTTTAAAGTTTGTTTGGAAACACAAAAAACCCAGAATAGCCAAAGACATCCTGAAAAAGAAAAATGGAGCGGGAGGAATCAGGCTCCCGGACTTCAGACTCTACTACAAAGCTACAGTCATCAAAACCATATGGTACTGGCACAAAGACAGGAATATAGATCAGTGGAACAGGGTAGAAAGCCCAGAATTAAATCCACGCATCTATAGTCAACTAATCTATGACAAAGGAGGCAAGAATATACATTGGACAAAAGACAGCCTCTTCAATAAGTGGTGCTGGGAAAACTGGACAGCTACATGTAAAAAAATGAAACTAGAACACTTCCTAACACCATGCACAAAAATAAATTCAAAATGGATTAAAGATCTAGATATCAGACTAGATACTATAAAACTCTTAAAGGAAAACATAGGCCAAACACTCTCTGACATAAATGATAGCAACATCTTCTCAGATCCACGTGTCAGAGTAAGGACAATAAAAAGAGAAATAAGCAAATGGGACTTAATTAAACTCCAAAGTTTCTGCACAGCAAAGGAAACCCTAAACAAAACGAAAAGACAACCCACAGAATGGGAGAAAATATTTGCAAATGAATCAACGGTCAAGGGATTAATCTCCAAAATTTACAAACACCTCCTACAGCTCAATACCAAAGAAACAAACAACCCCAGCAAAAAATGGGCAGAGGATCTAGGCAGACAGTTCTCCAAAGAAGACATGCAGATGGCAAATAAACACATGTAAAGATGTTCAACATCGCTCCTCATTAGAGAAATGCAAATCAAAACCACTATGAGGTACCACTTTACACCAGCCAGAATGGCCATCATCAAAAAGTCTACAAACAATAAGTTTTGGAGAGGGTGTGGAGAAAAAGGATCCCTATTACACTGTTGGTGGGAATGCAAATTGGTGCAACCACTGTGGAAAACAGTATGGAGATTCCTCAGAAAACTACAAATAGAATTACCATTGGATCTAGCAATCCCACTCCTGGGCATCTATCCAGAGGAAACCATGACTCGAAAAGACACCTGTACTCCAGTGTTCACTGCAGCACTCTATGCAATAGCCAGGTCATGGAAACAACCTAAATGCCCATCGACAGAGGAGTGGATAGGGAAGATATGGTACATACAATGGAATATTACTCAGCTGTTAAAAGGAACGAACTACCAACATTTATAGCAACATGGATGGACCTAGAAATTATCATGCGAAGTGAAACCAGTCAGACAATTATACAGCAACACCCAATGCTACCGCTTACATGTGCAAACTAAAAAGACACAATGAACCTCTTTGCAGAGCAGACAATGACTCACAGACTTTGGAAAACCCTGGTTTTTCAAATAAGACAATCTGGGGGGTGGGGGGATACACTGTGGGTTTGGGACACAAAATCAGTCAAGTTGACTTGCAATGATTATGTACACCTATAACTGAAACAAAATCCATTAAGTAAGTTAAAAAAAAAAAAAGAAACACATTCTTTTCAAGTACAAATGGAACATTCTCTAGAATTGACCGCATACTGGGCACAAAACTAACCTCAACAAATTTAAGAGTACAGAAATTTTTTTTTTGTTTTGGTCTTTTTGCCTTTTCTAGGGCCGCACTCGCAGCGTATGGAGGTTCCCAGGTTAGGGGTCTAATTGGAGCTGTATCTGCCAGCCTACGCCACAGCCACAGCAACACAAGATCCAAGCAGCGTCTGCGACCTACACCACAGCTCACGGCAATGCCGGATCCTTAACCCACTGAGCAAGGCCAGGGATCGAACCCGCAACCTCATGGTTCCTAGTCGGATTTGTTAACCACTGAGCCACAACGGGAACTCCAGAAATTACTTCTAGTATCTTCTCTGAGCACAATAGCAAGAAACTAGAAATAAACCACAGGAAAAGAAAAATAACCGACTACATGGAGACTAAACAACTAAAAAACCAATACATCAATGAGGGAATCAAAAAGGAAATTAAAAAATACCTTGCGATACCCAAAAGGCACATGAAAAAAATGCTCAACATCAAAATTATTAGAGAAATGCAAATCAAAACTACAGTGAGCTACCACCTCACACCAATCAGAATGGCCATGATTAGTAAGCCTACAAATGACAAATGCTGGCAAGGGTGTGGAGGGAAGGGAACCCTCCTACACTGTTGGTGGGAATGTAAATTGGTGCAACCACTATGGAAAACAGTATGGCGCTTCCACAGAAAACTGAATATAGAATTACCATATGATATAGCAATCCCACTGCTGGGCATATGCCCAGACAAAACTTTCATACATAAAGATACATGCACCCTTAAGTTCACTGCACGACTATTCACAAGAGCCAAGACAGGTAAACAACCTAAATGTCCAATGACAGATGAATGGATTAAGAAGATGGGGTACATATACATGATGGAATACTACACAGCCATAAAAAAGGAATAAAACAATGCCATTTGCGGCAACATGGATGGAATTAGATATTTTCATACTAAGTGAAATAAGTCAGAGACAGACAAAGACCATATGATATCACTTATGTGTGGAATCTAACATATGGCATAGATGTACTTATCTTCAGAACAGAAACAGATACACAGCCACAGAGAGCAGACTTGTGGTTGTCACCAAGAGGGAGTGGGATGGACTGGGAGTTTGGGTTAGTAGATGCACACTATTCCATCTAGAATGGATGAGCAATGGGGACCTGCTGTATAGCACAGGGAACTACATCCAATCACATGTGATAGAACATGATGGAAGATAATGTGAAAAGAAAGAATGTGTATATATGTATGACTGGGTCACTTTGCTGTACAGCAGAAATTGACAGAACATTGTAAGTCAACTCTAATAAAAAAAAATTTAGAGAGTTCCCATCATGGGTTGTCCTTAACCTGCTGAGCCACCAGGGAGCTCTGTGACTAGACTTTAAACAAATTAGTTAATTAATTAAATTAAAGCCCCCCAAAAAGAAACTTAAATTAGTTAATTAATTAAACAAAAGCAAAAAAAAGACAAGAAACTTTTTTTTTTTTTTTTTTGCTTTTTAGGGCCACACCTCGGCATATGGAGGTTCCCAAGCTAGGGGTCTAATTGGAGCTACAGCTGCAACGCCAGATCCAAGCCGCATCTGCAACCAACACCACAGCTCACGGCAACGTCAGATCCTGAACCCACTGAGCAAGGTCAGGAATCGAACCCGCAACCTCATGGTTCCTAGTCAGATTCGTTTCCACTGTGCCACAACGGGAACTCCAGAAAAGAAACTTAAGTCATCTTCCTAAAAGGGGTGGGAGACACGGGCACACCTCATTTTATGCCCTTTGATGCCGTGTATTTCACAGACTGAAGTCCGTGGCTGCCCCCACACTGCAGGTCCACGGGTGCCATTTTCCCAACAGCCTTTCTTCACTCCGTGTTTCTGCGTCACACTATTTCGAACTTCATTATTACATTTGCTGTGGTGATCAACAATCAGCGATCTTAACATTCCTATTGCAGTTGTTTTGGCATTTTTCAACCACAAACTGTCTTTTAATTTGGGTAGGTACCTAGAGGGAAGGCTGCTGCACGTCTGGCAGAGCCCAGTGTAGTGTCGACATAACTTTTACACGGGCAAACCCAAACTCTGTGAGCCTCTCTACAGTGGGGGCGTCACCGCTTCTAAGCGGTCCCTGCATCCACAGACCGCACTGCATGAAGCTGCCGTGGGCAGGTACCCAACTGCTTTCTGCACCTGACGAGCCGCCCGGGAGTAACGAAGTCCTACGTGTTGACTTGGGTGTTTTCAGTGCTGCTATTCCCGGGTTTTTGATGGGGGTCAGTGTAGGCTAGGGCCGGATCCCAGGGCTGGACTGCAGTGCTGCCACCACGCGGTGATCCAGGGACACTTCGCCGGGACGGGCTGCACGGCAGAGCGGGACCCAGATGGGGGAACATCCCGGCTCTGGTCCCCGACTGAGGGACAGCACTGGGTGGGGGGACCGGGCGCTGAGCACCCCCCCCAGGGGAGGCAGGCTGCTTGGTGAGCGTGCGCCCGCAGCCACGCCGCCACAGGCAGGGCGAGAGCAGACACGGACACCCGCCGGCCACCTGCCCAGAGACACTCCCGGGGTTCCCCGGGTCCAGGGCCCCTCAGAATCCCTCTCCTATCCGTCCAGTGCCCAGGCTGTGGGACAGGACAGCCTTCGCCCAAATCCTCCACCGCCACCTGCCACCTGCCAGCTCAGAGAAGGCACCTCCCCGCCCGGGACCCCTCCCCCTAAAGCAGAGGCCCTGCCCATCCCTGCTGTAGGTGCTCCGGACTCCAGGGCACCCGCGGGAACTCTGACTGGCAGGTGCCAGGGAGCAGGGGACGCGGAGTAAAGGCGGGTCCAGGAAAGCCTACACACCATACAACGTGGACGACCTTGCACACATTATGTAAGTGAAAGAAGCAAGTCACAAAAGACCACACGGTGTATGATCCTATGTCTAGGAAACGTCCAGAAGAGACAGACAGATGCAAGGCAGGCCATCAGGTGGCTGGAGCTCGGGCAAAAGGAGAACGGGACCACCTGCTGATGTTACAGCCGCCTCTTGGGGTGACACGTGTTCTGAGGCTGGACGGTGGTGGTCCACAACCCTGACCCGACTGAAAACCGTGAACCTGAAAGGAGTGAAATGCATTTCGGTCAAGCTGTGTTTTAAAGTAAAAAGCCTCGGTGTTCCCATCATGGCGCAGCGGAAACGGATCCGACCAGGAACCATGAGGTTGCAGGTTCGATCCCTGGCCTTGCTCAGTGGGTTAGGGATCCGGCGTGGCCGTGAGCTGTGGTGTAGGTCGCAGATGCGGCTCGGATCTGGCATTGCTGTGGCTCTGGTGTAGGCCAGCAGCTGGAGCTCCGATTAGACCTCCAGCCTGGGAACCTCCATATGCCACGGGTGCGACCCTAAAAAGCAAAAAAAAAAAGCCTGCGTCCCCCAAAAGGGAGGAGCGCCCATCAGTCTCAACAAGACGATGGGCTCGGAGAGCTCCAGTGAGGGCCCACAGTACGGCCAGGAGGCTGCAGGGTCTGACACTGGACTGTGTGTAACTGACCTCCAAGTCCAGGGCTCTTTCCGGAAGCTTCTCTGGAGACTGAATCCAGCCTGACCCCCCCGAATCCAGGGGAACCCCTCCGTTCCCTCCCCTGAGGAGCCACTCAGCTACCTCATCTCATGCCAGCTTCCTGAGGGCGGGATGCTCAGTGGGACTGGAGGTCAAGGCCAAGGTCACGGGAGACAGGCCCAGCCTGGGACCCTACGCTTCCAGCCACTGCCCAGCACCTCCTCTGGGAAGCCCGGGGCTGGGGCGGATGAGATGCAGTGGACTCTGGGGCGTGCACTCGCTGTGGAGGTGACCTTGCAGGCCACCTTGGCAAAGCCACTCACCTCCGGGGCTCTCAGTGAAAGGGAATTTTGGAAGAGGCTTCGAGGAGAGTTCCAGAAGCGACAGCTCCAAGGCCTGAGGAACTCTGGGGGCCCCTCCACACCCACCGTGCGCGCCAGAGGACCAGCCAGAGCGCGATGCAGAGGCTCCACTCAGCTCGTGCCGGGGTCCCCGCAGCCCGCTCAGCCCTCGTCCTCAGCAGAGACCCACGGCCGAGTCATCAGCTCGATGCTTTCCACAGGTCAGGTTGGTGCCGCCACCCCCCCAGGAGGGGACAAGACTGCCATCGACCAGGGTCCCGGACCTACTGGCAGGAAAGATGCTGAAGGGCCTGAGTCAAGTCCCTCCCCGGCCCTTGTACTGCAGACAGCTCAGCCAGGGGCGTGGAGGAGGGACACGCCTTTCCTGCCCCAGGGGTCACCAGCAGGTGTCCCAGCTGGGAAGGGACACTCCCATCTGCCCGCCCCACGCACATCCGCCTCCCTGCTAAGGAGCACTGAGACGCAAAGCTGCCACCCCCTCTCCCGGCCAAGCGCGCAGCCCAGAGCCACCCAGAACCCGCGTGTCCTTTCTGCGAGAGTGGCCCTCTGGGTTTGGTGAAAGTCAACAGGCCAGAGCTTCGGCCAGGAAGCCTGTCCCGGCAGCGCCGAGGCCGCAAGAGGCCAGCGTCTCAGACCATCATTCAGAACATCTGGGGGGGGGGGGCGAGGCTGGCGGTCACCCTCCTGCAGGTTTTCAGAGGAGACAACTCTCCTGGAGCCCAAGTGCAGTGACTTCACAGTGAGGTCACTGGAGTCCCGGTCCTTCTGACCAGGTACAGTCACGTCCCGGCCACCCCCCGCCCAGCTCCCCCGCTACATTTCTTCACCTGCCACAACGTCCCCGTCAATTTCAAGAAATGCTGTAACGACAACAGCTAAATCTTTAGAGCACTTACTATTCTTAGAGCTTCATATAAATATTAATACATTAAATCTTCCTGTCAACACTGTGGCATACCAACTATTTTACTTCCACCTTAAAGATGAGGAAACTGGGTACCGAGGGTGTCTGGAACTCAGCCAGCCTGCTGCAGGAGGCGGGAAGCAACGGAGGCCCGGGAAGCAACGGAGGCCCGTGAGATGCAAGGTCAGCACCCCGGCCCCCACCGGGATGGGCCCCTGGAGACGCGGGGAGTCCCTCACCAGGGCCAGGAGTCGGGCCGGGCTCCAACCCGGGCCATGTGCTGGGGGCCGCAGGGGACAGACTGCAATCTGCCTCCGACCAGCGGGCCACCCTCAAGCCCCAGCCTGGCGAGCAGTGGGGAGCAGGCTGGAGGCGGCTCCGCGCGCTGGCCCATGGGATCAGGCTGCAGGGCTGGCTGCAGGGCCACTGGGCTGCCCCAAGGCGGGCACAGCTGGTCCTGCACGGTGGGAGGCTGCCCTACCCATCCGCTCTCCAGGGACCGCCAGCCTTGTGACAACTGGGGGCCAGGGGACTGGTCAGCCTTGGGCAGCAGCCCTGACCTCCAGGACCATCACCGTGGCCTCTCCGGGGGCCGGGAACAAAGCCAGCGCACGCCCGAGAGGGTGAGAGGCTGGCTGGATCCACTCACCGTTCCCCACCTGGAGGACACACCAAGAGCTGTGATTCCCAGGGCGGGTCAGGAAGTCCCTCCTTGGGCCTCCCCCGAGCCCTTCCTGCTGCAGTGCAGCCCCGGTGCCACGCACAAGAAGCGCTTCTGCTTCCGAAAGCTCCCTTTGCTGAGCTGCGAAGCACCAAAGCCATCAAAGCAGCAGCAGCTGCCAGGGGCCCGGGAGCTGCATTTCAGTAGAGAAAAGGCTGTGGGCTCTGGCCCTCCTTCCCCAGCCCCTCCCCAACTTCAGGACATAGAAAACAGGCAGCAGGATGCAGAGGAGGAAAACGGAAAGATAATAAAACAAAGGCGGGGGGAAAAAATCATTCCCAGCTGCCCTTGACCTGACAAGAACCTCTCGAATCTCTCCCTGGGCCCCAGCCGACAAGGAAGCCAGCCCGGCCCCCGCTCACAGGGCCATCTGCTCCAAGGCCTTTCTGCAAAAGTCCCATTTCCCCAGGGAGCTGGAAGCTAGGGAGGCGCCAGTCCCAAACAATAAGATTTATCAAGGGTCAAGTTGCCAGGACGGGAGCGGAGCTGGAGGCTTTATTTAAGGTGGCGACGCCACTGCCGCTCAAGTCCGGTGCTAACACCGCAGGCCCCGCACGCCCTGACCTCCCTTTGCAGAACCACTCCCTTCACCCGGATCCCAATCCAGACTTGTCTCTCTGCCTTTGCCGCGGGGCAAATATCGGCTCTTTTGCTCGGCGGGCATCCCCGATGGAAGGGAGGCCAGTGGGCTGGCCACGATCCCCTCTCACAGGGCAAGGCCGGCTGTCACAGAACAGCTCGGGCAGGAGCCGGCGGAGACCGGCCAAGAGCAAAAGCCAAGAGCGAAAATCTGGGTCTTGGAAGTAGCGCTTCTGCCTCTCTGACCTCTCTCCCTTCCCCACGCCCATTGGGTTTGTTTTTTCTGGCCATCCTGTGGCCCTTCCGACCCCAGGCGTGTGGGCCAAGCTCTGGTCACGCCTCTCAGTCCCCCAGGCCTTGGTGCTCTAGCCCGCATCCCGATGCCCACACGGCCCTTCCACCACAATTATGCGCTGCGATTTTAGAAGAGACGTAAAATAACTGCTCAGAAAGGGCACTGAACTGAGGGTCCACAGGGCAGGTGCAGCCCCATTTCTTTTTTTTCTTTGCTTTTTAGGGCTGCACCCTCGGCATATGGAGGTTCCCAAGCAAGGGGTCTAATCAGAGCTGCAGCTGCCGGCCTACGCCACAGCAACACGGGATCCGAGCCACGTCTGTAACCTACACCACAGCTCACAGCAACACCAGATCCTTAACCCACTGAGTGAGGCCAGGGATCGAACCCGCGTCCTCATGGATCCTAGTCGGGTTTGTTAACCACTGAGTCACGAAGGAAACTCCCTGCAGCCCCGTTTCTGAGGCTCACATGCTGTGTGACCCAGGCGAGGTACTCCCCCTCTCTGAACCCAGGTTCTCCATCACCAAAAATTGGAGACTGAGTGAGATGATGGCCACGGCCCTGTCCGGTAGCCCAGCTGTGGTTCCGCTCACCTAACACGGCCCCTGAGCAGCGAGGTCTTTTCTCCAATCCCTTATTTCCAGCCCTTTCCTCCTGACTAACCTTGAATGGAGGCTGTCAGGCCTCTGCCTGTCACCAGGGGTCTTCTGTCAGTCTGCAGGCTCCTCTCTGCAGCCCCCACCCCAAAGCCCGGTGACATGACCCACGGTGTCCAGCCCCTGAACTCAAGGCACAGCACACCAGGAAGAGGATGAGGAGGTAGGGCTTTCCCAAACGCCTGTGCGTGGTGACACCTGTGGGACAGCAGGCTCTTCCTCTAACGTGAGCCCCTTCTGTGATGACACAGAACCTACACTCAGTTCACATCCCAGGAGGTTTTTGTTTTTTGTTTTTTGTTTTTTTTTGTCTTTTTGCCTTATCCAGGGCCGCACCCGCGGCATATGGAGGTTCCCAGGCTAGGGGTCTAACAGGAGCTGTAGCTGCCGGCCTTCGTCACAGCCACAGCAACGCGGGATCCGAGCCGCGTCTGTGACCTACACCACAGCTCATGGCAACGCCGGATCCTTAACCCACTGAGTGAGGCCTGGGACTGAACCCGCAACCTCATGGTTCTGTCGGATTCATTAACCACTGAGCCATGACGGGAATGCCATCCCAGGAGTTTCATATAAATTATCCCCATGGAATCTTCAGAAGAACATGGGAATAATTCCTAAGAAGGAGGTGACGTCATTCCCATTTCACAGGTGGCATAACTGAGGCTCAGAGAGGTTAAGCGCTTTGCCCAGATTCACAGAGCTAATAAGGAAGGAGCCAAGATGAGAATCTGGTCCTCTCTGCCTACAAACCCTTTGCTCTTGACCATCAGATTCTTTGAGTTTGTTCTTATCTTTTTAGGGCCACACCTGCAGCACATGGAGGTTCCCAGGCTAGGGGTCTAATCAGAGCTGCAGCTGCTGGCCTACGCCACAGCCACAGCAACACCAGATCCAAGCCGAGTCTGCGACCCGCACCACAGCTCACAGCAACACTGGATCCTTAACCCACTGAGCGAGGCCAGGGATCGAACCCACGTCCTCATGGACACTAGTTGAGCTCATTGCCACGGAGCCACAGCAGGAACTCCGACCATCGGCATTCTTACTGAGGATGCAGGACCACAGTCACGGGCCTGACAGGCAACACCTGCATGACTCCTCAATCCTCCCACCCACTCCAGCCCTAGCCTCAGCAAAGGCAGAGCCAACAGGGCCACCGGTCAGCCAGCCGCTGAGAAGGCCCTTCCAGTTGGCTAAATCGGCTTTTTACTTTGAGTGAGAAAACAGGGGCCCGGGGTATGAACCGCCTAAGGTCACACAGCAAGTCCAAGGTAAATTCAAGTCCTGGCCCTGACACCCTACTACCCACCCCCAGTGCACCCATATGGTCCACGCTGGCATTCTGGTCCCTGGAGCCTCTGCCATCCCACACCCAGCCCTGGGTGCAGATGAGCTCCAGCTGCTGTCACCGGGCGTGGGGGGGTTCTCCCCCTTCTTGGCCCCATCAAGGCTCATTCCTGGAAGGCTTAGGAAGTGGATGGAGTGGAGCCCCGTTTCTTTTTTTGTCTTTTCAGGGCCACACCCACGGCATATAGAGGTTCCCAGGTTAGGGGTCGAATCGGAGCTGTAGCTGCGGGCCTACGCCACAGCCACAGCAACACCAGATCCTTAACCCACTGAGCAAGGCCAAGGATCAAACCCGCGTCCTCATGTATACTAGTTGGGTTCGTTAACCGCTGAGCCACAACAGGAACTCCTGGAGCCCCATCTTGTGCCCACCAAGGTGTGGCCGGACTTGGGACAAGGGAAACTCAGGAAAAGACAGACGTGTGAGCTTAGAGGAATGACTGGCAGTCTCTTTCTTTCCCAAGAAGTCTCTGCTGCAGAATCTCTGACGGCCGGAGAGACAGAGATAGGGAGGGAGGCAGTGCTGCAGGGAAGCTCCGGAAACTGCAGGGGCCACCCTGAGTGCCCACAGCCCCGCTCCTCCAGCCTCTGTTGGCTCTGCTCCCCGCATGTCTTCATCATTCTCAGCAGCAGCCGCCTCTCGGAACTTGGCAGGCCCTGCGTCAGGCCAGGCATCAAACCTGTGGTTCTTGTTCACGGCTCAGAAGTTAACCACCACGGCTGTTATTTCCTTCTGACAACTAAATGAGGCTCAAGGACGTAAGTGACATGCTCAAGGTCACACAACCAACAACCAACAACCAGCAAAGCCCGGGTCTCCTGGGATGCACGGCAGGGGCACGCAGGCCTGACCAGGGCCCACTCATACAGGATACCGAGCCGTCTCCACAAGTACATTGGGAATCCCAAGGCCACCCGCCCCATCACCCAGCCAGGCCCACTTCTTCCAGTCAGACTCCAACCAGGACCTGTAGCCACCGGACCTCAAGGCTCCGAGGATCCTGAAAAAGTTACTTACTTCAGTCCCTCCCATGTTTGGTGAGGAAAGCCGGCAAGGGGCTTGCCCAAAGTCACACAAGGTCACACGAATGGGAGGCAGTGCCAAGAGGTAAACTCAGGCCTCCCATCTTAAACCAGGCTTCCCACAGTACCCTGAGCCCAGTGAGAAGCCATTTTCATCTCAACTGGAACAGAACCAGAAGCACGCCCAGGGATCCGGCCAGACTGTCCTGTGGCAGGGCCTCAAGGT
Source organism: Catagonus wagneri (assembly GCA_004024745.2). Classification (NCBI taxonomy): domain Eukaryota; kingdom Metazoa; phylum Chordata; class Mammalia; order Artiodactyla; family Tayassuidae; genus Catagonus; species Catagonus wagneri. The sequence goes on from PVHT021183595.1 coordinate 279,668, forward strand.
TACGGCAGGTGCCACGGGCTGGCGGTCATCCAGTGCAAACCTTTCAGATCTTCCTCATCACCTAGAGACAAGCATGACCTTGACCTCCCCGATGAACCCCAGGCCTCTTGACCGGCCTTTCTGGAAACCTTTCTGCAGGGAATGCCACGCCCTGCAGAGCCCGCGGTGCTGGAGATTCTGAGTGGGAAGAGACGTGGGTCTCACAGCCCTGCTACCTTCGTGGGAGGACAGACCTACACCTTCCGCGGAGGCAAGATCACAGACAGATGAGCTGGTGAGGCGACCCCCATAAACTCCAAAGCCCATTCTCCCCATGAAGATACTGAGACCAGAGAGGTGAGTGTATTGCCCAAGGTCATAAGCCGGGTCAGAATGGAAACTTCCAGACTACCCCCCCGCGCGCGCGCACGCACGCGCGCCCGGCACGCTGGAATCACAGCTCCCCAGGAAGAGAGCGCCAAGCTCCCGGGAAGAGAGCGAGAGCGCCAAGCTCCCGCACAGAGGTGCGCGCCGCGGGGCAGGTGCGCGCCGAGGCAGCGGCAGGTGCGCGCCGAGGCAGCGGCAGGTGCGCGCCTGGGGGCTTGCTTGCCCGCCCGCCCCCTTCCCCCACACGTCCCCACTCCGGACTGGGGCATTACGCACCCCATCACCCTGAGGTTCAGAGATGTGCAGCAGCTCGTCCAAGGTCACACAGCAAAATCAGGCGAGCATGCGCTCCAACTGCCCCGCTGCCCCTTCCCCACCCCCCACCCCGGTCTCTCCAAGCTCCCGGTTTTGCTTGCTTCTCCGATGTACCGAGTCCGGCGCTTGCTGGAGTATGGAAAAGTTTCAGGGAGAGAAAAGGGCGGAAGATGCCGCGGCCCATCCCAGACCAGACGGCCGCGGCAGGACGGGGGACGCGAAAAGGAAGCCAGGTTCCCGGCGCTCCCCGCTCTGCGCGAGGGGGATCCTGAGCCCTTCCTTCTCCGACCCGCGCCCACTCCCCACTGCAGCACACCCACTCCATCCACCCTCCGCGGCGCCCCTTCCCGAGGCTCTCGACGAGGGCAGCAGGTTGCCGGGATAATTCAGGACACCTCCCCCGGGACGCTGTGGGTAATCCCGGCGCAAACGGCCTTCCGGAGCCCAGCGCCCCACCGCGAGCTCTGTCCTGCCCTGGCTTTATCCGCTGTGAGACAGCCCGGAGTCGCAGCGCCCCAGGTGCGCGCCCGCGCCCCCCGCCCCCGGCCGCGCTCGCAAGTGCCCGGCGTGGCCCCACTTACCCGTGAACGTTCGGGAGCGGTGGGCCTGAGCTCGTGACGAGGGCGGCGGACGGGGCGGCCGAGGTCCCGGAATCCAGGCCCCCCTCCGCACTCCCCGGCGGCCCGGCAGCTGCAGCTCTGCCCCGCTCGCTGCAGTAGTAACACCTGCCCCGCTGCCGCGCGCCAATTGAGATGCGCCTCACATCCGCCCGCACGCGGCGCGGGCCGGCCCTCCCTCCCAGGGCGATCCCCGCCGGCCGCCGCACAGGTCCCCGCCCGACGATCCCTCCGCGGGCCCGGGCCGCGGCGGCGGGAGCGAGGGCAAGCGGCGCGGGGCGTGCGCGCGAGACGCGGGCAGGCAAAGGGTTCGACCTCGCGCCCCTGGAGAAGTTTGGGGTGGGCGGGGCCGGACGCGCGCCCCCGGAGCCCCGCGGGCAGCTGCGCGCTGCGGAGGCGCCCCCGCCCGCCCCCCTGCGACACTACCACCGCACCCCGCCACCCACGGGCTTTCCGAGCCTCTCGGGCGCCGGGATTGGCTGCGAAGGGCGGCGGGGCGGGGGTCCTCCCTGCGCTGGGAAGCGGCTGGCGGGTGGGAGGGAGCCGATTCGCTTCAGGGCGTACGGAGGAAGGTTTTCCCGAGTCGGGGAAAGGAAGGAAAGAAAAGGGAGGCGAGACGGAGCGTTGGAGACAAAAGGGGCGTGGGGAGCGGGGTCGTCCGGCCCCACCGCCCCGAACGCCGCCGCCTAGCGCCCGTCGGCGGCTGGAGTCGGGGCCCGGGGCTCTTCTGCGTCTGGAGAGGGGAGAGCGCGGGCAGAGGGGTCCAGCGAGGAGGAGGAAGTGTGTGCGGGGCGCAGCACCTCCTACCCGCTCCCCGATGGGAACCCACCGCGAGGGCTCTGGGGACCACTCTGCTTCTCCTTCTCGGGGAGGGCAAGGCCTGGGCCCCCCCTGAGCACAGGGCCAGGTACTCCCTACACTTCCAGGGCGGGAGGGGCAGGAGGGACGCCAGCCCTGGTGTCACCCCTGAACCTCATCCTCAGTTGCCAGCGCCCCATCTCAGGACCCCACTTCAGCCACGTGGAGCTTCTGCTGGTGAAAGGCCACCGCCATCCCGACTTCCCCCTCCCCATGCCTGGCCTCACCCCCTCCACTCTCAGCAGCTCCTCCCTGCCTGCTCCAGGTCCTGCATACTCAGAATCCTGAATCAAGTTTGGGGTTCGAGCCAGGAAGGGACACCCCCAAATCCTGTGTGTTGGGGGAGCGATTACCGGCTTCCACGGGGACAGAGTGGAGGATACCTGCAAAGCCCTGCTTCTCTGCCCTCCTCCCCGCGTCCCCAGCTCCCAGCCACATCCTCGGAGCTGGGCCACTGCAGTGCCGCTGCCGCACTGCTGCTCCGAGCTGGGCTGGAGCCTCTCTTTAGAACAGCAGCTAGTCACGGACCCGGTCTGCAGAAAACGCTGACTCGGGGACTTCCAGGCTGCAAGCGCTGAGGGCGTGTGTGCCACCCGCATACCTGGCCGGGCTGCACACGGGTGGGAAGGGGACAGGACTGACGCCCGAGGCCCTCCACTCAGTTCTGCGGACCCTGCTTAATTCCTCGGATAGAAAAGGGCACCGAGGTCAGCTGTTTAGCAGGAGGGCACCAGAGGTTTCCTCCCACACCTCCATGCCCGGCACCAGCCGCTGGTCCCCCACAGTGAGGGGGCACCTGTCACCTGGCTGTCCCTCTTCTCTTCCTCCTTGGAGCAAGAAAGCCTTCTCTCTTGAAATCCCACAAGCGCGTCTTGCCAGGAGGAAGGAAGCGGGTGAAAGTTCCACAGGCTGGACTCGGGTGAGACGCTGCGATTTTCTGCTGCTCAGGGTCCCAGGACACCACCCTGCTTGGCGGAGAGAGCTTGTGGCTTCAGGACTGGAATGTGATGCTGCCTGGATACTGGGGGATGAATGAAATGGTCCTCGTGGCTCCTTCTGGTAAAACGGATCCCCCAGCCTTACTCAAATCTTCCTCCAGCAAAATGATCTAATTACAGAAAACAAAGCATTGACGCAGGACTGTCTGCTCTTTCTGAGCATACCTGTGTTTAATGTCTGAGCTCCCTTCTGAGGGTCCTTTCCTTCCTGGGGTAGGGGTGGGGGTGGGGGAGTGCTAGGGGCGGGGCCTGAGTCAAGATGGGGCGGTGGGTGGGAGCTTAGAGCCCCTCCAGCACCAGAGGGCCCCCCCCAGGGCGGGGGGGGGGGTTAACCACTTAAGGCTTTGATTTCTGGTGAGCCTTTTAAATAAACCCAAGAGAAGCAAGGCAAGGAAGAGACAGTTTTTCACTCCATCGTGGCACAGGAATCCCCCAAAGGTTTCACAAGGTCTCCTGTTGGTGTCGAGTTAGGCCTGGAGCTGGTCTTGTACCCCAGATACGTGGTCCCCAGGGGCTGGGTGCGTGATGGCAGCTGCAGCCGCCTGCCTAGGGGCTCCTAGTGCCCCCCCCACCACAGTGCCCGTCCTACCTGGTGTTCTAGTGCCTCCTGTGCCAGCGGCCCCGCGTGCCGCCTGGCCTCCAGCCCCCCCCCCTCCCCCGGCACTGCCTTGTGCTCCAGCTGCACCGATCGCCTTGCAGGTCCTGAAAGGGCTGTGTTCTTGCTGCCACAGAACCTCTGCGCAAGCGGTCCCCTCAGCGGAGGACGCCGTCCTCTCCTCCCACACCCTTCATCCTGCGGGGCTCGTTCCCCAGTGCCTCCTGCACCATGCTTCTCCTGTGCCGCACTGGCCACCCTTGTCACTTCTGCTTTTTATCTCCCCTCCCTGACCTGGAAGCTCCCTCCCTCAGTAAACCTTGGTGGTTCTGAGGCTCAGTGTTCTCGAACCCTGGCAAGGCAACTTGTACACCGCCTGACCTTGGGCTAATTGTGCAGCCTCTCTAAGCCTCGGCTTCTCACCTGCAGCAGGGATTCGAACCCTAAAACAGAGTTACTGCAGGGCTTCCTGGGTGATGCACGTACAGACTAGCGCAGCACCGTTCCCGGTGCCCAGTGTCAGCTCATGCTGGTGAGAACGGAACAGGGGAATGGACGGGGGCCCCTACCACCAGCCTCCTCCTTGTCCCCACCCCCGCCTGTTCTCCAGGACCCTCACTCCGCCCTTCACCTGCCCCTCCCCGACCCCGGCCGGGCCTCTCCGGTGCCCACATCCGGGCTTTGCGCTGCCTTGCCTGCAGCTGCAGCACAGCCCCGGGCTGGAGCCCCAGTGGCCATCATGGCTTCCATCGTGATCTGCACCAGCACCACCAAAAATCATCTCCGGTTAAGTCCACCTGCTCCGGTGCCTCCTCTGCAGAGACCCCCGAGCTGCCCCTGACGCTGGGAAGATCTGTTGGGGGCCCATCAGAGGGCCCCGGGGGGACTTGGTCATCTCCCCGGACTGGCTTCCGGTTGCTGTTCCACGTCGTCCTTCCTGTCCGCTCTGGATCTTCCCCCAGCCCTGCAGCGCGACACCCCCGCCGCTGGTCCCCTAGAGCAGTAGCCAGAGGCAGCCTCGCCAGAAACTCCCACCCCAGCCCAGCCCCAGCTGAGTGAGGCGAGAGGGAGGAGGAGGGGAGAGAAGAGGGTTCTGGAAAGGCTGATCTGGCTCTTCACCTTGACCGAGTGCCCTCCCCACTCCAGACCTGTCCAGACAAAGTAATGACTCTCAGCCCTTCCCTTCCAGAAACGCAGCAACTGGATTTCTGCAGAGCTTCTGAATCCTGCCATCCCCGCCGTGCTTGTGCTGACCCCCCCACCCCCACCCCTCTCCCTGGGCTTCACTGGACAATCTGAGCAGCTCTCTGGGGTCACAGACTCTGAAGGACTGGACATTCATAGCCGCCCCAGGTGACACTGTGGACATCGTGCTAAAAACATATGCTCAGAAGCCAGATGCTGGGGGCGAATCCTGGCTCTGCCATTTAGCAACTGTGTGACCTTGAGCAAGTGACTTAACCTCTCTGTGCCTCCTCTGTGCAATGGGAACAAAAATGGTTTCCACCTCGTACAATCACTGTGAATATTGCCTGAGTGAAAAAAACACATAAAGAACCTAGAACAGGGAGATCCCCTTGTGGCTCAGCAGGTTAAGACCCAACTAGTATATCCATGAGGATGTGGGTTCGATTCCTGGCCTCACTCAGTGGGTTAAGGATCTGGCGTTGCTGTGGCTGTGGTGTAGGCCGGCAGCTGCAGCTCCGATTCAACCCCTAGCCTGAGAACTTCCATATGCCACAGGTGTGGCCCTTAAAAAAAAAAAAATGGAGGAAAGCTGGAGTTCCCACCGTTGTGCAACAAGATCCAAAAGGATCAGCAGCGTCTCTGGAGCGCTGGGACGCGGGTTCCGCCTGTAGCCTTGAGCAGTGGGTTGTGGATCCTGCGTTGCCAAAGCTGCGTTGCCAAAGCTGCGCTGCCGGTCACGGCTGCGGCTCAGATCGGATCCCTGGCCTGGGAACTCCATATGCCTCGGGGCGGCCAAAAGGAAAGACGGAAGAATGCAGCTGACCAGACCTCACAACAGCGCCGAGGGGCAGAGGGAGGGGACCCTCCAGGTGGGGGAGAGTGCTGGCCCTTGACCTTGTCTGACCCAGCCACCTGCTGAGAGATCCCTCAGCCGGGCATTTCACCCCCAGGGGGTTCTCATTCTTTGAAAGTCGGGGGCCCCAGCTGCAAGTGGCCAAGTGGGAGCCCAAGGTGAGGGACCTCGCCAGGCAGCCTCCCTCCAAAGCCCCTGGACAGAGGCTGAGTGACGCCGTCCTGGGGGGAAGAGGCTTCCGTAGAAACAGGTGGGTGTGCGGAGCTAAGGAGGTTGGGGTTCTGAGATCGTGGCCATGACAACACGAAGCACACACTACATGCTTTGCACGTGCCGGGTACTATGTTAACGTCTGCTGTGAACTTAATACTTAGGAAACCCCAGGAGAGTGGATTATTCCTATCCCTCTTTTACAGGCAGAGGTTAAGTAATTTGCCCAAGGTCACACAGCTAGGGGTAGAAGACACAGGATCTGAACAGCTGCCCCGCCCCGGCTGCCCACACAGGCTTCTCCTGGACGTGGGCGTGACCCCCAAGCCCTCCAGCCCCAGGCAGACGCGCAGGCATCTGAGAAGAGCAGGGTTTGGCAGAGGCCCCGAAGAGGAAAAGGAACTGGGTCTGAGCTCAGAGGAGTTTCCCAAAGAATCCACCAAACAAAAATAATCGACTCCCTGTGCGTGTGTAAACGGCAGTGAGGGGCTGTGTTTACGGCCAGGCTGCTCTTGAAAGGTGTCCCTCCCAGCTCCCTTCAAGACCAGCCTGGCTCAGAGGACACACAGCTGTGCTCCTCACCTGCAGGTGGCCATCCGGGCACCTCACAGGAGCTCACAGGTGGGCAGCGCACGCCGTAAACACAGCCCCTCATTGCCGTTTACCTAGGACCGTAAGCCCTGCAGGGCTGGGACACAGGAGCCCAGAAGGGTCAGCAGGTGTGGGGGGGACACCTGGGCACATCGGGAGGGGGCAGGGATACCCCCAGAACAGGGCGGGGGGCCTCGCGTGGCGGCTGTGAAAGCTCCCTGCAGGGCCACCAGGTGCCCAGGAGTGTGGGGGCGGGAGGCACCGGGCAGAGCTAGGGCTGGTGGGTCCACACAGGCACAGCTGGCTTTACCATGCTTCGCAGATACTGCGTTTTCGCAGACTGAAGGTCGTGGCAGCCCCGCATCCAGAAAGCCTACCAGCTCTGTTTTTCCAACAGCCTTTGCTCACTTCCCGTCTCTGCATCACAATTTGGTGATTCTCACAGTATTTCAAACTTTTTCATGAGTTTCCTGTTGGTTATCATGATCTGTGAGAGGATGGCTAGCGTTGTCAGCAATAAGGTTTGGTCTTGTTTTGTATTTTATGGGCACACCCGCAGCATATGGAAGTTCCCTGGGCCAGGGACTGAATCTGAGCCACGGCTGCCATGCCAGATCCTTTAACCCACCACGCCAGGCCAGGGATCGAACCCAGGCCTCTGGAGCAACCCAAGCTGCTGCAATTGGATTCTTAACCCTGGTGCCACAGTGGGAACTCCCAATAGTTTGTTTTTTTTTGTTTTTGTTTTTCTTTTTGTCTTTTTAGAGCCACACTCACAGCATACGGAGGTTCCCAGGCTAGGGGTCGAATCGGAGCTACAACTGCTGGCCTACACCACAGCCATAGCAATGCGGGATCCAAGCCACATCTGTGACCTGCACCACAGCTCACGGCAACACCTGATCCTTAACCCACTGAGCGAGGCCAGGGATGGAACCCGCCTCCTCAGAGATACTAGTCGGATTCGTTAACTGCTCAGCCACAGTGGGAACTCCCAATAAAGTATTTTGAATTAAGTTTCGTACGTTGGCTTTTTAGGCATATTGCCTTCACACGGTTAACAGACCACCGCATTGTGTAAACATAACTGTGTGTGTACCGGGAAACAGAAAGACTTGCGGGCCCCGGGCCAGGCTGAAGGGGCAGCTCTGACTGCACAGGCAGGGGGCAGGGAGGAAGCCAGGCGGTTGGAAAAGAGGTCAGGTGAGGTGACCCAGGCGGGGCTTCAGGGGAGCAGCAGGCGTGCATGTCTAGAAGGAAGACTGCGCACTGAGCTACTGGACGGGGCGGGTTGGGGTCACCCAGTAAGAGCAGGCGCATGACAGGCGGGAGTTCACTTTGGAAGCCCAGGCCCGGTTCAAGAGGAAACGTCCAGGGGGCACCTGGCGACATGGCCTGTTGGGCAGGAGGGGTCTGGAGGGGAGACGTGCTTTTGGAAGACACTGATTCACAGGTCGTAGGGGGAGGGTGTACACTGGCTCTGAAGATGTTAATAACTCAGCAGGTGGCAGCAACTGGCTTTGGTCCCAGATTTGGACCCAGGCTGGTCAATTCTTGCTGCCTCAGCCCATGCCTCTCCTACCTTCCACCTCAAGTCAGAGGAGCTGCAAAATGCTCCAGAACCATCTCTTCTCGTTCCTAAAGGTCTCGGGTGTGAGTTTTTTTGCTCAAATACCCATTTTACAGAACTGGAAAGTTGAGGCACTATTTTTTTTGTTGTTTTTTTAGGGCCACACCCACAGCATATGGAGGTTTCCAGACTAGGGGTCTAACTGGAGCTGTTGCTGCCGGCCTACACCACAGCCACAGCAATGCCAGATCCGAGCTACACCACAGCTCACAGCAACGCCGGATCATTAACCCACTGAGCGAGGACAGGGATCGAACCCACAACCTCATGGTTCCTAGTCAGATTTGTTTCCGCTGCGCCACGACGGGAACTCCCGGGGCACGGTTTTACTAAGCAACACAACGTTGACTGTAGAGTCTGAAGTGCTGCCCATCACAGCTGACCGCTCAGACCCCTCGGCCGGGAGCCGCCTGCCCTGCCCTCCACCTCCAGTGGTGGCTCTGAGCACCTAGCCCCTGACGCCCAGCTTGCTGGGCGTGTGTCAGGGCTGTGGTGACAGCAAAGGACCATCCCCTGGGGCCGCACACACCTGCAGGTCCTCCACGGCTCTCCCAGGACCCCCGCACAGCCCTCGGCCCCCATCTCCCTCTCCTCCTTCAGCTGATGGCATCCTGTTCCACAGGACACTGGCCCAGGTCCGCCTGGACACATCAGGCCATCTTCCCTGCTTTCCTCATCCTTGAGGACAGTGGATGGAGCGCATGGTGACAGGACTCTGCCCCCGACAAAGGGATGGCAGGAGGCTGCTTGCTGCGGCAAGGGGGTCCTCAGCCTCAGCCTCCAGAGTCTCCCGAGGGGCTGGGCCAGCCCCTCCCCCCCAGAGATTCCACGCGCGCACTCAGCACGGGGACGGGGGCGGGGACACCAGCCATTCTCCATGCAGCCCAGGGTGAACCGCCCTCCCTGAAAAGACCACCGATCCAAGATCAGACCCGGAATCTCGGCACCACCTTCACTCGAATGATTAAACTCTGAGTTCCAGTTTTTTCTGTTCCCCCACAGAACCAACAAGAAGCAAGAACAGCACCCGCAGCTTGAGCTGGCCTCTGACGCCCACCCCACCGCACCTCCCAACCACCCCCCGCGTCCGGGGTTTCCTCCCACCTGCCCTGGAGCTCAGCCCCCAGCCCAGCGACCCCACGGGTGGCTCGGGGCTCCCTCTCCGTGTGGACGGCCTTTCTCACCCAGGTGTCACTGTCCCCAGCTGCACCCAGCCAAGTGCCGCTCTCAGCCCATCCCTTCCCAAACAGGCCGATTTGGTCACCCCAACTCCCCACCTCTGCCCCCACTGCCTACTCTCTGGAACCTTCCAGCCACGCACCTTCCCGGCACCCACGGCCCGTGTCTGCTCTCGCTGTTACGGTCTCCCCTTGCTGCCGCTGCCCCCGTCACCACGTCGGCCCCCCCGGAGGTCCCCGTGGACACTAGTCCTGCACTGCACACTGCGCCACCCCACCTCCGCAGACCAGAAGCCCCACGAGGCAGGTCTCCTCTGCACCCCTGCACCTGGCGTGGTTCCACCGCTTCATCAGCCTTGACCGCTGACCTCGCACGGGGCCACGGAGACCAGGACTGCACGGGGGACGGGGGCACTGGGCAGTCTCCAAGCCCGCCTCAAACACACACTGGCCTCCGTTTCCAGACGGGGAAGCAGAGCGGTGCCCGGGGCTGCCGCCGGGGAGCCCTGCCACGTGACCCAGCTGCCCCACATCCCCGCGCGTCCGAGCCTCTGCTCTGTGGATGTGCTCCCCTTCCAGTTCCAGCCTGGAAGCCTGGGACACTGGCCTGGGGTGCCCTCGTGGGGCGTCCGGTCCACTAAGGGACCCGAGGCCAATCCAACTGCACGCCCACACACGTCAGATCTACGCTGTGCTCGGGGGGTGGGGGGCGCTACTTGAGGAACCCTCAGGGAAATCAAGGGTGGCCACCTGGAGGAAGTGGCACCTGAACTGAGGCTGCAGAGACATTAACCGGGCAGGGTGAGCAGGAAAGAGATGGCAACAGCAGGACCCGGTGCTGGGATGAGCAGGGCAGAGGGGGTCAGAGAGAAGAGGATAAACTGTCCCTGGAGCTGACCGACTGCGTGACTTCAAACAAGTTATTCTCTCTGCGGTGACATCTCAGAGCCCCCCGAACCCACGTCTTTCCAGCAGGGTCAGGGAGGCAACTGATGCGACGTCTCCAGGTGGCCCTGGAGCTTGGAGCCCTGACAGCCTGCTTCCAGCCAGCTCTCGCCCAGGCCCCAAACAGGGGGAATTAATGGAGGGTTCGAGCCTCGTCCCTGGCCCAGAGCTTACTGGGGAAATTAGGCTGACATTGGTGCAAATAATAGAGTGTCTTTCCCAAAACGGTCCTCAGGCCCCGCTGCTTTAGCTGCTGCTTAAATGGATGAGCTAATTAACTTAACTAATTGCTCCTGAGGCCGATATTTTCAGTCACATGACCCTAGAAGACACACTCTCCCAACAAGGCCGCCAGGCTACCCACGCCCCCAGAGGCCAGCTTCCTGCTGAGCCCGTGACAGCCGCCCGCACCGGCCTGACCTGCCCTCTGCCCAGCCTCCTGCAGGGGCCAGGACGGCTTCCCCCAAACCTGATTCCAGACTCACCCCGGGGGATTCTCCATCCATTCATTCCACCGCCTTCTGTTCACGCCGGCTTCACAGGCCGAATGCGCGGGGGGGCGGGCGGGCAGTGAGGACGAAAGCAGGTAAGACTGTCCTCATGGGGCGTCCAGTCCAATAAGGGACCCGAGGCTGATCCGGCCAGCGCCCACACACGTTGGATCTACGCTGCGCTCGGAACCACGAAGGAGCACGGGTGGTGCTATCGCGCGATGGGACGGACCTCCCGGGGAGATCAAGAGTGGCTTCCTGGAGGAAGTGGCATCTGAACCGAGGCTGCAGAGACACTAACCGGGCAGAGGGAGCAGCCTCCGCACAATGCAAGAGGCGGCTGACCAAGAGCCTGAGAGCCTCTGTGATCAGGGAAGCTTGCCGTCAGCTCAGGCACGAGCAGAGGGCTCCCGCCAGGCAGGCGCCACGCCGTCCTTGGAAGGCTGTCGTGCCCCCACCCCCGGGAGGCAGACATCCTGCCCTTGTTTCAGGAGCAGGATTCCGGGGTTCGGAGAAGTGAAGCCGTGTCCAGGATCTCATAGGACGCCTCACTTCCGTGCCACCTCCCCACCGGCACGTGCCTGGAGGCCGGGAGTCGGGGGGTGAGCAGGGTCACCGCCACCACCATGAGGCCCCGACTTGCATCCTTGACAGCCCAGCCTCTGCCCACACCTGCCAGCAGTCAGTGGGCCCTCCTCCCGGCCGGCACGTCTCTAAGAGCCAGTGCAGCGGGCGGCCTTGTCTTAAACTAAAGTCCGTCTCCCTGTGGCTTCCTCCGCTGGTGACACTCAGCTCTGAGAACAGCCGCTGGGCCTCCCGGACGCCTTTGTCGATCTGGTCCACCCTTGTTCCAGTGTTTTCCACTGCCCCTAACATCCTGGCCAGGTTCTTCTGGGCGAGACCCATCCATCTGTCCTTCGTGAAATGGGATGTCCAGAGAGCCGTAACATGCCCTAAAGACGAGCCACCCAATCCCAGGCCCAGGGTCAGACAGAGGCCGGCCATCTTTTTTTATGGTCAGTGGCACATCACGGCCAGCGAGCAGAGCTAGTCCAGACCCACGCGCACGGGAGGTGTCCCCCAGGTCAGAGGCACCCACAACTCTGCCTCCAGGTAGACCTGGAGCCCACTGCCTTGGGCGGCACTTGGATGGGCAGACCCGGGCGGGGTACCACAGGGTCCCTGGGAGCAGCAGTGGGGGGAGCAGGCAGCTGGAGCCCAGAGGCCCTCTCCGCTCTCACCCAGGAGAGCCGTGCGCTGGCTCCTGCTGGCCCGTGGGAGGTGCCCCCAGAGGCCTCCTCACCCCCCGATGCTGGCCCCCAGTCCAGAAGCCGAGCACAGCCCCTAGTTTGCCCTGACAAGGTTCAGAAGCTGGGCTGGGCCAGCAGCAGGGCAGGGCTTATGGAGGGTGGGGGGCCCGGGGCCCTCAGGTCTGCCTCCCTGAGTTAGCTCAGGTGAGGGTGATGACCCTGCATGTGACATGGAGCCGGACTGCCCCCGCCCCCGGGCCGGCTGCCCGGAACCACTACAACCACCCAGCAGGGCCCCGGCCGCGTCCTGCACACCTCCGGGGCTCTGCTCACGCCAGCCTGTCTCAGCTCGCCCACCGACCCCGGCTGGTCACAGCCCTCTGTGGGCTCTGGGTTCCTGCTGATCAAATCAGTGGGTGGCAGGTGGGGAGGGAGTTACCGTCGCGGCTCAGCAAACCTGACTAGGATCCATGAGGACGCTGGTTCGATCCCTGGCCTTGCTCAGTGAGTTAAGGACCCAGCATTGCTGTGGCTGTGGCGTAGGCCGGCAGCTGTAGCTCCGATTCCCACCCCGAACCTGGGAACCTCCATATGCCATAGGTGGAACCCTAAATAAAAAAGGCATATTGTGGGGGGGTGCCCTTCGGCTCCGCCGGCTCTGTAGGGTCTGAGAGCCGGGGGACTGGCAGCGGTGAATGGCCCGGGCAGCCGCCCCTTTTTGGAGAAAAAGAGGAGAGAGAATGAGGGTGTGCACTCAGCTAAGTGGACAGGTTGCGGCTCCACGTGCCCTCGATGGCAGAGACACCAGGGTGCCGTCACGGGATAAGGGCCGTGGAGGCGGCAGAGGCCAGGCCCCAGGGCCAGCCGTCCCCCTCACCCGGCCACCGTCCGCTCCTCGCCGGCTTCGTCTCTGCCTCTGCCCTCCAGCCCTGCCCGGGCCACACGGCTGGCTGGTGGCCCAAGAGTGGTGACCCGCTCCCCTGCCTGCCTGCGGCCCTGGGGCCGTGACAGCAGCCACCAGAGGGGCGGGAGGCTGTGGCAGGAGCAGGCCGCTAGAAGGGCACGGAGCGGGAGCCGCACAGCGGCGGGAGGCCTGCGCCCACCTCGGAGGCGCCGCCCCGCAGGGCTTGGGGGTGTGGAGTTCGCTTTCCTCCCTAAACGTCATTTCCTAGGGAAACGTGCAGCCAAATGCTTCCAGACAGGGGTGGCCAGGTTGCCTGGGGATGTGTCAAAACCTTTCGGATTCAGAGAACCGCCAACTCTCAACCCACCCGCGCGGCCCTGCCCTCCGCTGGGCGCAGGAAGAGTGGGGCAGGCCTGGGACGCGGCAGCCCGGGGATCCACACGGTGTGTGCGGCTGGGGTACTTCTCAGCTTCCTGGCCCGAGGCCTCTGGCTTCGTCGCCGTCACAGAGGCAAGGGACCCTTCAGGCGCAGGAGAATCAACCCCCCCTTCTCTTTCTCTCTGAATGAGGTTTGGGGGGTGGACAACCATGCCCCTCTTTGTTGCATCAGATACGAAATCGGCCGCAGGTCCCCTGGGGAGCGGCAACACCCTTACTCACTGCGTGACCCACTAACTTCGTACGTGCTTCGCCTCTGTGGTGGTCTCTTCTTGGCTTTCATTTTAAGGGAATTTTCCATCTAGCTCTGCTTTCCCCATCAGAAAGGCAGTGAGTTCAATCGGCTAAGAAAATAACCCCAGACCCGTCTGCCAGCACCGCCGCCCCTTCTCTCCGACTACCACAGGGAGACTCGGGTGGGGCACCTCGGCGGGCCCAGAGCACCCCGAGGCTGGGGGAGCGGCGCCCCCAGGTGGCTCTCGCCTGGCCCAGGCTCTGTGCCCACACCCGGGAGGGGCAGAGGCCCGTCTGCCCCTCTCCTCTGACCATGGGCTCTCTCCGGCACGGATACTAGCACAGGGCAGCCAGGACTCAGCGGAGCCCATCTGGGTACAGCCGGGAGAGACACAGCCAGTCTGCCATCTGCCGCACAGGTGACAGCCACTGACACACAGCTCAGGGCTAGGAGGCCAGAGCCTCTCCCTGCTGCCACCAGATTCCCTGGGCCCAGCAGGTGTTGCCTCGAGGCCCCGAAGGGCAGTAGGTCTTTAAATGAAAACCATCCAAACCTCTGCCTGGGAGACTCTGCCCTCCGCATGTGGTGTGTCCACCAGGGCACAGGCTGCGGACACAAGGGACAGCTCTCTGCCCCCGAGCTCAGGACAGGAAGGGGGTTGGGTGAGCCCTGGGGTAGGGGGACACCCCTCCAGGAAGCAGAGGGAACCCCAAGTGATGCTGAGAAGGGCAGACCGCGGTCCCAGCTCCGCTGCCTTCGGGCCGTGTGTCCAGAGCAAGCACCCTCGGTTCACTCGGCTGTAACGGAGGAAAACGGCCACAGCTCATGGGGCTGCCGGCCGGGGCACACCTGCCCTCCGAGAGCCAGGCCCCCTGTTTGTTCCACTACAGCCACCCCAGGACAGGGCAAGGAATCCCCAGCCAGCAGCAGATTCGAACGTGCACGAAACTCTCCTGGAAGCTCCGTAAAGTGCAGACTCCCGGGCCCAGCACGAGATTAGGACTCAGTAGCTTAGTTCTGGCACCTGAGTGGTTAGGACATGTTGAGAAGCAGCGGACAGGAAAGACAGTCCCAAGCCTGAGCTTCCAGGAGCCTTTGGGTGTGGCCTGGGGGTAGGCGAGGTCCCAGCCCTGCCCCTGCTCCCCTCCGACGGATGGCCAGCACCCGCCAGTGCTTTGCTTTTCCGCCACGTCTCACCCTTTGCGCCCACACTCCTCAGGGCAGTTACGAGACCCTACTTGGTCTCAGACACTTTCTGGGGCTGTGTCTGGGCCAGCCAGACACAGGCCCTCGCCTCGTGGACCACGTAATTCTTTATGCAGCGACTCAGCCACTCACTCACTCAACACTTCTGTGACCTATTCACTACCAGGAGCAGCGCTGGGGGCCAAGGTTGACAGGTGCAAGGCCCTCCTCCTCAGAAAAAGACTAAGGAAGTGACAGTCCTTAGGGACCATATGCTCTTGGGGACCCTCAGCTCCAAACCCCAAGGGCATGCTCAAGCTGGCAGGCATCAGGAAGGGGCCATCAGGACACCCCCTACCCCCAGCCACCCCGTCCAAGAGGAGAAGCCGTCTGGAGAGATGGATGGCTGGGCCGCACCCCCCCCAGCTCACTCACCATCACTGCCCAGTACAAGTATTTCTGTTTCCCCAGATCCAGCCCCGTCCCTTGACATAATCCCTGGCCTCAGAATTCTGCATGAGGACTGGCCAGTTCCCCCAACCCCGCGTCCGGCCATCAATGACACTCCGAGAGTCTCCTGGCCGGGAGCTCAGCAGCGGCCGCACCCATCACTGGTTGAGCTCTGGTCTCTGCAGGTGTTGAGAGAATGGACTGCGGTGCTGGCCAGCTCCCCACGCCCGCTGCAGCACAGACCGAACCCCTCTTCCGTAGCAGGTCACAGAGCTAGTCCATTTGCTTCACTCATCCTTTCACCCCTCCACTAACTCCTCGTTAGACACCCAGAGAGTCTGTCAAGTGCCCAGGCCATGCAGGCCACCAGATGGGTCATGTGACAGCCACAGGCAGTGGAGGAGGCACACTGAGCAGAGAGGGCCGGGCCTCCAGCGAAGTCTCAGTGAGCACGGGGAGGGCGCCCGGGGGTAGGGAGGCCGGGGCAGATTTGG
This sequence comes from Catagonus wagneri, assembly GCA_004024745.2. Lineage (NCBI taxonomy): Eukaryota > Metazoa > Chordata > Mammalia > Artiodactyla > Tayassuidae > Catagonus > Catagonus wagneri. The sequence continues at coordinate 295,459 of PVHT021183595.1, forward strand.
GACCAGGCCTGGATCTTCAGATTCCGCTGTTTTCCTCCTGCCTCTGCAGCCTCGCTGCTTCCACGGCCGCAGGAGTGGCACTTCTCGAGCCCCTGAGAGGAGCTGGGCCTGCATGTGGCGTGGGTGGGGGGACTGTGCACACGGCCAGAAAGTGAGCCCTCTATCTGACAGCGATGCCCAGGGCGGCCCTACAAGGAGGCCACCAGGGCCCGACCGCAGGCCGAGCGCCGCAGGCCCTGCCGGGGCCAGGGCGGCCAGGCTGCCCCACGGCGCTAACCCGCAGGGCCCAGCTTCTCTGGGCAGGTGCCAGTTCTCGGAGATACTGCATGTTGTGATGACTGGAGCGGGTTGTGTCGCGCGACGCGTTGGGATCGCTGACACCCACCAGCAAGGTCCCGAGGGGTGAAGGAGAGGTGCCCAGCGGCGGGTGTAAGTCACGGGGTCAGTGAGCCAGGCGCGGCGGCGCAGATGAGCCGGGGCGGGGCGGAGGTCGCACGTCCCGGAGGAGAGAAGCCCTGGCGGACGCTGCCCCTCGCCCGGTGACCTGCGGCCTCGCGCTGGGGACTCGCCCCCTCCTGGCTTCCGCGGGCCGGCGCTGCTCCTGGTTTTGCCCTCTTGGAAATGGCCGTTCTTCACAGAGGATCGTGTCAATTAAGCCCCGCCCACGTGGGGCGCCTGCACGTGGGGACACCTAGTGTACGAGTCTCCTCCCCCCGCGGAACCCGGTCCGGCTCCACCCCCCACGGCCTCTGCCCGCCCGGCTCCCCAAGCTGTCCTTCATCGCCCGCGGTGATGGGATGTGGGCTAGGGGAGGGGCCGCGGTCCCAGCCCAGCACGGAGGGGACAGAATTCGGCCACCCTCCCGCCTCCAGATGAGCCTTCCCGCCTCGGAGGGAGACCAGGGAAGCTGGGCCACACAGCGTGGCAGGAACTGCCCAGCTCTGCCTCCAGACAGGCGCCCCCTGCAGAATTCCCAGAGTCTGTTCAAGGCACCTTGGGGCTTCTGTCTGCTCCACTTCAAAACCTGGAGTCAACTTCTTGCAAAGTCTTTCTGTCTTTTTTTTTTTTTTAATGGCCATGTCCGCAGAATAAGGAAGTTCCTGGGCCAGGGATCGAATCCGAGCCACAACTGCTGGATCCTTAACCTGCTGCACCACAGCAGGGACTCCAGAGGTGTTTTATGATGGACTCACCCTAGAAGGAGAAAGACGGCTACTGTGCCTCTTGTGCCACTCCCAGCTTCAATGTTTATGAGCATTTTGCAACCTCATTTACTAGATCCTTCAGCCTTTCTGTTTTTTTCCTGGAGTATTTTAAATTAAAAAAAAAAATTTTTTTTGGCCGTGCCTGGAACATGTGGAAATTCCCAGGCCAGGGATTGAACTCACACCTCAGCAGCAACAATACCAAGTCCTTAACCATTAGGCTACCAGGGAACTCCTGGAGTATCTTTTTTTTTTCTTTTTTTTTTGTCTTTTTAGGACCACACCCGTAGCCCTGGAGGTTCCCAGGCCAGGGGTCAGATGCGAGCTGCAGCTGCAGATCTACAGCACAGCCACAGCAATTCGGGATCTGAGCCACATTTGCAATCTACTCCACAGCACACAGCAACACTGGATCCTTAACCCACTGAGCAAAGCCAGGGATCGAACCAGCGTCCTCATGGATACTAGTTGGGTTTGTTACCACTGAGCCACAACAGGAACTCCCTTCTGGAGTATTTTAAAGTGAATCCATGTAACATTTTTTTTCCTGATAAATACATCAGTTTAGCTCTCTGACGAAAAGCCCTTTTAAAAAAATGTATCTCTTTATAACTATCATTCCCTTATCATACCTAATACAGTCTTTCATAATATATAACCCAATCCACATTCTAATTTCCCCGACTGTCTCAAAATCTACCCTTTTTTTTCTAAAGGCATTTTTTTTTACTTTTTTACTTTTTTGTTTGTTTTTGTTAGGGCCGCACCCATGACATATGGAGGTTCCAAGGCTAGGGGTCCAATCAAAGCCGAAGCTGCTAGCCTACGTCACAGGCACAGCAACACGGGATCCAAGCCATGTCTGCAACCTACACACAGCTCACAGCAATGCCAGATCCTGAACCCACCAAGCAAGGCCAGGGATCAAACCTGCGTCCTCATGGATGCTAGTTGGGTTCACTAACCTCTGAGCCACGACGGGAACTCCAAAGCCTATTTTTTCTTCAAGGATTTTTTCGGTTTCAGGTCCCACCTTCTACTCTGCGTTGACTTCAGTACGTGGTGTGAGATAAGGGCCCAGTTTTCCCAACACCATTTATTAAAGAGACTGTCATTTCCCCTTTGTATATTCTTGGCTCCTTTGTCATAAGTTAATTGACTAAATCTGTGTGGACATTTATCTGGACTCTCTCTCTATTCTGATCCACTGATCTTCCTGTCTTTTGTTATGTTCATGTCATACTGTTGATTACGACAGCTTTGGAATAGAGTTCTTGTAACTGATGGTTGAGTCTGGAGACTTAATGAGACACGGGTTCAGTTTCCACCATAACCCGCTTGTCTCCCGAGCGCCCCAACTATCCTTCCCACAGCACCAGCCCAACCACAGGTGCACCCCTCAATGCTGTGGCCTTCCCTCAACAATGGGTAAATCCCAGATACAGGCTGGCTCTCCCTCCCCTCTGGGCCTTCGCACCTGCTGTTTCCTTTGCCTGGAACACTCTTCTTCTGCCTCGCCAGGTGGGATGTAATCTTTCGGGCTAAGCCAGACAGCCTCTGTTCTGCGTAGGTTCCCCCATCACAGCTCCTGAGGCCCAGGCTTCTCACTTACCCGGGTCCTTGCGTGTCCCACCCTCAGCCCCGCCCACGCTGGGCGCTCTCGCACCCCACGGCCTAGCACCACACCTGGCTGGAACGGCCTTTAAGTGACATTTACAGAGTGGACGCGACTTGCTCAGCAGTGGCGCTGGCTCACGGGCCTGCAGGGCGGTGACGGGGCCACCAGGTGAACAGCTTCAGCAGCCGAAAGAACCTACAGACCAAGGAGGGCCTGCTTCTGCAGGTATGGGATTGAAAAGTCAGCCAGGCCCCCCCCGGACCCCAGCCCTGACCCCACCGCCCCTCTGCCCTCAGTGACCTGGGGACAGGCCCTCCCCTAGCCGGGCTGAGGGAACCTGCCGGGCCTATAGAATGCAGGGCAGGGGCCTCGGCAGCCGGGGCACCTGGGCGCCATGTGCATTGGGCCCTTGGCAAAATGGACCCTCTTTCCCTGGGTTGCACTCATTTTCCGATGGTCTTGGGATCCAGGAAGTGCCTCCCCTGGATGCAAGGTCGGCCAGATTAGAAAACACACAGGATCCACAGGCGTGGTGCCCTCTGGGGTCGTAAAACTGGGGTGTCAGCCACTTCGCCTGTGCTCTCCTGTGCCCACCTCAAGGGGACACCCCTCCTGTGCACACAGGTGGGAGGTAGGGCCCCTGAACCCGGTCTGCCCAAACCCAGGGCAGGGCTGTGGGCACCGAGCGACGGCCTCTCGGGTAGGAAGGGGAGGGATCCCGGCCTCGTCCCCAGGAAGCCAGAGACGCCCTCAGGCTCTAACCTCGGACCCTCACCCTGGTTCAGCCTCGGCCGGGAGGACACAGCGCATGCAACAGCAACAAGACCCCAGCTTCCTAAAGGCCCCATTTCTGTTTCCTAGTCAACTTGATTGAAGCATAATTATGTACTTTAGTTAAATAGAATTATAGGAGTTCCCTGGTGGCCTAGCAGTTAAGGATCCAGCATTGTCACTGCTGTGACTTGGCTTCAGTCCCTGGCCCAGGAACTTCCACTTGCTGTGGGCACAGCCAACAAATAGTAGTTACATACTTTAACATAAAATATACTAATTTAGTGGGGAAAAAAAGAATGTATATATGTATGTGTGACTTGGTCACTGTGCTGTACAGTAGAAAACTGACAGAAGACTGTAAACCAGTTGTCATGGAAAAAATAAAAATCGTTTTAAAAAAATAAAATAAAATGTACTAATTTAGGGAGGGTTTGCTGAATGTTCTTTTTTTTTAAGTTTCTTTCACTCAGCCCACTTTTTATTTTTATTTTTTATTTTACTTTCTTATTTTTTTAGGGCCACACCCGCAGCATATAGAAGTTCCCAGGCTAAGGGTCAAATCGGAGCTGTAGCCGCCGGCCTACATCACAGTCACAGCAACTCAGGATCCAAGCCGCATCTGTGACCCACACCACAGCTCACAGCAACCCCGGATCTTTAACCCACTGAGCGAGGCCAGGGACCGAACACACATTCCTCATAGATCCTAGTCAGGTTCATTACTGGTGAGCCACAAAGCAGAATTTTCTTTCAATGAATTTTGCACTTATACTTTGACGAGTTTTTTTAAGAATAGTCCCATTTCACCACCACCCAAACGAAGATACAGACCAGTCCCCTCACCCCCAAACTCATCTGAGCACCTCTCCGTGTTCCAGCCCCCTTGTCGCAGCCCCAGGTAACCCAGCACGGACTGGGTTCACCTGTCTGAAAGGTTCACCCCGCCAGAGCTCTAGAGCCCACGCTCTTCTGCTCAGTATAATTATTCTGAGAGCCAGCTTTGCTCCTGCAGGTGACAGTCGTTCCCTCTCTTTTATCGCTGAACATAGTACACGCCACGAGGGCGTGTCTACTAAAACGAAAAATTTTAACTTCAATTTAAAATAATTCAAAGGTTCTCTCTGTCTTTTATTCTTATCCTTCCCCCAGTCTCCTTCTAAGAGAATAATGACTTTGTTCCCGGGATGAGCGTGGTAAAGAAAAAAGAAGAGGAAGGAACAGGAGAGCCTCTGCCGCCAGCTCCCACACTGGCTCGGCTGGGCTGCGCCTTGTCGGCAGAACCTGAACCAAGAAACAACCTGGCCTGAGGATGGAGGACCAAGTTCCTGATCTGGACCCTCGAGGAGGCCGACAGGGGAACACGTGCGTGTTTGGGGACCGAGTCACAGGCCTTCAGGCAGAGTCGGTGCGCATAGACAGAGAGGAACTGTACCAAAGGCGTCTGGGGCAGG